>OZ005734.1:168048244-168648244 GCA_963930755.1 Eudasyphora cyanicolor
ATTTCCAAAATGTATTAGAAAGGTGCAAGAATCGAAATCGCCATAAGTGTCTGTATGGAATTAGTTGGACCTTTTGGTATGGAAGTTTCAAAAATGATGGGTGGGTCCCATGAGATGAAAAATAAGAGAAGGAATTTTGAAAGATATAAGAATCGGAACATACGGAGAGAGTTTTAAAATTGGTGACGATTAATCTTTTAATATGTATGGGACTTCGTATCGATCGTATATTGTAAAGAGTTTATCGGACGGAGTAGAGTATAGAATGAATTAATTTCACCTAAATATAACATAGGGTATCTGGTGGAAGAAATATTGGTTTGGATATAAAATGACCAGTGTTGCCAGAATTGACGATTTATCGTCATTTTCACGATTTTCAGAGGCAAAAAATAGGACATGTCGATTTGACGATTTTTGCCCCGAAATGAAGTTTTTTTATGATATTAAAAATGTAGGGAAACTTCACAAATTGTTCTTATACGAGTATTACAGATTTGTTTATAATTCCTTCGGGATATATTTACCCTCCCATTTATTTTTTAAATAAAAATCAGAAATGTTGGAAAATGTTTCAAATATTATGTACCGCACTCAATAACATAACAAGAAAAATCTCTTAAGTTTTGTTAAGTTGTAAAATTGGCAGAGGTAATTACAGTGAAATTTTTTAGGTAAATTTGCTTTTAAATTTGAAGGAAATTTTTTCTTTGGGGCTATGAAGTCAAATCGGTTTTGACAGTGGTATGGGACTATGTCGAAATACGGTCCAATGGAGCCACATGGTCCTTGGAATGGTTTTGGGTATAATAAAATACAAATTGTCGAATTTTAGCCCAATCAATTGGTATTTGTGGTTTCTAAAGCGCTAAAAAGTCACATCGCGTGACCAAAATGTTGGCCAGTGAGGTCAGTACTCGTTTGAATAATTATGGGTAAAAGTAAAAAAAATAACCAAATTTCAGTCTCCCTAAATGAGAGACTGAAATTAAATTGTCAAAATTCAGTCTAATCGGTTGGTACTAGTGATTTCTAATGCGTCAAGAAGTTGAATCTAATGGAACCTCGTATGAGGGATGTATAAAACAATGGATCTACGCTGAACCTTGTTGACGTGAATGGTAATATGCATTTTGTCAAACTTCGTCCCAATAAGTTAAAGCTATTGACCTTCATGATGTAAAGAACTAAATATAATATGAACAAGACTATTTTCAAAACGTAAGAAATTAATATGTATGAGTTATGTTTCCGCCAAATTAGTTTATTAATGTCGTTCAAGAATGTGAGATCCGCCAACAAAATTCATTTTTAATTCACTTTGAGGAACCCCAAAAATCATTTGAGAGTACCAATTAATACATATCTATCTCCGAAACTTGTCCTTCGTCATAAAAAAACTCAAAAGCTGTACGTTGCTGGTACATATTTGGGTTGACGATTTCGAAAATTCATTTTGCCGATTTGACGATTTTTGTACCCCAATTTTGAAGATTTTCGGTCAAATTCATCTGGCAACACTGAAAATGACGTTAAAGTTGTTTTATCATTATTTATTATTCAATTCAATTGTATTTTTCATATTCGCTTTTTATTTAAAACCATTATTATAAATTAGAAAAGGGGGAGTTATTGTAATATGAATTTACTATAGTCTTCTATAAGGAACTTTTTAAGTTGTATCCTTGTTGTCACAATATTTAACAGAAAATATTATTAATTCTTGTTCTGATATTCTAAAATATTACATAACGGTCTAATAAGCAAACATGAACATGGATGCAATTCAAGAGAATAATGATGAAACGTTAGAGAAGGACGACGTAGACGATGTAAAAAGAAGAAAAAATAAAAATGTAAGAGCCAATCAGTGAAGTCAGGAAATCATGTTATGTTAGAGATGTTTCAAGACTTGAAGAATCAATAACTGGCCTTTGGAAAAATTTATAAAAAGAGTAAACAATTTAATCATTTTGCTATAGTATTTAAGTAAAATCATGTTTTTGATTTATTTCAAGGTAATAGTGATAATACAGATGCTAGTAGTGAATTTGCACTAACTTACGTGTTAAATCACGCAGTAAAAGAAATATGTGTGTTCATGATATGAAAATAGGACAAATTGGATACGGGATCTGATGCAAATATAATTCCACTTTCTACATTTCGGAATTGATTTAAAAACCCAATTTTTAATGCTACATTGCAGATATATAGCGGACACAGAATTAATCCAGAATTAATTCGGTAGCATACCTCTATCCGATGTTCCATATTTTCAATGACTTCGAGACAAATTGAGGAGCATAGTCATTAATGCGCTGAATTATCTCATGCTTTAGTTCTTGAACTTTTCTTGGCTTTTTGAAGTACATTTTTTCTTGTAAATATCCCCAAAGTCCAAAGATGTCAATTTATCGACAATAAATTTTCAAAAATCGAATGAAGCAGTTCTGCAGAGAAGTATTTCAATAAGAAAAATCTATAAATTGTTTTCGCAAAAAATAATTTTTTGTCATAGAAAATCTCCAGTAAAGTCACCTAAATATTGTAAAGTGAAAACTAATGAAAATTTAAATGTCGTTATTATTTACTTGCATTGCTATATAGTTTATTACTTGCATTGCATAAATAGTAAAGTAGATATGAGAGAAATAAAATGGGTATTCAAATACAGCGTTTGTAGTTTTCCGTGGAATAAAAAAAAATTGGTTCGGTCGCTGAACAAACTAATAAATTTTATGAAAGAGAATTATAAATTTTTTGAGAAAAAATCTATGAGCTGGAGGCATAACCGTTTTCGATGAAACTTGGCATGCATATTTTAATTTTTCTAGAAATTTTGAAGCCTATTGCTTGGATAGGAAAATTTTTATGAGAAGAAATCGATTTGGAGTGCACGGGCCGGGGCGGGGGCGGTGGACTTGGCCGATTTTGATGAAACTTGACATGAATATTTTGTTTATTCTAGTTAGTGTATGTACCAAATTTGAAGACTTTTGCTTTAATAGGAATGATGAAAGGATATGAGAAAAAATCGATTTGGATTGCATGGGCGGTGCGCGGTGGCCGACTTTGATGAAATACAACTTTTTTAGTTTAGTCAATATATCTGTGGTCACAAGGCATAACAGCATATGTGTGGTTTTGCAAGTTTTCAGGAGAGCATTTTAAAGCTTTGAATCGATATAGCAAAAATATTTATAAAATTATTTTGAATTTTACGCCGGCAATTTCTCAGGCCTTGGAAGTGAAATGAATTAATACGAACACATTTATATAATTATTTTAATTATAAATGTTATAGGCTAAAAAGTGCTTTATGCTGTTATTCCCTTTTAAAATAAATTAAGTTACAAAACACACAACTCGAGTTGTGTCGTTCTTACAAAATTAATTTTATTATATATTGTAGAATATATCGACTTATGCTGATAAATCAAAGGATGATTTCCAAATTTATAACATCAATATTAGATTTTGGAATAACAGCATAAGTTGAGTTATGCTTTTGTGCTAGGCCTTAGTTCAACTTGGACTAATAACACAACTCATACAATTTACATCTTCAATAGTCCAAAGATAACTGGGGAATAAAAACACAAATATAGTTTTCAAAGGAAAAAATGTGAGATATGCTGTTATGTACGTTATGAAATGCAGTGATACAGCCAGATAGTCTTGCCTTATATCTAAACAACTGAACAAGGTATCGTCACCAAAATTTGTCACAATATGTAATCGAATATGGGGAACATGGAGGCATCGAAAACGCAATTTGAGCATAACTCGAGTTATGTTGTTATGCCTTGTGACCACAGATATTACTCTGTGCCAACTTTCAATGATCTAAGACCACTCCTTATATTTTTGACCAAAAATGTATGAAGCTATCCCACTGTGGGACTTGAGATAACACGGCCATTGAATTTCTCGCGCTAAAGAGCTATTGTCTCGTTGGCTGTATGGAAAGTGGCACCATCTTGTTGGTACCACATATCGTCCAGGTCCATATCACAATTTCTGGCCACAAGAAGTCCGTTATCATCTCGCGATAGCGAACACCATTCACGGTAACTGCTTGGCCCACCTCATTTTCGAAGAAGTATGGATCGATGACGCCGACAGCCCATAGACCACACTAAACAGTCACTCTTTGTGGATGCATCGGCTTTTCAACAATCACCCGTGGCTTCTCATTTGTCCATATGCGGCAATTCTGCTTGTTAGCGAATCCACTGAGGTGAAAGTGTGCCTCTTCGCTGCACGCAGTGCATTTTGATTTGAACGCCCATTTTCGTAAAAGGCTTCAAAAATCTTAACGCGCAGCTCAATTGTGTACCTCTCCATGGTTGAATTTGTCCAAAACTGAATCAAAGAAATGTCTAAATAAGTTGTGCAAAACGGTTGACTTTAAGATGTGACTCACAATTAACATGCATTATGGTTGGACCACCCTTTATATAAAAACAGAGTATCGTATGTAAGTTATTGACTTTAATATATATACGCAACTACACTAAAAATGGGAGGAAGCAAATATCGTGGAAAATATTAACCGTACAACATAATTTTATAATTTAAGGAAGTTGATACCAACAACATCGCAAAAATGAGCGATGGGATTAGTGCCAATAATTAAAAGATTATTTTCTCAGAGGCGACTGACCGTACAATAGAGTTGGGCACTATAGTTCTTTTGAGTGATCTCTCTTTTTAGTTCAGTTCAATTGAGTGAACTAGTTCGTTCATTTAGTTCAACAGCTCACTTTAGCACACCAGCTCACTTTACTTAAACAGTTCATTTCGTTCAGTAGATCACCAGTTCAAATAAGCCGCTATTAAAGGAATCTGATTAGAATATGAATGGAAGAGTTGGAAAAACTATTACAAAGGCGTTTGTATAGGTAGAATCATACGTTGATGATGACATAAAAATGGAAACAACATATAACAGCAGAGAAGAGAGAACGAAATGATATGGTTGAAAAAAACATAGTGAACTACTGAGCTGAAATTAACGAGTTATGTGAACTAGTTCGTTCAGTTCAGTACAGTGACCCGTTCAATTGAACTAGATCGTTCACGAACTACACAACTCTACCGTACAACATTGAAATATGAATTGTGAGGTAGTATTTTTATATCAAAAACTTTGCCAAAAGCGGGGGTAATACAGATAGGAGGCGTGGCTTTAATTAAAAATATGATTATCTCGAAAACTATTGGCGGTAGAAGAACACAATTTGGTTTACAAGTGCGAACAACTTTACAAAAATGGCGGGACGGGATTAGTTGACGTGGCTTTATTTTAAATATTTATTAGTCAGACACTATTGACCATAGACATTTTGTGAGTTAGTTTGGTAAATATCAACAACTTCTGGGGGTGGTCAGGCTAGGGGACATGACATTATTTAGAAATAAGAATAGCTCAGAAACTGTTAAATGTAGAAGAATTAAATTTGGTTGGTAAACAGGAAGTAGTACAGGAAGCTATAACGAAAGAAGTTAATAGGAATAACATCAAAAATACATAGGAATCAAATCGCTGGAGAATGCAATATGATTTGCTAATTAGCGTAGTCAATATCAATAACATCAACAAAATGGCGAGTTAATTGGGTGTATATTTTCTGTTGCACAGTAAATATTTGTCGTACATCTGGAGTTACATGAAAACGAAAATATTTTAATTTAGTATTACTTCGTTCCTGTATAATGCGTGCTGAATATGGTACGTATCAGAAATGTGCATGAACCTTCCAATTCACAAATGAGGTGGTAAATTACTGACAAATGTCAATAACTTCACGATAAATAGATGAGGTGCTATTGGGCACGTATTCTGAATTACTAATTAAATATTTGTCACCATATATAAGTAGATACCAAACTCATACCCAAGTAGATATACATATATATAAATTACAGCCCTCTTGCTAAAACTAAGATAATTTAAAAAAAATCATGGTTTTATATCCCCACTATTGTGTGGTATATGTATATCAGCTGAGACCCCAAGAATATTTGACGGAAATCCGTTTTGCGCCATTTTAAGTCATTTTAGCTATGTCCGTCAGTCCGTCCGACTGTCTGTCGGGCTGGTGCGCACGATAACTTTCGACAGGAGTAACCGATTGACTTCATCTTTGGTATGTGTTAATATTTTTTTCCAATCCCAAGCTAAGATCAAACATGAACTATGTTGATCCACCCCTTCGCGTACCTCGCCCACAATGGGTGAACATTTATTGAAATATTGATTTTTTAATGACTTCTATACCACTAACAGAATCTTTCACAATTCCTCACATAGTATTAGTTGCTTGGCCAATATCATCACGATAAAAATGGTTTATGTTGCCACGCCCCTTTTGATACCTCCCATACAAACGGACCATTTCGCACAAAAAGCTAAAGGCTTCTAACTTTGCTTCCAGCCCATATCAATACTTGAAATTTTGTAAAGTGCAATGATTTTACAGTACCTATAGTCCCATAAAAATGGTCGCTATTACCATGCCCGTTTTGGTACATCCTTTACAAATGAACCATTTTTAACAAAAAGTTAATGGCTTGTAACTTCGATTCCTGCGAATACAAACACTTGAAATGTTGTGCCGTGTAATGTTTATATAGTACCCATAGTATGTTAAAAAAATGGCGTTATTGCCACTTCCCCTTTTAGTGCCTCCGAAACAAAATGGCTAAAATACGAAATAAAAAAATATTTTTTTTTAATTTCCCATACATTTTCATTATTATTCATAATTTACACATTTATTCATAGATTTTTTCAAATAAGCATTTTTCATGCGTTAGTATGCTAGCTTTAAAAAAATCAACAAACTATTTCATTGTGATTTTGATGAAATAGTATACCTAATCTACGCAAAATAAGTTTTTAGGTCTCGGAAACAAAATTTGTTGTTGTTGAATAGTGTAATCAAGTGATGTATATCATTAAGGGGTTAAATGTGCGCAAAAAGGCTATTTCGGTGAATTTTTTGGACGACACCGTTGAAATCCTTTAATTTAAACCAATCGTACATTAAAGTATAGCTTTCGAAGTATATAGTGTAAAATTTTCATGGAAAAATATTACAAATATGACAATGACAGCAATTATTCGGAAGCGTCTCGGAAAAATGTAGAATTGCGGTGTCCATAATAACTCGGAGCTAGATCAGCTTAAATCAAATCAAAAAATATGGTCCAAATAATAAAAGTACATTCCATGAATTAGAATTAAAAAAAAAAACTTTAGCATAAACTTTGTTTCGTTTTAGTGTCGTAAAATAGCATGTAAGCCTCAGTCTAAACAAAAAAAAGTTTTTAGGTCTCGGACACAAATTTTTTTATTGCAGTGTAGTGTAATCAGTTGGTGTATATCATTAATGGGGAGTAACTTTAATTCGCGCAAAAAAGGCACATTTTCGGTCTCGGAAAAAGTAGAATTGCAGTGTCCATCATAACACGGCTAGATCATTTGAAATCAAAAACCCAAAATTATATATTTCGTTAGATAATAGCTTTCCCCTGGAATTTTTGAGAACACATCGAATTGAAAAAGGCGATTTTGTCGAAAAAAAAAATCGGTTAACAAACGTATACAATTTCTTAAAATTTAACTTTGAATTACTAAACTTATCTTCAAATAAAGTATAGATACATAGTCAAATACTAACATTAGGTTAAATGTTTTACTGCATTTTTGAAATTCACGACACATTCACATACATATTTTACACGCAAAGAATTATTGTTTCGCAATACTAGCCGACACGGTTTCATTTTGTTTTAATTTCGATTGAGTCCAACACACATTTTTATACCAACCACCATAGGATGTGTGCTATTACTTCGTTTGGAATAACTCGAAATATTGATCAGTGACCCCATAAAGTATTCGTATATGAGTAATTCCACCAAAAGGTCTACCGTGATCAAAAATGTTAGCTATTAAAATCGCATAATTGTAATTTATTATTACACAAAAATATTCAAATTTTAATAAAATGAAAACATTTCACATGTATTTACTCAACATTTTAAGAAAAAAACAGTTGCGTTGTGGCACATTGTAGTTTTGGTACATTTAAGCATTTTTATAGCACATTTCTTTAAAATTAACCTCGTAAATAAAGGCTTATGTAAAAAGACTCTTATTATAAATAATCTTTCTAAAAGCAAAATTAATCTTAAATAAAAGTGTCGAAGCAAAAGGAATGAGAAATAACGTAATTTTTGGCTTATCTCTACTACAAATTCTATTGTCACGTTCCACACCGAAAAGAAGCATTAGTTATCACTAGACCAGAAACATCCAAAACAAATATCCAAGTATAAAATACCAACCTTAAACAAATCAGTTTAAAAAATTATATAGAATTTTTTCTGTATACATTTGAAGTTTGTCACATTCGACACCGTAAGTGTAAAGTCCAACCATTTTGTGAAGGTGCAAAAAATAAAATTCACGACATACTTGAGCTAGATGACTGAAATGTGGTATGGATACTTCTTATAGCTACAGGTAACTTGGGATTGAAAATGGACTCTATCGGTCTATTTTTTGATATAGCCCCCATATATAGCATCTCACCGATTTGACTTCTCAACGTCATAGAGACCACAAATGACAATTGATAGCTGGTGTTTATGTATACTCGGAATCCTTCACATAAATAATGGTAGTCATAGGTCCATATTTTTATATAGCCCTTATACTAAAGTCCCTCGCGATAAAAACCTCAATTTTCAACGTCATAATACCCTGTCACCACATTGTGGTACAGGGTATTATAAGTTTGTTTCACGGCAGATGTTTGTAACACCTGAAAATAACACAGCTAGACCCACCTTAAAGTATACCGATCGACTCAGAATCACTAGCTGAGTCGATTTAAACATATCTGTCCGTCCGCCCGTCCGTCCGTCTGTCCATGTAAAGTTGTTCGACGACTACAGGTCACAATTACACTCCGATCGTTCTGAAATTTTTCAGTTTAGAGTATTTCGCAGCTGTAAAGATGCCTATTGAATTTGGTTGAAATCGGTTCAGATCTAGATATAGCTCCCATATATATCTTTCGTCCGATTTGGCCCTATAGTTCTATAGAAGCTGTATTTTACATCCAATCGTTTTGAAATTTAGAACGGTAGAGTTTCTTGATCCATGAACCAACATTGCCGAATTTGAAGAAAATCGGTTAATATTTAGATATAGCTCCCATACATATCTTTCGTCCGATTTTAACCTTTAGTCCTAAAGATGCTGTAGTTTACATCCAATCGTTTTGATATTTAGAATGGTAGAGTTTCTTGATCTATGGACTAACATTGCCGAATTTGAAGTAAATTTATACATGAATTACAAAATTTATATTTCAGAGTTATTCAATATTACGAGAGTGGTGTAGGGTATTATATAGTCGGCCCCGACCGACTTTATCCTTTCCTTACTGGTTTTATTTAAAAATAGTCATGGAAAAAATGTCACGTTCGAACCAACATAAAATTTAAATAAAAAAAAACTACCCAAGATATTTCGATCAAACAAAGAGGATTCAAAAAATTTATTATTTTTTAACATTTTTTTGTCCTTGTTTTCTAATCAATACTTCGCCTGAAATAGACTTAAACAACAGTGATATCACTATTAACGACCTATAAGATTATGTAAAAGATGAATCTAAAATATGTTTTATTCTGACCTTTTTATCACTTTGAATGTGTACAACGGTCATGTTCGACACCATGGAATTGCCCATATATATTCTTAATCGTCGTAAGTTTATAAGACGCTTGAAACATGCACGTAATCGCCCTTGAATTTAAAAAATTTGAGATTCCATGACCAAGGCTAAATACCAAAACCAAATTATAATAATAAAACCAAAAACATAAGGTAATGTCAAAAATTGACGAAAATCCTGTCAAATACGAGACTTTTAGTTGGCTATAATGTACTTACGCGAAACAAAAACAATTTAGCCACAGTTGCAGTTTATATATATAAAATATAATCTACAACTCATTCCGCATGAAATTCTACAAAATACTTATTTCGTCTTATTTTCTTTAAATTACTTAATTTTGCTTGCATAAAGCTATTGAAGGACAAAAATTTAGTTTATCACATACGATTTATGTGTGTTTGCGCAGTTGCTTAACCCTTTCATGCCCGAAAGGGTTAAGGAAGCACTAACACATTTTTGTGAACAGATAGTTGTTAACATCGAGTAGAACTGCTCCCAATTTATTGTCCTTGGTGACCTGGTTTTTCCGTTACAAGGAGTTGAATATTGTCAACAATGATAACAAAAAGAACAAAAAGAAGCAACTTTTTGTTATAAAAATTCCGTATAACATATTACTTTAGACTGTTTTTATACCCTACACCACACTGTGGTACAGGATATTATAAGTTTGTTTCACGGCAGATGTTTGTAACACCTGAAAATAACACAGCTAGACCCACCTTAAAGTATGCCGATCGACTCAGAATTACTACCTGAGTCGATTTAACCATGTCTGTCCGTCCGTCCGTCTGCCCATGTAAAGTTGTTCGTCGACTACAGGTCGCAATTTCACTCCGATCGTTCTGAAATTTAGAGTAGAGTTTAGAGTATTTCGCAGCTGTAAAGTTTCCTATTGAATTTGGTTGAAATCGGATCAGATTTAGATATAGCTCCCATATATATCTTTCGTCCGATTTGGCCCATTAGTCCTATAGAAGCTGTATTTTACATCCAATCGTTTTGAAATTTCGAATGGTAGAGTTTCTTGATCCATGAACCAACATTGCCGAATTTGAAGAAAATCGGTTAATATTTAGATAGTTCCCATACATATCTTTCGTCCGATTTGACCCTTTAGTCCTATAGATGCTGTAGTTTACATCCAATCGTACACCACACTGTGGTACAGGGTAGTATTTAAGTATAAAATGTCCCAAAAGTAAATTTATGTAAACAATTTATGAATTACAAAATTTATATTTCAGAGTTATTCAATATTACGAGAGTGGTGTAGGGTATTATATAGTCGGCCCCGCCCGACTTTAGCCTTTAGTTACTGGTTTATACAAAATTTATTCATTTTTATGCGTATACAGAAGAAAATTCAAAAATCGTTTTTTGTCTAACGTTTTTTTCCAAAACTAAGGAAAGGCAGAATGTCGGGCGGGGCCGACTATATAATACCCTACACCTCCCTAACAATGCGATAAGGGTCATTGCCATAATAATTTGGAATAATTGGTAAATGGGTAGAAACATATTATCTAATTCTGAAACGATAATCGCTAAATTAAGCAATATTCGTTCCTAAATTGAGAAACATCTTTCTGGAAAATTTTAATGATCGGAAGTAAAATACAACTTCTATAGCGTTTTGATACCAAATCAGGAGGAACATGTATATGGAGCTTTAATATAAATCTGAACCGATCTTCCCTGAATACTCATTCATGTAAAAAGACCTCCTTCTGTCGAATTTCGTACTGATCGGATATAAAATACAGTCTTTACAGCGCTTACATGTCAAATCGGGGGTAACATATATATGGGAGCTATATCTAAATCTGAACCGATTTTCTCCGAATTTGGCAGTATTCCTTCATGTAGAAAGAAACCTCTTTTTGCCGACTTTCGCACTGATCGGATATAAAATAACATTTTTACAGCGCTCACATGTCAAATCGGGGGTAACGTATATATGGGGGCTATATCTAAATCTGAACCGATTTCTTCCAAATTTAAAAGTTTTCATTCATATAATAGGAAACCTCTTTCTGACGAATTTCATACTGATTGGATATAAAATACAGTTTTTACAGCGCTTACATGTGAAATCGGGGGTAACATATATATGGGGGCTATATCTAAATCTGAACCGATTTTCTCCGAATTCGGCAGTATTCCTTCATGTAATAAGAAATCTCTTTCTGCCGAATTTCGCACTGATCGGATATAAAATACAGTTTTTACAGCGCTTACATGTCAAATCGGGGATAACATATATATGGGGGCTATATCTAAATCTGAACCGATTTTCTCCGAATTTAGCAGTATGCCTTCATGTAATAAGAAACCTCTCTTTGCCGAATTTCGCACTGATCGGATATAAAATAACATTTTTACAGCGCTTACATGTCAAATCGGGGGTAACGTATATAACGGGCTATATCTAAATCTGAACCGATTTCTTCCAAATTTAACAGTGTTCATTCATATAATATGAAACCTCTTTCTGCGAATTTCATACTGATCGGATATAAAATAAAGGGATCAATAGGGATCGTCCTTGGGCCAAAAAAAAAATATGTGTAAAGTTTCGTCGAGAGATCGGACCATGACAGACCACGGACAGACGGACAGTCAGACGGACAGACGGACAGACAGACAGACGGACAGACGGACAGACGGACATAGATTGGTATAATAAACGATGGGTCTATTTCTTCTCCTTTTGGGTGTTACAAACAAATGCGCAAAGTTATAATACCCTGTACCACAGTGTGGTGCAGGGTATAAAAAGAATTGCTTGCAGCTGCATACTCATCGCTCCTAGACTGCTGAAATTATTTAAGGAGTAAATATTGTTAAGGATTATAATAGAAAAAAAAACATTTTCCAAAAAAATCATAATATGATTTTGTAGTAGAAAATAGATAATGTTGCCTAAAGGCAACATTGGGCATGAAAGGGCTAAGATAGCCCATGCATATTATAGTTGGGCTTTATAGATTAACTTAGGATTGAAAATGGGCACTATTGGTCCATTCACAAGAACAATGGTCGCCATAATTCCATGTTTTGAGATATTCCTATACAAAGGTCCCACTCGAAACATTAAGGGAAATCAGCCTAGGAAACACTTTTCCCATTGTAAAGAAAAAATAAACAAAAATAACATTTAATACACTTTATAATATAAGACGTATTAACTGTTTATAGAATTAAAAATCCGCTACTTCATCGCTTAATTATTTAATAAACTACTCTCATAACACACTGGAATTTTGCAAGCAAATTAGCAATTTTAGAAAAACTTGTAAAAAAAATAATTCATAAATCAAGAAGGTTTTGTCATAAAGTTCATAAACATTTACATAAATTGAAAATTAAATATTTATGTTCTAATGTTTTTATACCCGAAGTTGCCAGGATTGCATTTTATGATCATGATGTAAACTTCTTAAACTGAAAGATATTTAAATGGAAATTCTTAAGGAACTTTTTAATTACTGACAAGGTGAATATTGCTTTGGTCACTCCTATACTGACCACAGCCTGAGAATTGAAATTGGCTACGTTATACATATATGTTACTACAGTAAGTGGTATCATTTTATTTTAGGTGTGATGATTATTTTTTAACCGGCCGGTGTTATAAAAAAATATTTTTTAAATAATATCTTATTTTTTTAACTAAAATATTATAAAGAATAGACGTCGAAACGATGGGTGCATAGATTTAACTAATTTAAAATAATAAATTTTATATATTCACTTATTTTTGTTGCAAGGGAGTGAAAAAATCCTTTGGTGGCCATTATTTGTTTAAATATTTTTTGTAGTTTGTTGTTGTTTATTATTGGTTGTTTGTTATACATTTTGTCATATTTTTTTGAATTTTATGCAGTTTTTAAGAAAACACAAAACCTGGTTGAAATATATTTAAACCGATGACATCGCTACCCCAAAATCAACTGGTGTTTGTAGTAAATCCCGACTTGACATTCCTCTTCTAGTAAAACGATAAAAGGTTGATATAAAATTTGACTTCCTTTTTCGCATTACAAATTTCAACTTCTTGGTATGTTCCATTTTGTTATGTTCGAGTCCCACCAGTTTCGTATAAAATATTTATATCTCCCAATTAATTTTTGGCATCATATGATTTGCACTTTTTAAAATGCTCCATTTTGCTAGGTTCAAATTCAATATTTTTAATTCAATTCGACCTAATTTCATATATTTTGCAATTGTTCTTTGCAGAATTTGTCATTTTCTTAAAATGTTTTCCACATTTTGTTGCTGGGTATCAATGCACATAATGACAATGAACGCACTTATTTCATTTAGCACAGGATGCACCAAAGTAAGAATAACAAATAAACAGACCACTTGAAGAAGGATGGACTTAAGTATGTTTTCTACTTAAGGCGTTAGTGAGAGCGTGTTTGTGTGCATTTGTATAAGTGTGTGTGTGTATATGGTTTGCAAATATGTTGAATGCCTTACATACATATGCAATTAATCACTTTTGTGTTTGCGTTTGGTATTCATTATCCCTCCCCCTTCTGTATCAGCACAGACGGTCTGATCCTTGCTCATAGCTCTTCCTTCCGAGTGCTTGTTGCCGAACACATGCAAATGCTTCCGTCCCTGTCCATCGTAGACAGTCCCCCACCATCGTACCCAAGGCTCATTTCCAAGTTGTCTCCGACATACTGTGTCAAAGTTTACATGTTTACGGAACCCGTGTCTGTGTGACACAAATGAATATTGTATGTAATTGTTTTAGTAACACTCGATGTTAACAAGCTCCTCTTGAAACTCCAGCATTGCACTACGAAAACAACATTATCGAAGGATAATACACTCGGGTAGGAAGTGACATTCGAAAGCCGCATTGAGTTTATTCTTGAAAGCAACCTCGCTTTAAGAGATTTGTTTAAGATTGTAGCTTAATGACAATATCAATACAAGTAGTTAGTATAGGAAACCATTGATTAACTAATTTGTACGGTGCCTATTTGAAACAGTATTTCCGCAAAGATTGTGGAATAAAATGAAGTTAATCTAACGGAGGTAGTTTACTTGATAGCCTCTATTTTATATTTTACGCAAAGAAGAAATTAATTATGCTAAACTGACCAATTCAGCTCTCAAAAAATTTTGTTATCGAAATTTAAAAGTAATATAGAGTACTAGCTGCACCTGGTCCTCTTCGCTGCTCCAATTTCCATTTAATGAAATAAAGCATATGTACCGTAAAAAATCGTATTACAAATCAAATAATTTTTCTTAAATTTTAAGATGTCGGTAATGATTTCAAGCCAAATACAATGGCTATTAAAGTAAGAATGTTTTATAGCTCATTTAAAGTCATGGAACGATACGTCTCATGGAATGGAGTACATTGCGTAATATAAAAGTGATATGTTTGGCCCTAAAGTAAGCACATGGAGGCAAAAATTTAAGTATGACATAAATTTAAGTATATCTGCTGTAAAAAATTAATACATTTAGTAAAGCTTCAAAGTTTAATTTAAAATTTTGGATTTTGTATAATAAATTTCTACAAAATATCTCAACGCAAATATTATATCTGGAAGTAATATGATGCAATTTGTATTTCTTATATAAATCTTTGTTTTTGATTTATTTCGGAAAGCATATTAATTATTTAAACTTTATTTGAAGATATATGTTTTGGATATTTGAACAAGTAAGAAAGTTCAGTCTGGTAAACCGACTTAGGAATCCCCTCACCTTGAGTCCCAGAAAATATTCGTAAATTTATTTTTTTTTTGTTTTACTTAAATTATTATCAATTTAACATTTAATAACATTAAAGTATGTGCTGATATTAAAGTTTTTACTTTTGGTACAAAATGGGACATGTGTATGGTAGGTACCAAAAGGGACGTGTCAATAACGCCCACTTTTCTCTGGACTCTGGGTACTATAAAAGCATTACGCTTTACAAAATTGCATGTATTTTTATGCACTGGTATTAAAGTTCTAAACTATTAAGTTTTTGTACAAAACGGTCCATTTGTGTGGGAGGTACCAAAAGGGGCGTGCCGATGATTCCTATTTTCACTGGACTGTAGGTACTATAAAAGCATTACACTGTACGAAATTTAAAGTATTTCTGTGCAGTGGAGTTAATGTTATAAGCTGTTAACTTTTGGTGCAAAATGGTCCATTTGTGTGGGAGGTACCAAAAGGGTCGTGGAAACGTCGCCCATTTTTCTCGAGGAGATAGCGACTATTAAACTAATACTATGTGTGAAATTTCAGCAGATTCGAATAAGCAGTATAGAAGTTATTAATAAATCAGTATTTCACTAAATATTAAACCTTTGGGGGGGAGGTAGGAGTGGACCAATATGGCCCATCTTCGAACTTAACCGGAGATAGAGCAAAATAAAATCGCATACAAAATTTGAAGTCAATCGGTTAAACCTTTCGAGAGTTATCGTGCGCACCAGCCAGCAGACAGACACACAAACAGACGGACGGACATTGCTCAAATGACTTAAAATGACCCAAAATGGATTTTCGCCGAACATACTTGGGGTCTTAGGTCACTCCTTCGATGTGTTACACTTTTTGTCTCTAAGGTGAGGGGATAAAAATATAATGGTTATTACCACCGCTAACTTTAAAGTTTCGATAGATTTCGGTATCACGTCCACTTATACGATATCACCCATTTTTGTTTGGTCACACATAGTACTATCAAATGAATAGACACCAAAATTAACATGCTTGTTTCATCGACACTGTAGATATAAGGATTTCATTGCTGCAATTTTGTGATGTATCTTTCATTACCCTAAAATTCATACATGAGACCCATGCGCGATGGCTCTGAATATAAAGTGTTTTTCAAAATGGGGGGCCATTCTCACAGACTCGATATCACAGAACTGATAAAGGCAGACACACCATATTTCAAGACGATTGGTTCAATGGTTCTCCAGATATTTCTTTTTCAATAATGCAATTGTATGGGCAAATGTGTTTGCATGCACGCACATTTGCAATACAACTATTACAGAATGCGGGGAAATGTCTAGTGGTTCGATCCCGCCTATTGTTTGCTCGATTACGCGTTTCATTACCTAGAACGCTCATTCGAAACTCTCATCATATATACTCTCCGTGCAATGATATTTAAAATGTTACAATTTCCGGAAAAACGGACAGTTTAGAAGCGACTCGTTGTGGGTGTTACAATCAATAGATTTAAGTATAATACAAACCGATCCACCAAAACCGTATGTTAGCTGAAAACGCTTAAAATTAGTTTTGTATATAGGTTAGGCTGTGTTGACGAAGGTATACTGTTTCGACGTATCATGTCCATGGACATACACTTATGTTTTCTAATTAATGGTTAAAAATATTGTTCCAAAGCTTTCATATTTTGCTTTGGGAAGTATCTTAGGTTAAAAGTCAAGCGTCCACAGATACCATATTTGATCCATTGAATGACTGAATCGAGGATTAAAAGGATAAACTAGTCAATACCATTTAATATATGTATACCCTCACCATACAAAGGCGTGAATATATCATTTGCTACAAGCCAAAGGTGGAACACATCGAGGGAGCGACCTAATACCCCAAGTATGCTCGGCGGAAATCCGTTATGGGACATTTTAAGTCATTTGAGTCTTTAGTCTGTTTAAGTCTGTCTGTCCGGCTGGAGCGCAAGATAACTCTCGAAAGAAGTAACGGATTGACTTTAAATTTAGTATATAATTATATTTTTCTATCTCAGGCTATGTTCGAAGATGGGTCATATTGGTCCACACCTTCTAGTACCTCCCTCACAAAGGGTTAAAATTTAGTGAAATGTTGATTCGCTAATAACTTCTATACTACTTATCCGAATCTTCTGTAATTTTACATATAGTAATAGTTTATATGTCTCTATCAGCTTGAGAAAAATTGACGAAGTGGCCCCGACCATTTTGGTACCTCCCACACAAATGGATCACTTTTCACCGAAAGTTAATTGCTTGCGTATAACTTTAATACCAGTGCATACAAACACTTCAAAATTTGTACAGTGTAATGCTTTATAGTACCTTGAGTCCGGTGAAAAGTTGACCGACTGAACTTTCTTACTTGTTTGTATTTTGTCATCAAGGGTCAATCACCAAAAAAAAAAACAAAATAAAATTTAAATATTTGGTGTTTTCAGGATATTATTCAAGTATTTGACGGTAGGGCACTAAAAACTTGGTTACGTATTTTGAAGCAATGACAGATTAACTATCAGTAACTCAATTTTGTTTTACTTTTGGTTTATTGTCCTTTTGATCCGATTTATAATGTTATTCATGCATTAACATCTCGAGAAGAATATTTATAGAAATTGACTTTGTCACTTTAGACGTTTTGCAAATAATATGTATGTGTGGTGTACATTTTAAATCAATTGACTCTATCCTTTCGCCTATCTGTGTCGACTGACACTTTCTTAAGCTGTTATTATTATCACTTAGTTTTAAACACCTCACATACTAAATCTAAATACATAAATATTTCCCAATGGACTAATATACTAGGACAACCTTCAAAGAAGAAAGCATCACACATCTATCAATCGAAATTGTAATGGAAATGGAAATGTCAACACAATTTCATAATAAATTGCAGTTGGTATTGTGGAATGTATGTTATAAATTCTAAAGCAATTGTTGCCTAATTATGTACAGAATGTGTATGCAGTTTATGAGTTATGATGTCAATTTAATTCAGTAATGACTTTTAGCACCAACATGAGTAATTACATTCAATTACAATTGTCATTTGTGTTCGGAATATCTCGGATTTATCTCATATATGGCTATTTCACAATTTCATTAAAATGTCATCTAACACTATTTGCATCACATTGTAATTTACCACAATGATCTGAAACAATTTTAAACAATTTTTTGGGAAATTTATCAAATAGCTTATAATATTATTTTGTGGTGTTGTAGAGTAGAAATCATCAAATGCTCATAGATACATAGTATATGCGAATATGTGTGACATTAAATAAACTCTTCTATAATGAATTTTAATTTTAGAAAAAAATTAACAGTATAAACCAAGGTAGTTTTGTCTAAGGACACTCGCAATGAATAAAAATCATATATTTATGAACGTCCATTTAAAATATCGATTCTTCAGTTTCATTGTTCTGTATCCTTGGTTTATTGCAATTTTAAGTTGTAGTAAAAAATAAATATTCCGGTATGTCGTTATTTTAATCATTAATTGAATTGGCATCCCATTAAAATGCAGGAATGCTATTTTGATAAATGTCTTTGAATTGACTCTGGATTTCGAGAAAAAAGCAATTTATAAAAACCAGCTGACTCCAGCAGACGTTGTCTTTCCCGTCCTGTTTGGGATGTATTGGTTTGTTATTCACTGATCTTTCATTCAAAAATTCATATATCCCGAGTTTCAGGAAAAAATGTATATTGACCATATGTCCACTACAGCGCCATCTACCGGTTAAAATCATACATACAAACTATTTTCAAGATAAACCACACGTACATATCAAATTTCAGTCAAATCGCTCTGGAAGTGCGAATTTTGAAAATAACTTGACCAACTCGGCAACTTATCGCGGTGAAAATAATTCTAAAGCACAAATGACCCCAAACATTTTTTTAGAAAAAATATAATTTCAAAAAAAGTAGTCATGAAATGATGAATAAAGAATATTTATTCTACAAAATAATTACCTTTCTATGAAATTAATATATTTTCTCAATGACTTGTCAGATAAGTTCGAAACTGTTAAGGATTGGTAATTATTACATGAAGTTAAAGAAAATTTACTTTTAAATTTTTAACACCTTTTTAAAATAATCAGACAAATGGTTCTAGAGTTATATTATAATATATGGAGCAACAATAAATTATAAACGTGTATTTTTAAAACATTATGTTTAATAAAATTTTTTAAAGTTATGCATCCTTTTATTATGAGATGTTAGAGTAGGTCAAGATCATGTAGCTATACGGGGCAAAATCGCCTTTTTTGATTTGTTTGAATCGAAAAAATATATTTGGAAGACAAATTTTTAAATATTATATATTTATGAGCAAAAAAATTTATTTGAAAATCAATAAAATCTATTTGGAACGCATATATTAATATATTACAAAAAAATATATTTGTAAACTAATTTTCTCAAATAAAATATGTGTTTAAATACAAATAAAATGTTTGTTTAGGAATTTCTCCAAATATATTTTATTTGAAACATATTTTCAACGCATTTGCTGACTTTCGAATTTCAGTTTTAATTTTTCATTGGTTTCGAATTGTACCTCCCAGTTATAATATCATATGCAGCATTAACATTACTTTAAATCAATCTTTTCAAATTTCTGAGTATTCCAAGCCATCATTAGTTGTCAATCCTCAAAGTTATTTTATTTTTGTCCAAGATTATACGTTTTCAATTATAATTATTTATTATTTTTACGAACACAAAATTTTTTTATAAATTAACTTTGAACTACTGAAAAATCTAACACAATTTAGGTATTTTCTGAATACTAAAACACAAATAAATATTTGTTTCGGAAACAAAAGCCCCAAATGAAATAATATTGGGATTTAAATAAAGATTTGTTTAGAACAACATCTTCCCAAATATATACATTTTGTGTGTACCAAATATTATATGTTTAGAGTGTACCCTAAACATATATATGTTTGAAGCCGAATATGTTTGGAACAATATACTACAGAAGCGATTTTTTTCAGCGAGCAAAATATTTTGTAATCTATATTTAATCAAATAATACTTTGTGACATTTTATATATTTGAGACGGGTTTATGACGTATGGTGCGTTTACACCTTTCTGAGAGTCGTAAATCTAAAAAACAAGCTGCGGACCATCCCTGCTCCTAGCTATGTCCAATTTTTTACTTTCTATGAAATGTACTGTGAGAGAAGAAATATTTGGCTCTTCTAAACATTTTCATTTTATTCAGATGTGTTGTTATTCCCGAAAATCATAGATATATCCCACATTTCACCCAAAAAATTGATAGATCTGTTTTTTATTTTAGTAGGAAATATAAAAATGTTAATTAGGCACGAGTGGAGCTTTGTGAGTGAGTTGCTTTATAATCACGTTTACTCCCATGTTTATAATTACACCATACAAATACATTTGCAACTATATAACATGACGTGCTCCCATAATAACGTGACTGATTTTCAATTTGATCACGTGATTCACACGTAACACTACAATTTCCTGTCACAAGCACTCCTCAATGATCGAATAATAGTTGAATAAGTTTTGACGTAGACGAACGAACACGAATCACGAAGATATGCTGTAAGGCCCTAAATCGTTAAGTTAACAGTTTACGTTGCCTTCAATAACTATTATGCTTTTTGTGAGGTTCAAAATTTCATGGAATATCTAAGCTAAATATTGAACAGTGTTGGCTGAGATCATAATTTGGGCAGATATTGTCAATAACAGTCCCAGTCGTTATTACTCATACCTATTGAATCTCCTGCATGTCTGCCATCATCATCACTATGTTCTAGTGGATAACTGGAGCAGCTACACAATAATTGACTCGTCCAGACAGTACAGTTTGTCATGACAAGTCCTAGCACATAAGCATTGAAACGAAACGGCAGTAGCCGCATTGCTGTGCCGCAGCATAATCTGGGTGAAAGTAATGTCTGTCATATCGCCCATTAAAGACATCTCATGGCATTACTGTGCAAAGCATTAACTTTTAAACAAAACACAATCTTGGTCGCCTGCCAAAATCTATTTCAGACGAAGCACAACACCATTGACAAACAGACAAACACACCGATGCACAAAACTTCCAAGCTCAGAGTAGAATGTACAGTGAAACCCGCCAAAAGCTAACAGAAGCATTCTTCACAGCGTGACTGCAAGCGTGTATCTTATATCGATACTTCCACTCCAAAGTATGCTAAGTCGAAACAGATAGTTTTTCAGGAGAGGCAATCAAAGTTTCATAAACTAAATTTTTTTTATGGAATTCCTTTATAATGTTAATCGAAAGACCTCTGCTATTTCGTACATTACATATTTGATGGGGTACACGGATAAGCACAAAATATTTACTGAATATTGTTTGGAATGTTAAGAAATTAAAAATTAAATGTCACTGAAAACAAGCCAATTCGAATTAGCATATTGTGGAATAAATGTATCGATATGTAAAGTAAAAAATGATTGACTTAAGGTTGAATTACTACTAGAAACATACTTAAAAAATCTTGCATACGATTTACATTAAACTTGTTATGCCCATAATTTTGCTCCATAAAATATTAACATCATTTCAACTGAATTTAACTAACAAAAACAATTTTTTGTATAAAACTAATGTTACTTGTAATTTTTTGACATAGAGTTATTATTATAGAAAAATAAATAGATGTAGGAGTATAATATAGTTCACTTGTTTTAGTGTTGTCTTGAAATTAACTTCCATCCATGTTGATTTTACGTTGCTAAATGTAGTGTGGTCCTATACCAGGCATGACAGTTCACAATAGGCGTGCTTTCGTTACAAACAATCGAATTTAGGTTAGCAGTTTGCAATGAAAACAATTTATTTCCACTAACTGGCATATGTCCATATACTGGTAAGAATGACGCTTGAGTCGCAAGAAAAAACAGTGCAGAATAGGATGAAAATGAAAGATTTGTGTACAAAAATTATATTTACTATTCTAAATGTATTAATTTACACTATGTCTGCAATTGTCAACACAGTTTTTTCAATCTTGTTCTGCCTCTTCTATTTAATATACAAATAAGTTACAACAGTATCTACAAAAATTAGTTGAAATATTGTAAAATCTTGAATTTCTAAATATTTTCAAATAGGCACCACCGTACTCAACTAAGTGCTGTATCACTCAGACATTCACAACAAAAATAGCAACAAATTAATTTTATTTTATATTTATTTGTTCCTAATCTATCATTTTATTACTTATTTATCATCACATTTCAAAAGTTTCGCATAAATTTATTCTCTTTTTTATTATTTTACTAATTTTGTTTGCAAAAGCACGTAAACGTACCGTCCAAATCAAATTTCTGCAGATTCAGCCGTCCGTTTACGCTTCGTTTCCGTTGGCTAATCGTTTACACTGATTTCCATATGTCAGAATGACAGCTGCTTCGTTACGCTACGGGGGCGTTACGGTTACGTTTGCCTAACCCAGCCTTAAGTCAGGAATGCAAGCGGGTAACTTTATCGACGACTAATATCGCTTAGCCCTGTATTGAAATTAAGCAATATCAGAGTCACTTTAGCATTCGTTTGACGAGGTAGTGTCGTCGGGTGACATTCGGCTTACACTAATGGCGATTTCGTTTGTGCAAAAAAATGTAAAATTGTTTCTACATTTTACACTGAAACCGCATTTTTATGTTTGTTTGTAACAATGGTGCAGCCGTATGAACGGGTTTTGATTTCTTTTGTAAAATTATTACACTCCGCAAATGCGAAAATATCGCATTTTCCACACTCAGCCCAGTCCACGGTGTGGAATGTTGCACCGTCAAAACGCAAACTTCCGAATCAAACCTAAATGAAAGCGTACATTCTTAATGCACTATCATAATGTAGGATTTTTGTTCGATTGTTCGCATGCAAAATGCGAAATTAGCAGTGGGTACAAGGGGAATTCTTAAAATGTCGCAACATGATGTGGTGATATTATTTTTCAGAAACGAAATCACCATAAGATAAATGGATGCGAAGACACTTTTATTTTTTGTGCAGATTTGAATTTGTAAGTTTTTCAAACTCGAACGCTTTTTGTGGTTTTGCTGAATATTTTCTCTGTTTCGTTGAGAGATAGTGGAATTAATTGTTGCCTCTAATGCCGAACAATACTCTTTCTTCGTCTTGAGCTATGTATAGACGATTTCTACATCTGACAACGTTATCAATCCTGTTAAAGTGCTGCAAATGTAATGACAGATTGTTAGGCAAAGGTGACGATTGCAAGAAAACCTTACAATTTCATATATTTACAATATATTTTGTAAATATTTTTATGCAGAACTGCTAATAAAAAAAATTTATAGACAGTGTTACCAATAAAATGTTTTTCTGACAATGGCGCCGTTGACACTTATCTCGCAATGACGCTTCAGCCAACGTTGCAAGACAAAAATTGTATGTTCACACGGTTGTACTTTCACAGGGTTGCAATTTCAGCCATTTTTCTGACAGTATTGTCCGACCTGGCAATCGTCTATACATAGCTTTAGTTTTACTTAACTGCAAACAGAAGATAAAACTATCCTATTTGTTAATTTAACTCGTACAAAAATTTTATTCATGTATTTTAAGAAAATGTTTGAATGTTCTGGGGGCAATACCACAACCATTATAAAAGTCAATGTAATAATAGATATGCTGAGGAAAACTCATGAAAAGAAAAATTTATTTATTTTATTTATTTATTTATTTATTTGATTATCCTATACAACAAGATAAAATATCTTATAATTAGAGTATAGGAATTTATAAGTTTACATATTTTATATTGTATCACATGAAAGACATAAAAATTAAACTTAATTAATAATTTAAAAGTTTAAAAAAAAGATATAAGGAATTAAAAACATAATAATAAGCATTTAACAAAAAAGATAGATATGTGGAAATGTTCGTTATATATTGCTTTTATCCATTAGTATTTGAGTATATATTAATGCTTTTTTAAACTGGTAAGCGTTGCTGGTAGTTTGGATATTTCTTGGTAGCGTATTCCAGAGGCGCACAGCGTGAATGAAGAATTGCCATTCCGAGGTAAGTGTTTGATGCCTAAAGGGAATCAGTATTCTTCCTCTATTTGATCTGGAGAACGTTAATCGTTGGTAAAGGTAATCGGGTTGTTCCAGGTAAACTATTTTTTGCAGAGATGTAAGAACTTTTATTTTATGTCCATTTATTGCAAGAAACAAAGATTGTTTGAGGAAAATAATTTTCTTATTCAGCAAACGAATTGTTCAGTTCCATAATTTACCTTCTCTCATTGGCAATTACGAACTAAGATTACCTCTATACACTGGAAATAGTGACTTTAAAATAAAGAACAATTTAAGTAAACTTAAGAAAAATTTAATTCTATAAGATATCAAGAAAAAACTTCAGAAGTAATATTATTTTATGAAACATTAAAATTGTCCACTAATTAATTCCCTGCTCTTTTTTGAAAATTTTGACTAATTCTTCAAAATAAATTTTTCGAATTGAATAATATTACTTCACTATTCCCTTTTGAAACCAGAGCTTCTCAATGTCTCAATAGCGAAAAGCTATTCCATGGGGAGATGATCATCTCATGTGGAGCTGAAGTGAACCGGCAACAGATATCATGCGATTTGACCCCGTTATACTTTTCTTGTTGGGTTTTCATAAGTCGCAGGAGAAAGCGAATAAGCCACAAACCGGACTTCACAGCCAACATTTCAAGTGAAACTAATAAAGTTCGATGATATCTCACACAAACTTTATTTTATTTATATGAACCCTCTGTTAGGCACAAGTTTCGACATTCATGTACGAGTACGTGTCTCATGAGTTATATGGAAACATCGGGTTTTTGGTGGTTTATTGAAACTTATTTATTTAACATGTTGAATACAATTTGTCTCCCGCAGTACACTGGAAAAAATAATGTCGTGAAAGTATAAATAAAACCTACTCTAAATCAATAATTTTTTCACAATTTTAAGTGAAATAATGAAAATTTACTTGATTTCGCCGAAATTATTTTTGATTTCAAGAAATTATTTTTGCTTAAAGGCTTCGTGGTACATAATATTGTGTACATGTTGACTTTGAAGATATTTCTTTGAGTTATTGAAAATAACATTGATCTAAGGATATATTTTTTTTAATTTAAGGGTAATTCCAAAGCAAATGAGTCGAAAAACACACATTTTAAAAATGAACCATTTTGATTTTATTAAAATTTGGCACATTGCCAAATCTTCTTAACCGCTATAGGTATTTTGAAGATTTTAATGCCGATGAAAAGCTAATCCTCTTCAATGTGGCGGTATGAGATATTTATATCCTTTTGGTGGAAGGAGGTAAACACATAGAAAATATCCTTAATCACTGAATATCCTGAAAAAGTATTAATTAATGTCCTTATTTTTTGTTACTTATGTAAAGGTCAAACTATTATTTATATTATCAATGTGAGTATGCATAACTGTATGTGGATCCGATAGGTGGCGCTGTATTCAAGTTATTAACAAATTGTCATTTATAGACCAAAATGGCTGATATTCGGTTGGCTGAATAGTTTGACCTAGTACTAAGAAAGCAAATCTCCAAATTAGGATTCAATTGTTGGTGCAATCGTCAAAATATTTTTCAATTTTAATACACGTTTACATTAAGTTCCGCCTATCGGTCCCAAGAGCTATTATTCTCTTTCTTCACACTTAATTAACATATACCGCGAATATTTATATTGAATATTGATTGATTGATGTTAATCCATAAATGAGGAATTTGTTAATAACTCGAATACCGCGCCACCTATCGGATCCAGATACAGTTACGCATACTCACATTGATATCATAAATATAATGTGACTTCACGTGAAAATCTGTTAAACCCCCTTAAAAACTATTTGTATCTTATTTTATTATTTTTCATAAAAATGTGCAATATGACATTTTTAATTCTCTTTTGAAAATTGTTAATTTTTTGGAACAAGTTGTCCAAAAGTTACGGCCGTTTCTATAAGCATGTTTATAATACCAAATATTATTAAATTCAAGACAAATTTAGGAATATATTGCTTAACTTCACTGTTGTTAGGCGATACACTTAATGGTTAATACAAAATGTACTTAACTTAGTTACAACATAGAATTGATTTAAGATGGTTTCTTGTAATTAATTCATGTACAATATGCAATTGATTTAATGTAGTTTCATGACTTTAATTAAAGTCCAAGATGTAATTAATTTAATGTTATTCCATGTATTTAATTGAAGTATAAGATGTACTTATTTTAATGATCATTGTCTTTGTCACCAAATCATAAAAGGATAATTTCATTGATTCTCAGTATTCTTTTCTTCAGTGTATATTTGATATTTCCGGAAGTCGGAGTTGGATCTATATACCCTGCAAATATCTCGAAAACTTGTGTAGATAAAACAAAAACTATTGTAGATTCTGAAAGACTCCTAACTCAAAACACACAACAATGGCGTATGGACCTAAATAGTATTAAGCCGACGATTTGCTTCCATTGCCACGGATACATTCCAAATTTCGCTTTTAGAAGTCAATAAATAGATGCCAATCACCTGGAAAATATTCAGGAAGATCCATATTTTCCAAGCGTCCTCTAATTTCGTGACAAAATACAAGAATTTCATCTTGAGAGAAGAAGGGTAGCAGATCCTCTACACTTGGAAAGGAAATATTGGGTTCTTGTTCCAGTAATTTTTTTCATTCACACTAGAAGCCAGTAATTCATTCTTTTGACACATCTTATTTAAAACGATGAGGAGTTTATGTTAAGTTCTGAATTATGCAACGTTTTCCTTTTCTCAGTACAAATTCAGCGTTTTTTCCGAAAATGTTACCTGTTAACAATATATATAAGTATTAAAGTATCAGCTAATTAATAATTATTGTATTGAATGTTCTGGGAAAGAAAATTAACAACAAAACTAGAAAATTCTGTTTTCTATTTTTATGAGTAAAAATACACACTAAATCGACAATTACCCAGCAAAAAATAAAAGAAGTACATGCAAAAGAATAACATTGTCCTACTAAATAACTAACCAAAATGTAATTTTGGAGTATAAATTATTAACCCTACAATGCATAATTTCAAATCGATTGGATGTAAAATAAAGCTTTTGAATTGATAAAAGCCCAGATCGGAAGGAACATCTATTTATATAGGAGCTGTGAAATATATGTGAAATACTGCCTCTATAGTGCTAAAGGGCAAAATCGGAAAAATTATATATTTATATGGCTGCTATATCAGAATTATAGTTCTGATATCTCTATCTCTTCTCCTTTTGGGTGTTACAACAAATGCATAAAGTTATAATACCCTGTACAACAGCACAATTAGTATTCGTTCGTAACTGACACTTACTCGCTCCCGAATGTCTTATCTTCTTACTTTATAATTTTTGATTTTTACAGAGTTTCTCGTACACTTGTATTCAAATAACAGTGATGTTGTCTCTGGATTTAAAATATTCAAATTCAAGGGATAATAAAATAAATAGTTCTATTACATTAAAATGAGGTTCATTTCCAATTACATAGAGTAAGCGTATTAAAATTATACTTAAGGCTCAACATTTCGTCGGCTCAATGCTATTTTGTTCCATACGCCATTTTGTATGATCGGAGAAAAACGCAATTTATTGTTTGAGTAAAAACGGGACTGAAGAGTTACACACTTTTTATTTAATAGGGTTCCCAACAGTGTTTGTATAATTCTCATGCATTTCTATGCCATTACATCCAAAAATAAGCAAGTTATAACAATTTTTGTACTTGGCATTTTGGTCCATATCCACTTTTATTTTAATATTTTTTCGTATTTGTATTACATGGACCACAAAAAGGATCGGTATGGAAGGACACTAATTTACATATTGTGATCGAAAGAACGTAAAATACTGAGTGAAAAATATATTGCGATAGAAAAATTGAGACATAGAACAAAAAATATCGAAATTATTTCCCATTATTCAGAGTAAATCAAATTTACCCTACCAATATCTCGAAAACTAGGCAAGATAGGAAAAAAATGATTGCAGATTCTGAAAGAGCATGCTTGGAACCCATATTATCAACTTCTAACTCAAAAAACACAAAAATGGCGTATGGACCAAAATAGCATTAAGCCGACAATTTGTATTCATTTAAAAGAAGAGAATTATCACTGCTCCCAAAGATGTTAATAGGAACTACATACATTCATCAAATAAATACAACACCAAAAAAGCAAATCTTTCAGTGCTTTAAAAGGAGTGTTGCAAAAGTTGTGACAAATAAGTACTTCCCCGGCGCGACAAGCTCTTGTTAAATTCAATGGTGAAAATAGAATTTAGAGCAACTTCCGGATCATAAGGTGGATATTTTTATCACTTCTTTGGGTGCTCTTTTTTTGCTGGGTAAAGTTGTTCAGAAACACTAAAATTTTGCCGGTTCGATTGCACCACCCTGCAAGATGCATGCAGTCTAAATATGTGGTTTTCAATGAACGATAAACTCATATCTCTAAATTCAGCATTTATCTTCATATTACTTTGTTCGTTATAGAATAATTTCCATAAAACGGACTGAAACATTTTTACAATCGAAAACGTATTTCTAAAAGCGAGAATAAGCTGATGCTATTTATCGTTTTACCTTTCTTAGTTCTTTTTATTTACCACAAAATGTATGTGTTGATCAAGTTCTGTAAACTTGTAAAAAGCATTGATTCAAAATTATTACATTATTCAAAAAATAACAATGGCAAATGAAATGTTCCACTGTCGTCAGATCGATAAATAGAACCATCCGCCCGAAACCCTATTACACTTTATGCAGGCCTCTCTGGATTTTCAAGTGCATATCATAGAGCCGTCGATACAATAAACTTTTAAAGTTGTGTAGTATTCTTGGAAATCTCTCAAATGTTTTTACGACTCTATAGAAGGAGCAGATTTTGATGCAGGTTGATTCCTACCCACCAACTCCACATGTGTAGGTATGTAATCGTCTATTGATTTATTCAGATTATAAATTACTTTGGAGTTATACTTATCTCCATTTAGGTTGTCTTTATGCAGACGTCAGATATACGAACATATACGCATATACACTTACAGTACATATATGTATATTCACAAACGTATGTAGACAACCGTCTATACGAGTATCCATGAGTCTCGTTGCTGGAGTGTGTATGTGTGTGCAAACACTAATGATTTGTTACTTATTTGACACATGGTGTAATGACAAATTGGTTTGCAATTTATTGTTAATTGTCACAAACATAATTTGTGGAAATCGTCATCATCTGCATGTAACGTTGCAATCGAAGGACATTGTCACCATGCCTGTGCGTGGCTGAATGTATGCGAGTGTGTTAAGCATCCTGTGGCATATTTTCAACAGACAAACACTTTCATTGACATGTAGACCCGTTCACATACACATAACTATATGTGTATTAAAATGTGCTTATATGTATGTAAACACAGCACATAAAGAACATATCTATACATATATCTACGTTGCTTCACGGTACGAGGTGAAAATAACATATTTGTTGGATTTAAGATACAATAGGTAATTTCCATAAATGAAGATGTGTGATTTATTTGTTATATTCAAAGCGAAAGGAATACTTGAAGACATTATTGTATTGCTCTGTGTATTTCTAAACAATTGTAAACTTTCCTTCTATGAATTTTTTAACAAATTCCATTTTTTTTATTTATTTTATTGTGTTTAAAAATTCGTATGTTTTTAGCTATTTTCTTAATTACGATTTTGTTTTCTATATTTATACCCTACACCACACTGCGGTACAGGGTATTATTTTCAATGTATCATTGGTATCTATTACTCATACCCCTTTCATATGACATCTACTTTGTTAAGTAGTGTCCCGAGTTCCGGTCTATCGTTTGTTAGTAAGGTTAAACTAAAGGGAGCTGACGTTTTGACGTCACATGTCCATGGACATACACTTAAGCCAGTGCATATGCCTGTTTTGCGGTCCTTTTATGATCTTTTTTAATCATCAAGAGTTATAAAAATTGGTACTAGGCACGTATTTCCTCAGTATCTTTCAGTCATATCCCCTGAGATGAGTAAGATTTGTGAAATGTGTCGGACCCGAAGTATTGCTTGCACGATAGCTGGGTATTGCCACAGTAAATGTTCCATCGTTTCGATGCCCTGTATTTGTCGTTATCCGTTTGTCCTATGCGGTGCAGGTGTGATTGTACGCTTGAGTGTCCCTTGAAAAGTAGTTAAATAAATAAAATAGTGAAGCAGACGTTTTACGAAGTTATAAGCATTTCAAAATTGATAAATTTTTTAAAAAGATATACAAAGAAAAGAAAACACGACAATGAAATTTTATGGATCATATCTTTGTTAAAAGATCTTGATCGCAGTTTCTCGTGAGATAATATAATTTTTAACTCATACTTATATATTGGAATTTAATTTTATAACATGTTTTTACCGTTTCTTCCTCCAAGATTGCGAAGGAACAAATATATGCCCAGATTCCTCCATCCATTCCCATACATTTTTTGAAATACTTCCATATAAATATAATACATATTTTTTTATTATATTTACATATAAATATAATAAAAACAATATTATTATATTTACATATAAATATAATAAAAACATAAAATTATATATTTCGGAATCAGAATACACCCGAGAATAAATTGTTTTGTTTATTTGAATTTGCTAAAACACTGAAACGCGATGTAATGCGTTCTGACGCTATCCCTCTTAAATTTTTAATATACCTATATTTCTTAATATACTTATATTGTAAACAGAGGGACCCCACAAGGAGGAGTACTGTCTCCACTAATTTGGAACCTAGCGGTGAATTAAATCCTGCTAGATCTAGAACGTTGTGGCTGCAAGGTCGTGACATATGCGGACGCAGTGAGTGGCAAATTCGAAAACATCCTCCGAGATATTCTACAGGTGGCTCTGAACAAGTTGGCTAGATGGGCCAGAAGCAGCGGTTTGGGTTTTAACCCAAACAAGACAGAATTGGTTCTCTTTACTAGGATGAACAATGTCCATCATGTGGACCCTCCTCCTCGTATAAATGGAACAGATCTAGTCTTTTCTGAAAGTGCAAAATTTGTAGGAATAATTGTTGATAGGAAACTGTCATTCAGACTAAACGTACTGGAACGTGTAAAGAAGGCCAACATCGCCCTATATTCCTGCAGGAAGGCTGTAGGGTCGCGGTGGAGCCTCTCTCCTAAAATTGTCCATTGGATATATATAGCAGTGGTTCGTCCAATACTGTTATACGGCATTGTGGTATGGTGGACGGCAACTGACAAACTAACCATCACAAACCTGCTATCACCGGTTCAGAGAACTGCCTGCCTGTGCATAAGCGGAGCGTTAAGGACTACAGCGACTGAGTCTCTACAAGCCCTTCTATATACTGCCGATTAATGTTGTGGCGAGAGAAGGTGCAACAAATGCGGCACTAAGATTAAACTGCCTATCAATGTGGAGGTACAAGAACTACGGTCACATGAGGATATCAAAGTGTACTGCTATGGTAACCGACCGAGTGGACTATATATCAACGGTAGGCACCTTTGAGAAGAATTACATCACTATGATACCAGCCAGGGATGAATGGGATGGCAGAATACCCGGAAATATAAACCATCTCCACTTCTATACGGATGGTCCGAAGCTTGATGAAAAGGTTGGCTTTGGAGTACACTGTGAAGAACTTAATTTGGATATAGCTCACAGACTACCAGATAGCTGCAGTGTGTATCAATCCGAAATAATGGCAATATGGGAAGTCGCTAAGTGGCTGAGTCGGAACATAGTAACCAACACTGGCGTTATCATCTACTCGGACAGCCAGGCTGCCATCAATTCTCTGGAGGCCACATCCCTAAATTCACAAATAGCCCTCGACTGCCGCAGATCTCTTAACGAGATGGCTGAGCAGTTTAATATACACCTCATATGGGTGCCTGGGCATAGGGATATCCCGGGGAACTGCAAAACCGATGAACTTGCTAGGAAAGGGACGACTTTACAAATTCTCGAAGAATTTGCATATATTGGTGCGCCACTATCCACGTGCAAGCTTTGGATAAGGCAAGAGGCAATCAGGCAGTCCAACGACAGATTGACACAAATCGGCACCTGTAGGGTAGCTAGACAAATCTGACCAAGGTATGACCTGAGAAGGTAAAAATATCTCCTCGGACCGGAAAGGAAAAGAGATCGGCGAACACGCCAGAAGATTGGGTATTAACTCCAATGACTTCTGCAGAAGCTGTGGAGATGAGGAAGAAGTGGAGAGCATTGAGCACTTGCTATGCGACTGTCCCGCTTTCAGTAAACGACGACTGGACCTACTTGGGTCGGCCTTTCTAGGCAGCCTAACAGATCTTTCCAGTACCAATATTCGTGCTATCGATACATTTGTATATCAAACAGGTTGGTTTCGATGAAGGGCATTTTAGCCCGTGGTACCACTAGGGACCTAAACTGGTCTATGTGAGCTGAAGAAATAAAAAAGAAAACGGCTGCCACCCTAACCTAAAATATTTCTCAAAGTAGTGCAATAATATCAAGTTTCAAATAAATTTGAAACTCTCATGTAAAAGAGGTATTCGGTTTGACATAAAATAAACGATATCTCCGATGTTTTTTTTTTGCATAAATAAATTCATATTACATCTCTATACATAGCCAAGTCAAATTTATCTGTCACAATATATGGAACCACTACTGTATACTTCAGGCATACAGATCTATTATACAATAAAACCGGTTTATCATTAATAATATAACAATAATAAACACTCAACCAAACCGAATGTATTGTAAGCATTTATCAGCCACACAATTTCATACACAAATATACATGTGCATGCACTTTCTCACATACAACCATAGTCAGTTATTCATACACACACAAACTTATGCAGTAGTCAGTCATCTCAACGGAATGCACCGGAAACATGTGTTTGTGATATGTTTATTAAGTGCATTCAAATTGTTAAATGCTCATTAATTTGTTAATAACACTCGTGTGGGCGAATTTCAGGCACTGAGGGAGAGGTGAACCGAAACTGAACGAATTCCATTTATCGATGGCGATAATCACGCTTTTGCATGCACTGCCCACATTTGCACACTCTCGACCCACGGGGAAACAGCGTCCGTCGCCTGAGGTGATGTGGAAATTACTAAAATGATCAATTATTTACTTAAACAGTTTCAAATTGCCTTCGGACGAATATGAGTTTGCCGTAATGCGTAATGCGATGGTCGCACAATGGTTTTGAAGAAGGGTGTATTTGCAGAAAGTGGAGATTTTCTGGGATGAAATATATGAACACACACAAGAACTATAATCAAAATGTTGTGAACAATTCACATAGAAAATAAAATAGAAGTACTTTATTTACCTGTTAAAAATTAAGGTATGTTTGGTGTTCGATTGAGATTGGGGATGATTTATGGTAAAATAGAAGTGGGTGAAAATGTCGAATAATATTTGTTTGCACAAATAAGTTTCTAAACTGTCGTAAGAACGTTCCGTAGTAGTTAGTTTATTTGTATTTGTTTTTTTTTACAAGTGTTTGAAACTATTTCGGGAATGTATCCCAAACAAAAGTTATTTCTATACTTATTTGAATGAAAAAGTCGCGTGGAGCATTTTTTACTTCTGTGTCGTACACACCATCAGAGTCTTATGATTTCTCATATGGGATTCAACCAAATTTTTCATGCCCAATATTTCGGAAAAAATGTGGAATGATCCAACCGATATGCCGACATCCTCATCGACGATTCTCCATAACAATTTTCTTCACTTTCTCAACATTTTCATCGGTGTTTGATGTAATGGATCTTCCAGAACGAGCGTACAATCACCATATGCCACTCTCAACATTTCAAGTTGTTTTGAGCACTTAATTCCACTTTTTACACAACTTTTTATGCCAGTTCTTTCATCAACTTTTTTCCACAGCAGAAAATCGCCGAGAAACAAAACACGTATAACTGTTATGTCTCTCACAAACGAACTAAGCTAAAAATAAACAAACTCAACTAAAACATATGTTCGAGACAAGTGTGCCAGCATAAAAAAAATAAAAACGCTAATCGAATGCACGTAGCCCGAGAAATTTCAAAATTCAACTATTATATTGAACAGACCTCATATGTACATTCCTTCCGCTTTGGTATCATAGTTCTATAGATGCTTTATTTAATATTCGAACGTTATGAAATGTGACATAGTGGAGTTCATTGTTCGTTCGTTCCCGCCTTTTTATACCCGACACCACCCTGTATTACAGGGTATTATGACTTTGTGCATTTCTTTGCAATGTCAAAAAAGAAAGAGATAGACCCATAATTTATTATACCGGTCGGCATAGAATCACTTTTTGAGTCGATTTAGCCATGCCCGCCTCTAGAGCAGGGCTTCTCACCAAGATTTGCATAACGGCACATTTCCAAGTTCTTGAAGGCTCCATGCACCCTAGGTAACAAACTTTTTTAAGCAAACTTTTTTATTTTAGGCGTACTACTTTCAAATCAGCATCTACACAATTTGAAGAAATTGAATCTACATGTGACCAATACGCTATACAAAAATTAAAAAAGTGTATTTTAAAATAATATTTTCCAACTCAAGATATTACCCCTTTAAATTTTCACACAATTAACACAATAATTCTCCTAGTGTGCGGGAATTTTTTGGCGGTTTTAGTTTTTCAAAATCAACGCCCTTTGAGCCAATAACTGAATCCAAATTTGGGAATTTGCTTTCGTACGTATAACTACGTCAACCTATTCCATGAATATCAGCCATTTTCGTCCATAAATGAGCAATTTGTTAATAACTTGAATACAGCGCCACCTATCGGATCCAGATACAGTTACGCACACTCACATTGATAATATAAATATAATGTGTTACAATAACACAAATCGGTCAAGCCATTTAGAAGTTACTCCAGCCGACGATTCAGAAATTCTATATAATTAGGTGAAGTGGGAATAGAGGTGTGAAGTGGGAATAGAGTGCAAATTCCACAGTGAATCGAATACCTCTGAAAGTATAAACAAAATACAAAACATTATGTTAATAATCCACATTGCTTGATACAATAATATATTTCCTCCATCGCAAGAATCTATCCTCCAATACGTGTCAATTTCATTAACTGTAATATTTGTTGAACGCTAATGTTTTACTGCCTCCAATGAAGTTGTCTCTGGAACTGAATAAACAACTTTTAAATAAAAACCAATAATGAAGGACTAAAGTCGGACATAGCCGACTATATGATACCCTACACAAATCTTAAAGAGCAGAATAAGAATTAGTGTCTGGTCTCATCAATGTTGGTTTTCTAACGATGTAAAATGTATAACGCATAGGTTCAAAATCAGAGTATACTCGTAGGTACATATATACGAGGGTTATATCTAAATCTGACCTGATTTTCTTGAAATTAGATAACATTCACTCTGGTTCAATAAAGTGTTATATGTTAAATATTTTAAATATTCTGTATCTGATGCAGATTTTTTAGCGCTTAGATGGAAAAACGTTACGTAGGCACCTAAATATGAAACGATTTTCTTAAAATTTGGCGTCTTTTGTTCTTAGCTCAAGAAATCTGCTTAACTTCTTAAAGATCTTTTGAGAAATGTGGATTTTTAGCACAATCTGTGTATATTTAGTTATATAAAGGGATTATACTCGTATATTAACCTGAACCGATTTTTGAATCTTGGCAGTGTTCGTTCTTGATTGAAGAAATTGTTATCTGCCAAATTTTATGCATATATGATGAGAAATTCTATACAGCTAACCCAAATCGGGATATAAGTATATATGGAGGTTATAACTAAATGTGAATCAATTTTCTTCAAATCCTTCCCAGAGTTAACAAAAAATCCAGTCTCCCAAAATTCGGAATGCCTGGATGTAAAATACAGCTTCTTTAAAGGTAAGAGTCAAATCGAAAGGAACATATATAAGTATGTATGTATATGCGGGCTACATCTAAATAGGAGACGGTTTGTTTGAAATTCTATGCTTGGTCCAAAAGTTTCCCTTGTTTCGAATTTTATACACAACGGTTGAAATATATGACTTGTATAGCGCCTAGATGCCACATCGGAAGTGCATATGTATCGGGCCTATATATAAATCTGTATATCATATGGACGGGCGACATGGTTAAATCGTATCAGCTAGTGATCGCTAGTAAATGCGTATATTTCAAGGTATTTGAAGCTAGGCTTCAATATGTTTAAGTGCTATAAACTTCAGACACATAATAAACATATAATACATTGCACTTACCTCTTTACCTGTTCCACTTACCTCATTATCCACCGTTATTTTGTCACTTGAACACTTATCTTTTAAATTCCTTTAACGAGTTTGTTTGCGACGAAAAGAACGCGACAGGAAATTTTTTATTTTGAAATTTATATTGACGTTTTTTATGTATAAATGTGTGTATATTGAAGTTTGAATAACAAACCCAAAATACGAAAAAAATATACAAGAAATAAGTAAAACTTAGACGAATTTCAAATTCGGGTAGTTTTTGGAATAATTTTGAAAATTATTTTCCAAATTTCAATAACAATATTTGTTGAACCTCAAAATTGTAACATACAAATATATTTGTTGACATTTTTAAATTGTCGTTTTTTTCTGTGTACTTCTTTTTCGATATTTAAGATAGCCAAATTTTAAAATCGAACTTGGTTCATAATAACACAGTCCTGCAGGCGGAAGTCCGAGCAATTACAGAATGTGTGAGCTGGCTTGGGGCTAACACAAGACCAACAAAAGTGAATATTTTCACAGATAGCCAAATGGCAATTAGGGCGATAACGTCTAGAACGGTGAGGTCGAGGACAGTTTTAGATTGTAAAATGGCGATTAACGCCTACTCCGAATACGGCACTATATGCATCATATGGGCGCCTGGCCATTGCGGAGTAAGGGGTAACGAGAAAGCAAACGCCTTGGCATCTAGAGCCAGAGACTTGCAAACAACAACATTAGAGAACGCAAAACCCTTCAGAGTTACGCGTTCTGAACTACAAATATGGGCGAAGAACGCCCATATCGTTGGGAAGACAACGAAGGTCTTGTAGGGTGACCCAAACGAGGACAAGACCAAGACCTTACTGAGATTGAGCAAGGTAGAAATTAGTAAGATCATGGGTGTCCTTACAGGACACACATGCTTACAAGCACACCTACATAGGATAGGAGTTGTAGATGACAGCATATGTAGGGCATGCGGGGAGGATGACGAAACGTTGGAGCATTTCCTCTGCCACTGCCCAGCGTTCGCCAACAATAGATCACGTTTCTTAGGAAATGATACTATGCCAGACTTGACCCAACTTAGGGGCGTAGACTGGAAGAAGATTAAGGACTATGTCGACAGTACAGAGTTCCTAAAATAGCTTTCCGATGACCTTTCTAAATAATAACAATTAGAGCGCACAACAGGCCGAATACTGGCTTACGTGTATGTCCAAGGACATGAGGTGGAATTTCACCGCCTCCTCTTCTCAACCTAACCTAACCTGGTTTATAGTAGATCTTAGCCATGCTGAACTTATTGGAAGTCTTATTGAAATTTGCAATATTTTAAAAGTATTTGGATACATACTTTTATGAATTTGTTTATTGACACATAAAGCGATGAACACTTTGTTCATCACAATAGTTTCTGCAGTTAGCGATTCCTTACCAATTTGAAGGACACTTTTATAATTACATATTAATAAATTCAGAAGTCCAATTCAAATCAAGCCACATACTCGTATTGGCACTCTCACCTTCAGTCCCAAAAAATATTCGTACATTATTCCATCACGATCGGAACACAAATGCGACCTGCGCTACAGATGGAAGGACAGACGGACATTGTTAAATCGACTCTGGAAGATATTCCAAGTCGATGGGTATTATAAACGATTGGCCTATCCATTATCCTTTTGGGTGTTACAAAAAAACTCATAATACCATGGACCACAGTGTGGTATAGGGTATAATAATGATTACATTCTTTAATTATCAACTTTAACCAATTTAACCATTTTCGTAGTTAACCAATTTTTAACTAAGAATGTTTCACGATCTACTTTAAGGCTAATGCCAAACTAATCGTTTGGCGAAAAAGAGAAAAAGGCATTCCATTCACTTACGTTGGTGTCCCATGTCTCATATACCCTAACTCATAAAATGCCAATAGCTATATTCTGCAAACTATGAATGGTTGAACACAAACACACATATCATTTGAAACACGTAAATATATTAAGTACTAAGATAGAGAATACCTCATGTAAATTAGTTCAATGGTGGCGCACACAGAGAAAAATAAGCAACCTGAAATTAACTAAAATTTGCTGCTGAACGATCCAAAGACACATTAAAATTCTGTTTGTAGTTCAGTTGGCTCTGCAGTGTTTGCGAGTAGCCGCAGGATAAATATGTCCTGCCAACCAGAGGGAAGTTGTTGTTGATGTTGGTATGTCTGTGACAAATGCCTCTCACCAAGTGCCTTGACGCAAATGCAGCAAAGACAAATATTTGTTGATATGTAAACTGAATGTTATTACATCATTGTTTGCAGCAAATCCCAGTGACGTTTGCAGCAGAGTCAAAGACATTCAGTTCATCTCAAGGGGTCAGCCATGCTAAGGCTTACATATGTGGATTTCTTGATAAATTAAAGTAAATCTTTTGATAGTTCTTTGTGAATAATATCTATTGGACTTCCCAAACAGAAGGGCACGACAGTCTGCTGGAATCAGCTAGTTTTGTAAAAAATATCTGATGATATGCTTTTAGTAAGAGTATAATTAGTAAGAAAAGAAGCATGTTGAGTATATACATCATGTTTTGCAAATACTTCTATAAAAATTTAATTTTATACTACCTTTTAAAATGTTGAAAAGGTTTGACAAAAAAAAGAAAACAATAAAATATAAAGTCGATTTGTTCCGAATGTATTTGAACCTATTTGGTTTTGCGTTTTGGCAGAAATGTGACATTCTTTGCTTGTCTATTTTTTTTTATTTTATTAGCAGGCAGATTGTCGATGTCCAATAAATAATAATAATAAAAAAAACTCATTGAATCACGAAATTAATCGAATCAACGAATTTTATGATTTAAAGTGCCGTTATCATAAAAAGATTGTATCCTCCACTTTCTTTTGTAGATATGTTTTAAAAATTTCCCAATTACAGAAACTATACACATTAAACCGGGTTGGCCTCCATGCAATAAAAAAGTTTCCGGACGCGAGGCGGAATATGAAACCTTACCTCGAGACATTCGCAAACATTTTTTTCAATTTTTTCCGAGCCCGCGGAATCGGCCCAAAATCGTTTTTTTGTCGTAACTTTTTGGTTTGTGTTGGTCTCGACGAGTACCACATTGCGATTTGGGGGGCGATTCCGCGGGCTCGGAAAAAATATAAAAATGATTTTGCATGAAAGCTTTCCTATTCCGCCTCGCATTTGATAACTTTGTTGGTGACCCGATACGACAAAAAACGATTTTGGGCCGATTCCGCGGGCTCGGAAAAAATTTAAAAAAATATTTTTGCAATTGTCTCGAGGTAAGCTTTTATATTCCGCCTCACATTTGATATTTTTTTTGGTGACCATATAAAGAAAGGTCAAGAAAATAATTTTGCAATTGATGGAATTTATAAAATTACTGAAATTTTCTTAATAAATAATAGAATAATCAATTGAACTAAGCAAAAAAGTGACATGTGCTTAGGAAAGAAAATACTGTTTTTATGTTGCTCGTGTGACGTTGACACATATACACGATAAGCATTATTGTGTAGCTTATACAGTAGGGCGGGTTGACTTTTTTTAAATCGTATAGCAAAAACGTAAACTACATAAAATTCTCCGAAAAAACCATGTGCCTAAAATAAAATCCCAACCCGCGCCTCTCGACTTGAAAATGTATATTTCCCGTCTTTGCCAAAAAAAAATGTTAGAAAAAATAGCCTTTTCCAAAAAGAAATCGAATTTTCTGAATAAAATTGTCTAGTTAAGTAGTTCTTTTGCACTTTATATCTTTTCTACACTCAAAATTTTTTTCATTAAAAAAAATATTCACCAAAGTAAAAAAGTTTGTACATAATTTTATAAAGGGTTTTCCAACAAGAGGAAGGTATGCCTTTTCATGAAATTTTCCATAACCAAATCGCAAAGTGGCTGCCCCATGTTTTCGATAGCCTCACGAATTCTATATTTGAGGTCTTGAATCGACGCTGGGCTGTTGGCGTAGACCTTATCTTTCATGTGGCCCCAAAAGAAGAAGTCGCAAGGTGTTAAATCACAAGATCTCGGTGGCCAATTGTGATCACCTCTTCGAGAGATAACACGGTCCGGAAACTTTTCCCATAACAGAGCAATGGTTTCGTTGCTTGTGTGGCACGTATCCCCGTCTTGTTGAAAGTAAACGTTGTCCAGATCAATACCATCCAACTCCGACCATAAAAAATCATTAATCATCTCTCGATAGCGCAATCCATTCAACGTAACTGTTAATCCAAGCTCATTTTCGAAAAAGTAAGGTCCAATGACCCCGCCGGACTATAAACCGCAACAAACAGTCACACGTTGAGGATGGAGGGGCTTCTCAACAATAACTCTTGGGTTTTCCGAGCCCCAGATGCGACAATTTTGCTTGTTGACGTAGCCACAGAGGTGGAAATGCATTTTCATGCATTTGAAGGACTCAATCAGCAAAGACACTACGTTGTTGATGATCGGCCGGCTTGAGTTCTTGTGTTAACTGAACTTTATAATCCTTAGGACCCAAGTCTTTATCTTTATGCGGTGTAATGACGTTTGTGGAATGCCCAATTCCAAATAACGACGAGGAATGGACAAACCTTGGTTTTCTTCAACTCTTTGGGCTACAGCAGCAATATTCTCAGTTGTTCTTGAGCGACGTGCACGGATTTTATTCTTCACATCACTAACTAGTCCCAACAGCTCGAATTTTTCCACCAATTTCTGTATTGCGGTCCGACAAGGTGCTTCACGACGACCCAAAAATGCTTTAGTTTTGCGAACTGTGACTGCAAGATTTTCACCATATTTGTTGTGAGGTTTAATAATTTCAGAGCATTGTTGAATCGTGTAGCTTTCCATTTTTAGTAATGGCGTAGTTTCTACTTGTCAAATGTCGAACAATAAAAACTTCAAATGTGACAGCTACAGAAATACCGGGTGATTCAAAATAACACCTCTTGTTGGAAAACCCGTATTTAATATTTTTATAAGGAACATAGATGAAAAATTTTCTTTCATAATTTAATAAAAAAGATAAAGGTAACATTCTTTTGTTTCGATATACAATTCTTATTTTATAATGCAAATAAAAACGTGAAACCTGTTCTAACTATTTATACCCTACACCACACTGTGGTACAGGGTATTATAAGTTTGTTTCACGACAGATGTTTGTAACACCTGAAAATAACACAGCTAGACCCACCTTAAAGTATACCGATCGACTCAGAATCACTAGCTGAGTCGATTTAACCATGTCCGTCCGTCCGTCTGTCCATGTAAAGTTGTTCGTCGACTACAGGTCGCAATTTCACTCCGATCGTTCTGAAATTTTGCAGTTTAGAGTATTTCACGGCTGTTAAGATCGCTATTGAATTTGGTTGAAATCGGTTCAGATTTAGATATAGCTCCCATATATATCTTTCGTCCGATTTGGCCCTTTAGTCCTATAGAAGCTGTATTTTACATCCAATCGTTTTGAAATTTAGAATGGTACAGTTTCTTGATCCATGAACCAACATTGCCGAATTTGAAGAAAATCGGTTAAGATTTAGCTATAGGTCCCATATATATGTTTCGTCCGATTTGGCCCATTAGTCCTATAGAAGCTGTATTTTACATCCAATCGTTTTGAAATTTAGAATGGTAGAGTTTCTTGATCCATGAACCAACATTGCTGAATTTGAAGAAAATCGGTTAAGATTTAGCTATGGCTCACATATATATGTTTTATCCGATTTGGCTCTTTAGATCCAACCGGTTTTATACCCTACACCACACTGTGGTACTATTTAAGTATAAAATGTCCCAAAAGTAAATTTATGTAAACAATTTATACATGAATTACAAAATTTATATATCACAGTTATTCAATATTACGAGAATGGTGTAGGGTATTATATAGTCGGCCCCGCCCGACTTTAGCCTTTCCTTACTGGTTTTTATATAGAACGCAAATCAGAGGAGATGCAAATTGGGGTTCAATTCCCTTTTTGATAATTGAATATTTTGATTAGTTTCAAGACAAAACCTGTATTGCATAAACTATAATATAACAAGTAAGAAAGTTTCAGTCGGGTAAACCGACTAAGGTATACCCTCACTTTGTGAGTACTGTAATATGAAATACACGAATTAATCTGTCAATTTGTATGGGAAGTACCAACAAATACTCCTATTTTTCGCTAAACAGTAAACTACAAATAATAATTAGTATAGAAGTTATTAAATAATAAATAATTCACTTAATATTAACACTTTGTGGGGAAGGTACTAGAAGGAGTATACCAATATGGCCCATCTTCGAACTTAGCCGGATATAGAAAAAAATATTACCACATACCAAATTTGAAGTCAATCAGTTACTCCTTTCGAGAGTTATCGTGCGCCCCAGCTAGCAGACAGACAGACGGACGGACATTGCTCATTCGACTTAAAACGACCTAAAACGGATATCCGCCAAACACACTTAGGGTCTTACAGGGTGGCTGATATGTATTGCAACCAACTTCAGGTTGCTATCATTTCTAAACCGCTAGTCTGATAGCTGACAGATTTATTTCAGTGACAGTTCATTTTATTGTTTACAAGCTTACAAAAGCATTTTGATCTATTGCATTCAGAAAGAAAGTTATTCGTGATGGAATTCAAGCGTGATAGTGTGATTGCTTTATATTTGGGTGGAAAAACACAAGTGGCTATCGTTAGAGCCCTCCAGCATTTAAATGTGAATAAATCTTTTGTTTCTCGTACCATTGCTCGTTACCGTGATACTGGCAGTGTTGCATCGCTTCCAAAAAGTGGACGAAAAAAACGGTAACAACACCAGAAATGATCCGAAAAGTGAAGGCCAGATTTGATCGAAATGGTAGAAAAATTGCTCGTCAGCTGAACATATCGCGAGAACGGATACAACACATATTAAAAAATGAGCTTGGACTAAAGCCATTGAAGTTCCAAAAAGTGCAAGAGCTCACCGATGCACAAAAAAAAGTTAGACTGGAAAGAGCCAAGGAGTTGCTTCGCTTGCACGAAAGTGGCCAGTTACCGAATTTGGTTTTCTCCGATGAGAAGCCATTCCAAATTGAGCAGTTTGTGAACAAACAAAATGATCGGGTTTACTTGCCAAAGAGGTCAGCTGAAAATTTACACCTTCGATTGGCCAGAACTCAAGCGCCGCCGATGGTAATGGTGTGGGCCGCCGTAACGGCCGATGGTCGCTCCCCGCTCGTATTCATCGACCATGGGGTCAAAATAAATGCCGAATATTATCGGGAAAATGTCCTAAAGACAGTATTGAAGGCCTGGGCAGACAAACATTTCGGCCGCAGACCATGGACATTTCAACAGGACTCAGCACCATCGCACTCAGCACGCGTCAACAAAGAATGGCTTAAAAAGGAGGTTCCTCGCTTCATTTCTACCGCACAATGGCCACCAAGATCTCCGGATCTCAATCCGTTGGACTTTTGCGCCTGGGGCATTTTAGAGAGTAAGGTTCGCACTAAAAAATACCAAAGTATCGATCATCTCAAGACGGCGCTTCGCAGGGAATGGGCCAAAATACCACAGAGCCACTTTCGTGCAGCGTGTGCTTTGTCGGCCGTTTGAAGGCCAAAGGTGGCCAATTCGAACAAATCTAAACTGTTTCTAAAATTTTATGTTATTTCCGACAAAGCAAAGGCTTTTGAACAATAAAATTTAAAAAAAAAATTAAAAAAATGTAGCGCTTTACTTTGTTGCATTACATATCAGCCACCCTGTATGTCACTCCTTCGATGAGTTACACTTTTGGCCCGTAGCTAATGATATATACCCTCGTATCACAAAAGTGAGGGTATAATAAAACATAATATATTTCAAAAAAAGAAAATAATTTAAGCGAAAGAAGAGATTTTAGACCCATGGTTTCTTCGGAGAATTTTCATAGAATTTAATGTAGATTACGTTTTTGCTATACGATTTTAAATTTTTTTGATCCATACAAATCAACCCGCTATGATTCCGTATATGAAGATTTTTTATCTTTGAAGTTTTTTTGTAGGAAAAGCCAAAAAATGTTTTTGCCAGAAAAAATATTTTAAAAAGGTGGGTTCGTTTTTATTGTTTTGCATTATTTCCATCCAAATAGAAAAATATTCAACAATAGTATTTTATTACTTTAAGGAGCATTTTAAATAAAACTAAAGAAATATTTATGAAATAAAGAAGGGTACCCTAAGAAAAAAAATCGCTTCTGTTGTATATTTTCTGGAAACATATTATATTTGGGAGAAATTACTTTTTTACTACAGGTAGGAAAACAAATTCAGTAGCCGATTTAAATATTTCCCCGTTTTTAAAGGTAATTTGCACCAAAACTCCGAAAAAAATAACATTGATAAGAGAGATATTGAAACTTTTTTCAGGTATGTAATTATAAAATATTTGTCCCAAAGTATATTTTATATAAATTTTTATCCCAAACATATAACGTTTCCTGTTTTTTTCTCCGTGTATAACTATAATTTTTATGCAACTAACTTTATCTCAAAAAATGATGAATTATTTTATTATTAGTTTTTTATATACGTACATATAAAAGATATATTTTTGTGTTATGCTTTGTACGGGTTATAATAAATAAACTTAAAAATACTTATTTTTTTCTAAATGCGGATAACCCCTTGTAACGGATAACTGCAATGTTTTTTATATAGCTATCTTTCTGGAAAAAATATTTTTCCGGAGAAAATGGAAGATTTCAAAAAATATATACGGCAACACTGAGCTTATGACAACGAACGTTCTGCTGATGCATTGTCGTTTGTTGTTGTTGTTATAAACAGTGAAACTAGAGACGTCATTGTTCCCCTGCAAATTTTTGTGTGGCAATTGTCCCCGTATCACTACTGAAGTAGATAGTTGCTTTTAGCTACCCACATCGTTAGCTCAAAGTAGCGTATCATTACAACTGTTTTTTATTAGCTTTCTTTCTGCAAAAAAATGTTTTTCCCGAGAAAATGAGAGATTTTTAGAAAATATATATGCCAACACTGAGCTTATGACAACGAACGTTCGGCTGATGCGTTGTCGTTTGTTGTTGTTGTTATACACAGTGAAACTAGAGACGTCGTCGTTCCCCTGCAGATTTCTGAGTGTGGTAATTGTCCCCGTATCACTACTGAAGTATATAGTTCCTTTCACCCACGTCGTTAGCTCAATGTAGCATATCATTACAACTCGAAAGTGGCAATTGTCCCCAGCATTATTTGTGCACTATCCACTTCATTAGCAAAATGTAAGTCAATTTAAACATTTTCTTGGAAGTTTTGTTGGACAAAACGGTTTTTAGTGTACATTTTCCATAAAGAATAATAGGCGATTTTTTGACAACTTTTTTTGGCAACACTGTTTTGGCAGCTCAGCTGTTTTCGTGTTTTCATCTTTAAACATTGAATTATATAGACCGCTCTATTAAATCAGATTAAGATTTCATACATTTCTCTAAACTTTGTGTTTATTTAAATCAAATTCGAAAGCTCTTAAAAAGTCATTCTATATAAGCATACGAATTTAAGTAGATTACGTTTTAATACCTATGCGGACATTTATTGTTATTATTTTGAGTATAATCGTATATGGGACGATACATTTAATGGAAAACCAGCGAAACCGGGAATTTTTACTTTAAAAGGAAGATTGCTACAAAAAAACTTAATGAGGTTTCAAGTCAAAATTACAATGGGACACATTATGTAAATATGAAAAATAATCAAAATACAGTCCAAATGAAAATATTATGTACACATGTACGTAGAGTTCGGTAGAACATTTATAAAATACATTAAAACTTAATATACCCACTATATTAAGACCCAGAATCGCATGCAGTTAAATATAACGCTATCACAAACGGAAAAAACGCTTAAACCCGTTAAAGCAATAATGCGACATTCTAAAATATGATTAATCTAAAAATTAACAACTAATTCGAACTTAAATGTTGATACCGTAATGTGTCCCACTATAACTTTGACCTGTACTGTATGCCCTATATAAATTTTCTGTAGGATTACTCACTTTTTTTTCAATAATTTGACATTTATAATAAAATTGTACAATAAAATAGTCTCAATCGTTTTTAAGTTATATACAAATTTAAAGTATGTAAATTTAACATTTTATGTCAATACCACTGGTGATGTGGTTGGATATGTTGATAGCTCTTTGGGACTATATACAGTACTGCGCTGGGACTACAATGTGGGTACCACATTGGCTAGCGAATTCCGTGTCTGATTTTGACCAATTTCATAAAGCTTTTTATGACCGCAACTTGCTAACTTTGAAATAAATTGTCATCCGGAATATCAACTCACATCGCACAGTGGGAGTTAAAAACGTAAATAAATCGGCCGATTGCGACACAACATGGCTTGCTTGTAGAAGAAGAATTAGAAACGTTATGTTTAAAATTTGGACACCCTATGGTATGCAGGGGCGGAGCTACAGGTCCTTGGATTTGGCCAGCTCGGGTGAACAAATGTTTAAGCGTATCTGCAATTTGAAATTTAATTTTTCATTTTTTTCCAGACCCTGTTCCCGTATTTTGTTTGTATATCCGGCTGCTTTTGAAAACGTTTCTTTTATTTTTTTCCCGATCCTTTCCTACGAATCATTATATTTGCAAAAGTCAATTCCACAATTCCCAAAATAATTTCAAATATCCCTAAAAATGGGATTTTTGCCATATATCTACCATACTAAAACTCTAACTTCCCTTTGCTGTTCAACGTGCAACACCACAAATAACAAGTTTGGCCATGCCGAATCTCGGCATGTTTGTATAACCATTCTCGCACGTGAATGGTTATACAAACAAATAAACGAATTATAAGTATACAAAATTTAGCCCAATACGTTGAAATTTTAAGTTCTTGTGGAGTTACGAAGTCAAATCTAGAGGGATCTTTGTAAGGGGGCTATATCAAAACATGAACCAATGTTTGTGTAAAGAATTCCGGGTATAAATAAACACCAGTTACCAATTTTTAGCCTGATCAGTTTACATTTGTGGTTGTTGGCGTCATGGCGTTATGGAGTCAAATCGGGGGCTATATAAAAAATAGATCGATATTGCCCATTTTTAATCCCAAGTTACCTGCTGTTATTAGACATATCTGTGCCAAATTTCAGTCATCTAGCTCAATTATTGTAGACTTTAGCGTGATTACAACAGACGGACGGACATGGCTAAATCGTCGTAGAATTTTAGGACGATTTAGAATATATATACTTTATGGGGTCTCAGAGGTGTTACAAACGGAGTGAGAAAATGAATATATCCCCATGCAATTGTGTAGGGTATAAAAATTTTCAAGTTTATAATATTCTAGTTTTGCGATTGACTTAATTTTGAAATTTGTGTAAGAATTTGGAGAAGCTTGGCAAAAATACCAATCTATAACTCTAAAATATGAAATACACTTTTCCATAAAAAAAATTACAAAAAAATCTTTTTTTTGGAAAACATAATTTTAAGTGGCCATTACTTTGGTCTTATTCGGTATATCGGATAACATTTTCTTTCATCATATAGCAAATTCTGTTGCCAATTCAGAAAAGTTATTCGGAAATAAATCGTTACATATTCTGCTCCGATATTCATAAAATACTATGACAGGGTCGGGAAAAAAATTAAATATTTAATTGCAGATATCTCGGTAACTACGGTTTGTTTGTTTGAAACACCCATAAGCGATTTAGCTATCTTTGTCTGTAGATGTATTTTTGTAATCAATGTATAGGACGCAATTATGATCCGGTAACTACGAAGTTTGGCAGGAACTTCTTCTTTTATTCAAGGACGATCTCTACTTAAATTTGTGAAAATCGGTTCAGATTTAGATATAGTCCCCTAAACATTGATCCAAGAAAAGACACTATCAAATTGTAAAAAATCGGTTCAGATTTAGATTTTGTTATATATGGAAGTTCCTTCCGTTTGGAATCAATGTGCTTTACGAGTTTAAGCTTTATTTTACATTCCATAATAATAAAGTTTGGTAGAGGAGTTTTTGGTGCAGAATCGAACATTGATTGCCAAGATTGAAGAAAATAGGTTCAGATTAAAATATATCCGCCATATATATATACATCTTCCGATTTTGGCATCTAAGCAATAGAGTTTAATTGTAATCGTTTCAGATATTGAGCAATAGTTTGTGTTCTTATTCTGTACTAACAAGTTGATGTAGGTTTCATATAGTCGACTCCGACCGACTTCAGTCTTTTCTTAATGATTACATATTTAAAGATGTGAAGAATCAGAAGATACTGTAAATATACACTGCAAAACGAAAGCCCAGATCAACCGTATATGAGGGCAACTAACCCCTTACGGTGTGATTTTGATTTACTGTTGATTGCATTTGAAATATCTGTAGATCTGCTTTTCGAAAAAACAGATGATAAAAGAAGACACACAGAACATTTACCTTAAGGCATTTAATATTTTCTTAAGAAATGTATATGTTGGCACCATTCTGTTTGCTTTATATTACACACACACGCATACACGGAACCAGACACATTTACACCTTCACTATGTGTGAATGTCCTTAGTCATGCTGCTGTAGTTTACTGCAACATCGAATCTGGCAACACGAAACGAAGAAGAAAACTGCTGAAGACGAATAACATCTTTTAGAAGATTAGTGCCAGACAAGTGACATTAACAGGAAATATGACTTTTTGTTTTATTTAGAAAACCAACCGACAAACATACACAAGTACAAATAAGTGCAAATATGAACAATAGGATGTATAGATCGTAATTTAGGAGGAGCAAAGGAAAATGGCTTTAGAATATAGACGTTATAAAGTTACTACTGATACTTGAACGACTTCATCGGTAATTTTCGGCGGCCGGAAGTTGGGCCCCACGAAAATGCACCCCAAATTGAAAATTAAAGTGCGCCCTAAATGTGGGGTCCATTTTCGTTGCAAAAACTAATTAAGGAAATTACACCACAATCAAGAAAACAGCATGGAATGAAAATAAGCCCCAAAAAAACTAAGAAATTTTCTCTTCCTAAGTCTGCGGAGTACGTAATAATACACGTATACGAATCTATTTTCTAATTATAAATCTTTTCTTGCGCGGCCGGCCAACGGCCTGCGGCCTCTGTTTAAGACTTTCTCCTATGGACAGGATCAAAAGTTGGCAACGTGGAGCAAATCTTTTATTGCGCAGCCTCTCCTGTTTCTGAATTTATAGATGAAAATAAGCCCCAAAAAGCAGACAAGAAATGAAATTAAACCCCAAAAATCAGACAAAAATGAAATTAAGCCCCAAAAAAAATTGTTGTTGTTTGATATGTTGTTTTTTGGGGCCCATATTCATAAAAATGTTGAGGCGTATTTTCCTGTATTTTCATTCCGCCGTCATTTTCATCTTCTAAGTATAGCTAGATATTGCAAAGAATTTTGTGGCAAGTGCTGGGAGGCAGAGCAATCCCATTTCGCGCACTCTTTTTATTTAATTTTTTTCTTCTTCTTTAAACAAGTTGTACATACTTCCCTAACAAAATGTTTGCTAATATAGAAATTCTACATTGTGTGAAAATAGACATATTTCCAAACCTACCAACACACTTTCTAGATGATACGAGTATATAAACTTTTACAACGAGGGCATGTGGGAAAAATTCATAACACCATTTTTCAATATTTTGTGTTTGAATATTTGGATTTTTTATGGAATTTCGTAAAAAGAATAAATTACGTCCCAAAAAATTGCGAGGTGTAATTTTTTAAGCCCAAATTTGAGCATTGGAAAAATTTAGCATTCTACGACGTTAAATGGTTAAATTCTGCCCACAAACAATAAACTGTTCTTGTATATAGACGTGAACTCAATCATTATTTACTTGATCGATAACCTCTATTCTACTCCGGACAATAGTTAGTATTTGAAAAAATCGATATGGACTAATGTAAATATACAAATTTGCCCATAACACTCCACATGTCTAAGTCTCCCGAGCGCCATGGAGTGAATTATGACTTATATTAAACTTTTGATTCGAGCAAATTGTTTGAATACATTGGTAGATAATTTTGTTTATTTCATTGTCTACCTTTAGATTTATTGTCTTTTAAATGCTCGATATGATTTGTCACCTAAGGCTGAGCGTAGTCATGGTAATCTAAATATTACACTGTAAGAGGAAAATATCCTTTAAAGCGTTTTTGCATCCATTGAATCATAGTCACACTTACTACAGTAAGTGGGGTTATGTTCATATTTTGGGATCTTCATAATATGGTAACTTTCGAGATTTTATAGTTGGTAGGAATTCTCTATCACTATGTATTCATCGCGATTAAAATATTTTCTATGTAATAATAATATTACAATAAGTATTTGTGGATATATCTACATTTCCTATATTGTCCATGGCCCAATTGCATAGAGTAGAAACGACAAGCACAACTTTTGTTAAATCGTAGTAGAGAAACATATATGTTTATATACTCGTATCTATTTAAATATTTTAAAGTTACTTATATTTAATTATGTCGTTAGAATGAATTCAACACAAGTAGGCATTCTGCGATGACACCAACTTAAAATTTTGAGTCATAAACTGATCCTGAAAATGTATGAGTTTATTCAAACATTTTCTAGATAACCCGAAGAATTTAAAAGACGTAGATAGATATGATGTATTATGTTCTGTAATATTATGTTCCTAGGGAAATATTTAGAAAAAGATCAGAACAAAATATTTTATATTGAAATGATTTTGCTGGCTTTTTGATTTCAACAATATTTAGAGTTTCATAATGCATAATTAAAAGAAAAATTATAGATGTTTACTAAATATTTTTAAAACGAACTCTGTATTTCGGTGGTCCCAAATTTAGCTGACCTAACAGAGAAAACACAACAAATCTGGCTAAAGTTATGCCTGGCGAATAATGTGCGTGCTGAAGCAACTCCAACGCGGCACGCTTCTTGCGCACAGCTTTTTCATTATGAAATTTTCTGTCAATATGAGATGTATAGCACTTTTTGAAATGCATACGACTTCAGCTAGTTTACGACCCTTCAACCGACGGTCATCAAACACCATCTTTTGTCTGTTGCAACTGGTTTGAGCACATTTCAAGATTTATTCATTCTTAATGCTTCTATATCCAGCCGTCGACGCCATGTGTGGCTTGGACGTCCCCTTCTCCGGCTGCCCTGGGGATTCCAGTCAATTGCTGACCTGGTTAAGTCAGTTTGTGGTCTACGTAGAGCATGTCCAATCCACCACCACTTTCGTCTTCGTAATTCGATTTCAATTGGCGTTTGTCCCGTTTGTGCCCAGATTTGATCATTGCTGATGGCAGTTGGCCATAAAATTTTTAAGATTCTTCGAATTCTTCTGGATTTTTCTGAGGTCGCATCAATCTGCATTCCATGATTCGCAACCGTATAAGGCAACTGACTTCACACAGCTAAGCTTAGCGCGCCGCGAGATGTGATGGGAGTTCCACACAGGTGTAGTTGGCCGTAAGCTTGTCGGGCTTTGTTTGTGCGGTTCTCAACATCCTCTTTGGAGCCTCCACTTGTTGTGACTATGCTTCCCAAGTAGCAAAATGACTGGACGTTTTAAATATTCTGTTGTTGAAGCTTGCTTTGATAGTGGGCCAGTTTGTGATTTCCAGGTTTCGATGTTTTTCCAAAGCTTTGATGTATTCAGCACGGTATGATGGATTGCGTAATTTGTCTGTGTCAAATCTTCTTTGCAAATGATTTTGTTTTTTAATCGCAGCCACTTTTAGCCTAATTGTGGCAATAATAAGATGGTGATCACTATTGCAGTCGGCTGCTTTTTTGTTGCGGACATTAAGCAGGCAGTTACGCCAGGTTTTGCTAATGGCGATGTGGTCAATTTGGTTTTGGGTTGTCTGGTATGGCGATACCCACTTTTATGAAGGAAAATTATTCCGCCAATCACTAGTTTGTGGGATGTGCACATCTCTGTGAACAGTTCGCCATTTTCGGACATTCTTCCTAGCGTACCCATGGTGGATTCTCGGTTTGAGTTGTTTGGACCTAGTTGCGCGTTAAAGTCGCCCATTACTAGTCACTTTTTCTCTATCGTGATAAAAGTTTCCGGACCGAATGCGTTGAAGTTTTTGTTATGCATTTATTCATTTTTTGTATTACGACAGTAACTTTTGTCTTAATTAAGTTATTTTTTGTATAAATCTAATCTTCAATAACAAACCATTTTTCAAATCGCGATGCTTTGAGCAGAAAAAGTACCTTTAACTTCTTTAAATTATTTTTTTTGTTCTTATCTAAGATGGTCGTGAATTGTATGTGTTGTTGTTATGACACAATAAAAAATAACATATTTCCATATATACATTTTAAATCTCTTCCATCAATTAGCAATGCTAGATGGAATTCCCGAGCTACATTAGCTATTTTGGCTTTTATTTTGCTTCCAAACTATCAAGATGAGTTATTGCTGCAAAGAGAATGATTTTGAAGAATTAAGTAAATCTTTAATAAACTTCGCTGAAGCTAATAAATATTTCTTAAGGCATTGGGTAAGAGAACCGTCTTAAATTTATGATCATCACCGCAGCAACATATGCGCAGAGTAGTGCGCATATGTAGGATATATGTCCACTGTGTAAAACCATACGCACATTAAACTTAAAGTTTATAGCTCACAATTCCTAGTCTTTTTCGCTTATTTTAACGTGTAAAACTATGTATATACGTTTATACAATAATTAAAAAATCATAATTTAAAAAAAGTAAAACACTTCAGAAATCTCTTTCGGTGCGGAAACTTTTTTCACCGAATCAACCTAAAAAACGGGGTTTTATTATCAGAACAATATTCCCCACATGGTACTGGAGTGGTATTTTGCACGCAAAAAAAGTTATATCCCTAGTGTACATACTAGAGTTCAAACGGTATATCGCCTTCGGCAAATAACTGGTAATTGGCCTGCATTCAGCCTTCGGCGAAATATAGCCGATTAGGTGAATATTTTTCATTATACTTTATACTTATAACATATAGAAGTAGTTTATCTTTTCTCAAAAAAATTTTGTATAATTTATCAAAAACTCGAAGAAATGTTTTTCAATGTCTTCTGCAAATCTATATATGTAATGGAAGTAAACTACAAGTCTCCCTATGACAATTCCCAAATTTCTATAATGTCATTCGATTTTCTAATATGTTTGAGTTGCTTAAAATTGTTAATGTGTACTTTGGGTAGGATTATATAAAAGCTTTTAATATACAACTCATTAAAAATATAAAAAGTTCATATAATTTAAAAAATGTATATATTAATGTAAAAAGTCGAGAGTTTATATTGAATTCCAAACAAAGTGGCGCGACAAATCCCTTTTACTAGGTCTAAATAGAAGTTAGAAAACATTCTGCCTTCGGCTTTTACTGAATTTTCGGATGTTGGCTGATGTTCGGCTTCGGCCGCATTGGAAATTCTGCTAACGTAATGAAGCTCTACATTAAACGTCTGATACAAATCCCCTAACTCAGACTCTCGTCCAAAATACCGATAATTTCAATGTGAAAACACATAAAATTACAACATTTTTAAAATGCAAATAAGTGGCAAATTGCCACTTACACACATAATTAAATTCAGCTCCAATTGAATACAACATCATAAATTATTTACAATTCAGCGATCATATAATACAACGACATTCCCTACTAACACTTACCACTGCAACCGCTTTCCTATCTCCACATCACATGTTCAATTCTGCACGCAATTCACACCCCAATTACAACTCCGTTTGCACAGATTCTTTGGCAAACACACAATATTACGTCAAGTTTTAAATTGAGCTTGTAAAATTCATGTAGGTACGACAGGTGAAATCTTGTTTTATTTATTTTATTATGCAGGCTGTTCCTTGGAGAATTGCCTTTTAACAGTCTCTACGGAAACAACAAAAACCTATCATGATGATTTGAGGAGCATCGGCTTTAATTATCCGTAGCAAATAAAGTTATCTGTATTATACATAGTTATTCTGATTTATTATTTAGTTAGAACTATACACAGGGGCCCCAAGGGGAAGAAATTTATATGGAATGACGCCAGCACCATGATCAAAACTTGATATCGATACCTCCATTCTAAAACATGCTAAGTTTTAGGGAGATTGCATTTTCAATTTCTAAATATTCCAAATTATATTCAATGATGATCCAATAAAAAGTTATTCACAAAGCATCGGTTTTAATTATCCGTAGCAAATAAAGTTATCTGTATTATACATAGTTATTCTGATTTATTATTTAGTTAGAACTATACACAGGGGCCCCAAGGGGAAGAAATTTATATGGAATGACGCCAGCACCATGATCAAAACTTGATATCGATACCTCCATTCTAAAACATGCTAAGTTTTAGGGAGATTGCATTTTCAATTTCTAAATATTCCAAATTATATTCAATGATGATCCAATAAAAAGTTATTCACAAAACAGTACAGGTCAATCGATTTCCATTACAAAGGAATTCCACACAAATTTAAAAAATTCATCAAACTTTGATCGCCTCTCCTGAAAAACTACCTTTTTGCACTTAGCATTGTTTAGAATGGAGTTATCAACATATATATACCTCCTTTCGCGAATTATCGCAAAAATAATATTTTTATTAATATTTCAGATTTGCAACGAAATATTCGAGGAATATGAACAATTCCAAATCATTTTTTGATATAATGGGATAATATACTGCAACAATAGAAAAAATTCCAATTGGAAGGGGTGATTTGAATGGCTCACATCTGCTAACTGCCCAGTTTAGTATGAATTTATCGGTCAACAATTTTGTGACATTTATAGTCCATTCGTTTTCTTGCTATTCCATCTGTTTCTCGGTCTTGCAGATAACCTACTATACAGTGTGTGGTGGATAGTATTTTCATCAGCTTTGTGCACTAAAAAAAAAGCGTACTGAAAATCAATGAATTTTTCGTAAAGTTTAAGATTTCGGCAATGATTTCGAGCCAAAGACAATCGCTATAAAAATAAGAAGGTTTTATAGTTAATTTAAAGACGTGAATAGTACTTGTTTTGAGGATGCATTCCATAGAATTAAGAATTTTGGGTAATAAAACTAATTATATTTGGTCTTAAAATAAGCACATTTTTGCCTAAATTTAAGTATGGCGCGTGCTTATTTTTAGTAAAATATCATATAATTTAAAACATTATCGTAATAAAATTTAAAATGTTTGTCCTTGATATAAGAATATACTGGTAATTAATTTAAGGCATACATGAATTTAAATACACTTATTCTTTTAAATGATTCATTTTCTTTGAAATCATTTAATATTCATAGAAAATTCAGTAACACAACACTTTATCTTTCTAAATAAATATTTTATTTGTTATATTTTATATTGGAAAATATAAAAAAATATAATACATATTACGGATAACCTTGAACATTTTATAATCTAAAACAATATGTAATTGTATAAAGACAAGACAAGTTTGACTTTTATTCGAATATTGTATTGTTATGTATCGATTCTATAGCGGAATTCGTTTCTCTATTTGTTGTCCATGAACAATTTTTATCGGAACCGACCTTATTGATTTTTAGCCTAGAATTTGGCTGGAATTTAAATAGAAATTATTTAAATAGAATTATGATTAGTTTGTATGCTCACTCATTTCCTGCAATTTGTAAATTTTTAATTCCCCACTGCATTTTTCATATATCCAAATAAAGTTCAATTGCGCGAACTAAAATAAAAATAATTTGAATAGAAATCAAACAGAATGATATATATACGATAAAGTATTAAAATAAATTGTATCATATAACTGTCACAAAATGTTGAAAGATAAGAGATATATTAAAATCTTTGGAATATACTTACTTACACTGAAATATTTAGTCACTCTTCTACGACACAAATTCTCATAATAGATCTATACAAAATTTGCTGCACTAAAAGTTAAAAAAAATATTTATGTAAGATATTATTAATAATTAATAAATTGAGTTATCAAAAATAATTTTCTCAAAAAAATCAATCGTGACTTAGATTTTAAAATCTTAAGTTTTGTTAGCAAACAAAACTTCAAAAACTTATTAAAAATTACGTCTATAAAACAAAAGCTAATGCTGCTTATGACATTCTTAACCCTGATGTTAGATTAGCAAATCTGTACGAATCCTAGATTAAGAGTCCACTTGGTCTACATTACATTTTTCATATAAAATGAATATGGAAGACAATATTTTATATTTATTTTTATTCAATACTTCGTGAAAAGAAAGCAGCTTATTTACAATTATTTTTGAGCAAAAACGCTTATTATTTTGATTTTAGTAAAACAAAATTATCCCTTGGACCAAATTATAAGGCAATATATATATACATACATATATTACCGTTTATAAAGGAAACGATACAAAAATTGGACCAAATGGGCCTAATCTAACAGCAGGATTAATTATGAAGTACTTATGAAGCAATAATGAACACGAAATCAAGGAAAAATTTAAACTAAAATTCAAAAAAGGAAAACATCTTTTTAAATAAATTATATTTGGAAAACTTTTTAACAGTAACTTTGTTTGTGTGAAAACACGTATTTTATATGTTCTAATACCGTAATATAAGCGTTCTAAATTAAATTTCTTGATTTTCAAATAAAATATATTTGTTCAGAAATACATAATACTTACAAATATTGTTTCCAAATCTATTGTTTCCAAATCTCACTTATTTGTTGTAATTTATAAATGGCATTCAGCACTGCATTTTTCATATATCCATCACATTTACCTTCAAATATTGCGTGATCTAAAATTAAAATAATTAAATTTTTTCTGAAAATAAATGAAATAAAATTATCTATAAACAAAAAAAAAATGCAAATAAATTTTATCATATCACAATTGGAAAACGCTGAAAACTAAGAGAAATATTTCAGCCGTTTATATATAATACTTACGTTGAAATATTTTGTAAAATTTGCCACTCTTCTCACAAAAGACCCATTCTAAAATTGTTTTACTAAAAAAAATTAAAAAAGATAGTTATATGTATAACATATTATTAATAATAAATTTCTATATTGCCACAAATAATTTTACATTTCTGCATTATGCGCTGGTATTTTTAATAAATAAATACTTTCAATTAAAATGTGTTTTGGTAATTTTGTAATTGCCAATAAGATGTTTATTTCAGGATAATAATATTATTTTTCACGTACCTAAACATTTTCCCATTGGCTCTTTCAGTACTACAAAATCTATTACTCACATTTTTATCATTCATTTGGCACAAATCTCTTCACAGGACTTACAAACAAGATCTCCTTCAAAAACGCATGTACATACATCGCCATAAATAACATACAGCAAAAATAACTATGACACACGCACTTCCTTATCACAGAGATCGATGGTGACGCCGACGGCATAACCACATGCATACACACATGTACACGACGGTTTCATTTGTTGTTGTTGCTATGCTTTAGCAAAAATAACTGTTAACAGCCCATATTAAAATTATTTTCGGTGCAATATGCACGTATGTATGCACGTATACTTACATATTCACAGCAATCAAATTTGTTCACAATCCGCGTCCCGAAAACAGACAACCGTTTCCTTCCATCGCTTGTAAATAACTGACGATTTAAAAGAAAACGAACAATAGAACTGTTCTCTATTTTCTCTTCTAGCATTCCATAATTGATTCACACATTACCAAACAAAACTGATTCTCCGAGCGAGAGAGGGAGGGAGAGGTTGTATAATTCTCTCGTATGTATTCTTAAAAATAATGACAATAGTCATAAAATTTATTACCAAGACAGCCTTTCCTTTAAGGGGAGCATAGCCTTAAATTTATTACTCAAATATCTCATACTGTTAATTAAGTCCGATTCGGCATTAAAACTATGACATGTCTACGTCATAGTGTTAATGTAGAAAATCCTTAAAAGTATTGAAATATTACTTAAAATAATGCGGATTGTCACAAAAATAATGATTTTTTTCTTTAATTTAAATGCGTACATTTAAAGAAGCGCGTACACAAAACTAATGATTAGATAGTCATTAACTCAAATTCAAAAAACTTTATATTAAGGAAAATTTCGTAAAAAACGTGTAAATTTTCATTATTTGAATGAAAATTGTCATTGAATTGATGTCGAGGTAGCATACTTAATATAAGAATGTGTCATCATTAGTTTTATTACTATTTTTTTTTTCAGTGTGGCGTTTTAGACTTTTTCCACATCTCCACACAAGGTATGCCGTTTACAATACCACTTATTGGGAGTTATTCACCGGTGTTGGTATAGTCAGCTTGGGCCAAGGTTTGTTTTTGTACTTTAATAAGCTTATTCGTATCCTACACTGAAAAAAAATTTGTCATAAAATTAAAGAAATGCTCCAAAGACGTCCTTAGTCTTCAAAATAAGTACATTTTGTACTTAAAATATAGATAATTTCAATAATATTAAGTAATTTACTTAATTTTAAGTAAATTTTCTTAATTTTAAGTACAAAATGTACTTATTTTGAAGACTAAGAACGTCTTTGGAGCATTTCTTTAATTTTATGATAAATTTTTTTCAGTGTATATGGAATGGAATTCGTATCCTACAAATGGGTTGAAAATGCATATCCACCACAGCTTAGAGTCAGTTACTGTGACAACTACTCAGTGCAAAGCTCCGTTCAAAAACAGTCGACTAGCGTCATCGATATAACGTGGTCGCATTACACCCAGGTGAGGCCCTTCGTAGCTCGATGCAACGAAGTTTGGTTATGCATTCTTTCCAACTGTGGTCATCTTTCTTCACGTTGACCTATATCCTCGTGTAGTATGATGATTTAGGTACTACGTGTTATAGACATATACATGGCGATCAGATGTTTTCTCGTATTTATTTACTTACCTCAAATTACTGATTCATCTCCAATTTGCGAAACATTTTGTATATAATTTTCTCCAATTTAGATTCACAATTTTTCTGAGTGCGTATAGGTTTGGATTAAATTAAATAACGCAATCAAAACGATTAAATTAGCATTGTACAATCTCCGCATTCCACGCGCTGCTTCACAATTAACTACCACGAATTATATTTGTTGAATAATCAGCTTAAAAAATAACTCTTTAATAACAATGTAGACTATTTTCTGGTATTTGTTATTATATTAATGATGTTAATCATATGTTGAGAGTGTTTTTTTTTAGTAAGAAAAACATAATATTTGCATGAATTTGCAAAAGGCTCCGTGTAAAATTTCATATAAAGGGATTTTAAAATTCATATGTGCAGAAAAGGATGAACAATTTCCAAAAAAATCAGAAATACCTTAGTATTTCGTACACAATTTTTACTGAAATTGAGCCCCAAAATCAAAAGAAATCCACAAAACTAATGGCCTGTTATGTTCTCTTTCACTCGACGCACTATGGGCGGAAATGGGATAATGTAGCCAAAATCTGTAAAATCCACAAAAAAGGTCGGATTTTGATGAATAAAGGCAAATAGCATACCCTTTATTTATATCGTGTTGAAAAAATAATGCTGCGTTTTTAAAACTTTTTTTAAGTTGTAACTAACATAGCAGTTCAATTCACTTTAATTCGAAAATATTATTTTTCAATATTACATGTGCCGCAAAATTTTAATTTTAGCCGCATTTTTCAATTCCCGTCCATAGTGCGACGTAAACTTTGTAAAAATCGGTTCAACAGTTCCAGAGCAATTAAAAAATGATAGCGTTATCTTAAATGATAGCGTTATCACCTGGAGAAAATTAATCTATGGGAAAAAGGCCGTTTGACCAAAATGTCAAAATTCAATACCCTCCAACTCGGACAGTCCTTAACCGATCTGGTTAAAATGTTGTGTTATAAATACAATCCAATATGACTAAACTTGGTGCACTTTTCATCCCGATCAGAAGACATCGTTTTTAAACTTATTGTTAGTGAATTTATGTTTTATTTGTTATTCATTTACCTGAATGTATTTGTTATTGATTTGAAAATAAATTTAATATTCGCAGATATACTTATCGTCGGATTAATCCATACCGACCGTCATTGTGGTCCATGCAAAAATGTTTAAAAAAAATTGGATATGGTCCAAAATGCCATGTACAAAAATGGTTATAACTTTTTGGAGTATGGAACAAAATAGCATTGAGCCGACGATATGTATATATCATTTGTTCTTTTTTTATCTCCCAAACGTATTTTATCCTGCAAACAATTGTTTGTTATAAATATGTTTTACGTTCATTCGAATAGTATGTGAGTTGGAAAAATTTTGTACAATACCCGGATGAAAATGGTGGCTTTTTAAATATTGACGATACTATGCGATTCTCTGCTCATCTCGCTTTACATGTATTGGTTTCGATATTAAATTCAGAACTTCGATCATTCCGAGTTTCAGAAAAAAACTCTCCATAAATACGAATATTGGACATAAGTCCACTACCTTGTTGGACACAAGTTTACTACACATTATTTTCACGAAGAACGATTTATATTTCAGTACAATTTCTCTGAATTACCAATTTTGCAAATAACTTAACCATTCACCATATATCGTCTTAAATTTAATTGAAAACACAGATGAACTGAACACAGAAAGAACAAGTAAAAGCGGCGTTAAGTTCGGCTATGCCGAATCGTATAAAAGATTCACCATAGATGTGAATGGTTTCGGGTACAAATAAACTCATATTACCCAATTTCAGCCCAATTCGCTGAAATTTGTGTTTTTGACGTTTAGAAGTTAAATCTAGAGAGCCCTTTGTATAGGGGCTACATCAAAACATTGACCTATGACTAACATTGTTCTTGGGAATTATTCCGGGTTCAAATAAACCCAAATTACCAATTTTCAGCTCGATCAGTTAAATTAGTGGTCTGTATGGCGTTAAGAAGTAAAATCGAAGAAAATTATATATGGCTGCCATATCTAAAAATATACCGATTGTTGAAGTGACAACAGCTGTTCTTCAACAGCAGCGCCCCTACCTTCACTTCAACAACGATGCAGCTGAAATGCATTGCTGCTAACGCCGTCATGGTGATGATAACGCCGCCGTTTTTTAAAAGTTAGTTATCATACTCACCCGCTTCTGGCATACTGCCACCGCATACGGCTCACGGCCGAAATAAAATCATAAAATATACAAATTTTGTGTTTTTCTTTTTTTTTAACTACCGCCACTCTGGCGCGGAGTTAAACACCGATATTACCCATTTTCAATCCCAAGTCACCTGCAGCAATAGGAAGTATATGTAGCAAGTTTCAGTCATCTAGCTCAATTATTGTAGAATGTCGCGTGATTACGACAGTCGTACTGACTGACGGACAGACGGACATGTTTAATCGTCTTAGAATCTTACGACGGATTAAGAATATATTTACTTTGTGGGGTCGCTGAACAATATTTCAAGATGTTACAAACTAAGTGTCAAAATGAATAATACCCTCCATCCTATGGTAGAGGGTTTAAAAATGGCATACTCAATTTTGGCGTAAAATTTGTTCCCATAGCTGAAGTCGTACTTGAAAATTTACTTGATTGATACATACAATTAATATGATATGTACTAGTATATATTCGTATATCATATTAGAAGTCTAATAAAGTTTTCCTAAAACAAACAAGTAAATGCGTTAAGCTCGGCCGTGCCGAGTCTCATATACTCGTACTCTTCACCATGGATCGCATTTGAATGATTTCGTGGACAAATAAACGAATTATACAATTCGATGGAATTTGAGGTTTTTGTTGCGTTACGAAGTAAAATCTAGATATGTATACCTTTTTATGTGGGCTATATCAAAACATGGACCTATAACTACCGTTCTTTGTGTGAAGGATTTCGGGTATAAATAAACCCCAGTTACCAATTTTCAGCCCGATCAGTTGACATTTGTGGTCCCTATGACACCAGGAAATTAAATGGGAGAGATGCTGTATATGGGGGCTACACCAAAAAATGGACCGATATTGCCCATTTTCAATCCCATGTTACCTACAGCTATAAGAATTATCTATACCTAATTTCTGTCCCATAGCTCAATTATTGTAGACGGATGGACGGACTATCAGACGGACATGGCTAAATCGTCTTAGAATTGGGGTTTCAAATCAATATTTATAGGTGTTACAAACGAAGTGACCCTCCTATGGTGAAGGGTATTAAAAAGTCTAATATGACATAAACTAATAATAAGAAACCTATATCAATGACTGAGAGAAAAAACAATCAAAGAACAATAATAATATATCTAGAGATATACGAGTATATTCCACATGATACGTAATCGAAAAAAAGACACAGTTTTTGATATGATTAAAATATATATTTGAAAACGAAGTTTTTAAAATTATATATGTTTGTATAAATAAGTATATTTGAAACCCGATAAATTTGACTGGAATGTTCATACATATTAATATAGTGCAAAAAAATATAAATAAAATAATTATTTTATATTTTTCTGAAGATCAAAGGGTTTCCTCCTAAGTGAGGAAGGTATCTATTAGCTCTTCTTCTTTTTCCTACTACGCGTTACTACTTTTTACCATCTTTACAACAACAACATAGAAAATATGGAAACTAATTTTTAAATAGTAAAATGTTGTAGATAAAGAAAGGTACATCCAAATTGTAAATAGTCATTTGAAAAACAATTACAATTAATGTTTCGGTGTATCCTTTTTTATTGAAAAAACTCTTTCGAATTTAATTTTCCATTTGATTTAAAGTTATACCTTACTATACACATTATTAATTTTTAATATGAATTGAGTTGTAATGAATTGAAAACATTTAATAATAAAAATTATAACATTTAAAATTTGTTTATGACTTTAACGAAATTAAATGTTAATCATTCATTGGTTTTAAGTTATAATTTAGAGTAAAAAATATCATTAGCATTTGTTTAGCATTTTTAATTTCTGAATTGTACAAATTAATTTGTTGTCTATTCTCCAAAGCAATTCATCGCTACGTAAGAAACTCCTGAGGTAATGCGATTTAAATAATAAGGGAATTAAAAAAACCTTCGGTTACATTTCTTTCATTATACCCTCACTTTAGTGTGACGCGGTTATATATCATTTGCTACGGAAAAAAGTGTAACACGTCGAAGGAGTGACCTAAGACCCCAAGTGTGTTCGGAGGAAATCCGTTTTGGGTCATTTTAAGTCGAATGAGCAATGTCCGTCCGTCTGTCTGTCTATCTGTCTGTCTGTCTGCTGGATGGTGCGCACGATAACTCTCGAAAGGAGTAACCGATTGACCTCAAATTTGGTATGTGGTAATATTTTTTCTATCTCCGGCTAAGTTCGAAGATGGGCCATATCGGTTATTTTCTCAAATAAAATATGTGTTTAAATACAAATAACATTATTGGTTAGGAAAACTTTGCGGACTTTTTCGAAATTCAGTTTTAATGTTACACATACATATGGGGAAAACACGTCAAAACGCCCACTTTTTTAAATTTCCGATCGCATCAAAACTTGGTGGGCTTGCAGATCTATTATGTGAATGAGGTGTGGCAAAAATACAGCTTCCTAACGTGATAGGTTACGAGGATACAGGGTGTCAAAATTTAAATTTTGACTGTTATATCTCCTGACTACGTGGGCCGAGCTTTTTTGAAACATAGAAAATATACATTGATAATTGTTTTCAAATATTTAATTTTTCAAATTTTATTTTTTTCTCCCTACTTATGTTTTTCACGCGTTTTTAAGTATGTTCCGCGGATGGGATTCTATATCCCTAAACTAGAAAAATTAAGCCCATTTTGTTTACTATAACAAAATTAATTTTTGTAATGCGATGACGACCACAACAACAGTTGTCATTTCTTTCGTATTATAAAGTGATTTGACTTTAGGATGTGGACCAGAAACACGAGTTATAAAATGTAATGGTGGATTTCTATAGCCAGATACACGAAAACAACAAAAAAAAATTGAAAAAAATAATCGAATAATACTGCTATGGTCAAATCGAATCCTAGCCAGTAGATCGAGCACCCGATCTCGAAGGATTTTGATGTTCTAAATCAGAATATAAAATCAAAACTGCAATACATATTTGCAATTTTATACACGGGGCAAAATTGCCTTTTTTGATATGTTTGAATCGAAAGAAAATATATTTGGAACACAAATTTTTAAATATGAAATATTTCTGAGAAAATAAATTTTATTTGAAAAGCACTAAAATATATTTGGAACTCGTATATTGACATGTTACAACATATAATATTTGCAAACTAAATTTCTAAAATAAAATATGTATTTGAATACAAATAAAATTATTGTTTAGGAATTGCTTCAAATATATTTTATTTAAAAAAGATTTTCGAAACTTTTGTTGAATTTTTCGAATTTCAGTTTTAATTTTTTTTTTGGTTTCGAATAGAACCTCCCAGTTATGATACCAAATGCAGCATTAACTTATGTTTTAAATCAATCATTAAAAATTTCTGAGTATTCCAAGCCATCATTAGTTGTCAATCCTCCAAATATATATTTCGATCCAAGATTATATGATTTCAATTATTATTATTTATTATATTTTCGACATGAAAAATTTCTAAAAAATTAACTTTGAATTACTGAAAAATTTAAGACAATTTAGGTATTTTCTGAATATTTAAATGCAAATAAATATTTGTTTCGGAAAAAATAGTCCAAAATAAACACATATTGGGATATAAATAAAGATTTGTTTAGAACAACATCTTCCCAAATATATAATTTTTGTGTGTACCAAATATTATATGTTTATAGTGTACTCTAAAGATATATATGTTTCAAGCCGAATATGTTTGGGACAATATACTACAGAAGCGATTTTTTCAGCTTGTAATATGGTATTAATAATGTAATAAAAGTGCTGATTTCTTTTTTATAAACAAAAATTTCATGATTCGGGTAATAAGGGTCAAAATCTTACAAGACCTCGTAGATTCCATATTTTAAAGTTTCTTATTTTCCCAATTATATTTTTATCTGTATCTTCCTTAGACTAGGTTTCCCGGGTGATATCTCAGAGATGACTTAAGATTATTATATTTTTTGGATACATATTTTAATTTTCATAAAAAGGGTGAAATCAGTATTTTCATTGCATAATTAATTCCATATCTCAAAATCGCCAATATATATTGCAGTTTAGATTTGATATTCGGATTAAGAACATCAAAATATTACGAGATCGGGTCCACGATCTGCTGGCTAGGATTCGATTTGACCAGTGCAATATTGTAGGTCAGTGCGAAAAATCCGACGTCGATTTTTTTTAAATAAGATTTTTTGTTGTTCTTATATATCTGGCTGATATGTAATACAACAAAGTAAAGCGCTATATTTTTTAAATTTTTTTTTTTTAAATTTTATTGTTCAAAAGCAAAAAATGTCGGAAATAACATAAAATTTTAGAAACAGTATAGATTTGTTCGAATTGGCCACCTTTGGCACGAATTATGGCCTTCAAACGGCCGACAAAGCCATCACACGCTGCACGAAAGTGGCTCTGCGTTATTTTGGCCCATTCCCGGCGAAGCGCCGTCTTGAGATTATCGATATTTTGGTATTTTTTAGTGTGAACCTTACTCTCTAAAGTGCCCCAGGCGCAAAAGTCCAACGGATTGAGATCCGGAGATCTTGGTGGCAATTGTGCGGTAGAAATGAAGCGAGGAACCTCCTTTTTAAGCCATTCTTGGTTGACGCGTGCTGAGTGCGATGGTGCTGAGTCCTGTTGAAATGTCCATGGTCTGCGGCCGAAATGTTTGTCTGCCCAGGGCTTCAATACTGTCTTTAGGACATTTTCCCGATAATATTCGGCATTTATTTTGACCCCATGGTCGATGAATACGAGCGGGGAGCGACCATCGGCCGTTACGGCGGCCCACACCATTACCATCGGCGGCGCTTGAGTTCTGGTGGCCAATCGAAGGTGTAAATTTTCAGCTGACCTCTTTGGCAAGTAAACCCGATCATTTTGTTTGTTCACAAACTGCTCAATTTGGAATGGCTTCTCATCGGAGAAAACCAAATTCGGTAACTGGCCACTTTCGTGCAAGCGAAGCAACTCCTTGGCTCTTTCCAGTCTAACTTTTTTTTGTGCATCGGTGAGCTCTTGCACTTTTTGGAACTTCAATGGCTTTAGTCCAAGCTCATTTTTTAATATGTGTTGTATCCGTTCTCGAGATATGTTCAGCTCACGAGCAATTTTTCTACCACTGCGGAGTGGATTTCGATCAAATCTGGCCTTCACTTTTCGGATCATTTCTGGTGTTGCTACCGTTTTTTTTCGTCCACTTTTTGGACGCGATGCAACACTGCCAGTATCACGGTAACGAGCAATGGTACGAGAAACAAAAGATTTATTCACATTTAAATGCTGGAGGGCTCTAACGATAGCCACTTGTGTTTTTCCACCCAAATAAAGCAATCACACTATCACGCTTGAATTCCATCACGAATAACTTTTTTTCTGAATGCAATAGATCAAAATGCTTTTGTAAGCTTGTAAACAATAAAATGAACTGTCACTGAAATAAATCTGTCAGCAATCAGACTAGCGGTTTAGAAATGATAGCAACCTGAAGTTGGTTGCAATACATATCAGCCACCCTGTAATGCCACCATTACTGTTTTAATAGTGTTTCTGGTCCACACCCTTAATATGAAATAAAACATAAAAAATATTTAGTATTAAAAATTCCCACAGCTTTTGTTGTGGTTGTCATGCTACTGCGAAAGTTCGTATTGATATAGTAAAAATATAATAAAAATATAGTATTCCATCCGTGGTACACAATTAAAATCGCTAGTAAAACATACGTAGTAAACAATTATCAATGTACATTTTGTGCGTTTCTAAATAGCTGCCATATAAGCCACGGTCCATTCAAATCGGTTCACGTTTTCAGGAGATACAATGCTCAAAATATCAACTTTGACACCCTGTATCTTCGTAACATAGCACGTAAGAAAGCTGTATTTTTGGCACACCTCATACCCACAGTACTTCTGCAACCCCACCAAGTTTTGATACCAGCGGAATAAAATTAAAAAGTAGGCCTTTTGACGTGTTTTTCCCTACATACGAGTATTTCATATGCCTTCCAAATACTTTTAATTGATTTTCAAATAGAATTATTTGTTCTCAACAATATAATATTTAAACAATTTGCTATAAAATATGTTTAAATTCAATGCAAACATATCCTTTACCTCTGCACACATATCACTCTTTATTTTTCATTGACAAATCTGGCAACTCTAATGAAAGGTCATAATACCGTTTGAGGGCGGAAATGGCTATGACTGCTGCTGCTGGATGTGGTGTTCCTGTAATGTATGCAAATAAACACGTTCAAGTACTTGCAACGCTTGAATTATTAACAACGTTTTGCTTAATTCTCATCAACTATGCGACAACAAACATATAGATGCACACACAAATTTGTAAATTTGAATGCATGGCCATATAAAACATAAATAAATATTTGCCAACAACTAGTGTATTTGTTATGTTTCAAATGAAATTAAATACAAATCGCAGGGTTTACTGCAGTAATACATCACTTGGGGGCAACGGGGACACATTTAAAATTACATTGTGTTGTGAGCACAAAAAATATGCAACCCAAAACAAATTTGCATACTTACCACTGAAGTCCTTATGTACGAACAGAGAACCACTTATGACCTTAGTTTTTGTCCCTCATTTCGTGATATTTATGCTGTTGTTGTTGTTCTTTACTTAGTTGATTCTCGTTTAAATCAGAATACAAATTTGCATGATAATTCCATCAGTCACGGCACCGAGTGTGATTATTTTCAAACCATTAAGATTTTAACAACAGGGATTCAATTAGTAATATTTTTTAAATTCATACATAATTTACGGGTGGTATTGTACAGAGAAACTAATCAGTTTTTAATACTAATTGATAATGCATGATTTTCTTTAGAAATGTCAAATTAAACGAACATCTGTACACATCCCTGTCGTATATTTCGCAATTAACAACAAACTTACAACACTAATCTTAAGAAGTACATAACATTTTGAAACGTTGATGACACTCTGACTGCTTTGATGTAATGGATCTGCTTATGGCTAAGTCCATATTGATACATCTATTCTAAAGTACGTTAAGACGACTGAATATGTTTTTTTGCGAGACTACATTAATATTCTAACTTATGTTCTGTCAAAATTTGGTATTAATATGCCAACACTATCAAAACTTGTGTACAAAACTGTTGAGCTCATACGTTGTAAATTATAAAGAATTCTATTTTTTCTTTATTTGTACATACATACGAGTATGAACTGTTTGTTTTGAAAGTGGCGTAAATGCCATTTTCACATAAATTGAGTTAAGGGTGGATTCTGCATCAGATTAGCTGGATATAATTTTATCAATAAAGAATTTTCTAAAAAACGTCAAAGGGACTGAGATTTTTAAAACCTAAATTTAGCTAGGAAACAAAATTACAAAAGCATTTGTTTTGCAAGTGGCGCAACTTCAATTACCGTAGATATTCAAACAAACCGTGGATAATGTTGCAGAAAAAAATATTAGAAAGTAAAGCAGTTTTGAAATTATTAATGAGTTTAATTAAAATGCACATTCGTTTAAAAAAAAGCAACAAAATTTATCTATATAGTTTTAAAAATAAATGGATTTACGCCATTTTCAAACAAACAGTTCATATGAATGTAAATAAGAGCTGCTGCAAACAAATTTCCGATTCACACAGATTATATAACATATTTGTTCCCAATTCAGAAATGTTGAGGTAAAATAATTCGGCGCTTATCAGCCTCTTATATTAACAAAATACTTGTATTAAGGTAGGATAGGGAAACAAATTAAATGTCAATTTGAAAATGCAACGTAATAACTCCTTATAATATTATAAAGAGTGATACGTTGAGAAATTATGATCCAGTATGTGTGCTGCCAATTTTAGTTCATATTATACACCATATAATATTCGTTTAGTATAATCTATCTATCTATATATATATAAATGGGGAGCATTTCTGTTTGTTGGTTTGTTTGTTTGATACGTATAGACATCTAAACGACTGGACCGATCTTCTTGAAATATTCACAGAATGCGTAGGGAGTGGTGAAAATAGAGTACATGAATTTTTGATATATCAAGAGGGCGTGGCCCGCCCATATAATCCAAAACTGAACGGTGTCGGCCCACTGGGCGTGGACCGCCCATATAAGCCAAATTTTTAAATTGACTTATCTTGCACAATTTGTTAGAGAGAGTGCTGTAATTTTGTGCATATGTATGTACAGGGTCTCCCATATTCGACGGACCCATCTGGCAACGCCATAACTTTTGACAGAGATGTCAAATCGCTTAATGACATACCGCGTTTGAAGCGTCAGTCCAAGCAGATTTTTACCATGGAACAATAAACGCCACGCGAGCGCTCTGAAATAGTTGAAATTTACATTCAACAGAAGAAGTCAAGTCAACGTGCTTTTAAAATATTAAAAAATGTGAGAAGTGCGCCTTCTAAGAACACCATTAAGCGTTTATACGAAAAATTTTCGACTGGTGAGGCTCTTTCTAATCCGAAGAGGCCAAATAAAAGTCGACCAAGGCGATCGGCCGAGAATATCGCTGCCGTACGAGCCAGTGTTGAGAGGTCCCCAAGAACATCCCAAAAACGCCGTTCTCAGCAGTTGGGCATGGCTCGGTCCACTTTACAACGGATTATTCGCGTTGATTTGCATTTGTTCCCGTACAAAATTCAATTGACGCAAAGATTGTTGCCTGCGGACAAGCCTCGTCGATTGGAATGGGCCCAACGAGTCCGTGCGTCCGTCGAATATGGGCAACCCTGTACCTGGTGGTAGTCTACGTGATTGGTCAAAAATGGGCGGAATCGAATCAATGGGCGCGATCTCGCCCATATAAGCAAAATTTTTAAATTAAGGTATCTTGCACAATCTGTTTGCGAGAGTGTTGTAATTTTGTGTATATGTGTATGGTGGTAGCCTACGAGATTGGTTTAAAAATGAGCGGGATCAGACAAACGGGCGTGGCCCCGCCCGTATAACCCAAATTTGAGCTATTTTGCACAATTTAGTAGCGATAGTACTGTAATTCTGTTTACAGGGTTGCCCATATTCGACGGACCCATGTTTTTTTTAAAAAAATCAAAGAAAAAAATAAAAATTTGGCGGTTGCCAATCTTAATCATTTAATTTGTTCCAAGTAGATTTGTTTACATCAATTTTTGAATATGATATCTCTCAAATGGCCGCCTCTGGCGTTGATGGCGTATTGTGCCCTTTTTGCAGCATTTTCCATCGTTTTCGCCAACATTTCGGCCGGAATAGCGGCTATTTCTTCACGAATGTTGTCCTTGAGCTCTTCTACGGTCCTTGGCTTGTTAACGTAAACCTTTGACTTCAAATATCCCCACAAGAAGAAGTCAGGCGGCGTCAAATCGGGCGAACGCGGTGGCCAGTCCAAATCACCACTTTTCGACATCAAACGGCCCGGAAACAAATTCTTCAGAAAATCGATTGTTATGCGACTTGTGTGCGGTGGAGCGCCGTCTTGTTGAAACCAGAACTGCCTCATACGCTTTCAACAAATAATTGGCATCACAAAATTGGTCATCATGTCGCGATAACGCTCCTGGTTGATGGTAACAGCATGGCCATTTTCGTTTTGGAAGAAAAACGGCCCAATGACCGTTTTCGTACTAACGCCGCACCAAACTGTGACTTTTTCGTCATGAAGAGGCAATTCTTGAATCTCCTGAGGATTTTCAGTGGCGTAAATACGGCAATTTTGCTTATTTACGGTCCCATTCAATGTGAAATGGGCTTCATCGGACATGATAATTTTGTTTTTTGAGTTTTCACAATTGACTTCTTCTGTTGAATGTAAATTTCAACTATTTCAGAGCGCTCGCGTGGCGTGTATTGTTCCATGGTAAAAATCTGCTTGGACTGACGCTTCAAACGCGGTATGTCATTAAGCGATCTGACATCTCTGTCAAAAGTTATGGCGTTGCCAGATGGGTCCGTCGAATATGGGCAACCCTGTATATGTATCTGGTGGCAGTTTACGTGATTAGTTCAAAAATGGGAGGGATCAGACTAATTGGCGTGGCCCCGCCCATGTAAGGCACATTTTGAAATTGAGATATCTTGCACAATTTGTTAACGAGAGTGCTGTTATTTTATGTATAAGTATTTGGTGGCAGGATTCTTGATTGGTTCAAAAATGGCCGGGATCGGAAATCTGAATCTGGGGCAACGAAGTGGACCGGGTCCAGCTAGTATATATATATATTATAATTACAAGGTGTTAACTTTTGGTTCAAATGGTCCATTTGCGTTGTAGGTACCAAAAGGGGCGTGTCAATAACGCCCACTTTTCTCTTGACTATAGGTACTATAAAGCAGTGTGGGTCGTACCAAAATTATATATGTGGAATTTCAGAAGATTCGAGTAATTAGTATAGAAGTTTCTAAAGAATCAATATTTCACTAAGTGTTAACCCTTTGTGGGGAGGTACTAGAAGGAGTGGACTAATATGACTCACCTTTGAATATAGCTGGAGATAGCGTTCGAAATTTGAAGTCAATCAGTTAATCCATTCGAGAGTTATCGTGTGCATCAGACAGCAGGCAGACAAACAGACAGACGGATATTGCTCAAATGACTTAAAATGACACAAATCGAATTTTCACCAAACATACTTAGGGTCTTAGGTCACTCCTTTGATGTGTTATAGTTTTGGCTCGTATCAAATGATGTATATCCTCCACTCTAAGATGAGGGGATAATTATCGTGAAGCCGGGAGAATATTCTAGTTAGAATCATAGAGATTTGGAGACCGATTAAAAGGTCAATTGTGAGCAAACGCGGCAAACATATTGCAGAAAGCTTTCTCATACCCAAGTGATAAATCAAAATTGAAATCACTGTGCCATGTGAGAATTTTATGGCTTCCAAAATCTCTCGCACTTTCAACCTCCGATCGGCCAACAACTCATTTTGTTCATTTGCGTTCTAGATGGGGCGTACGAGTATACTCAGTTTTCACTCTGCTATGTAGTATATTAAATTAATTAATGGTCTATATATTATTAATCGTCTTAAGTTTCTAATACGAATATCTATAATACGTAAAGTAGATGGCTGAATATTGGTTCATACCTCTTATAGCTGCAGGTATGTTGGAATTGAAAATTGGCAATATCGGTTCATTTATTTATATAGCCCCCATATATAGAATCTCTTCTATTTGACTTCCTATCGTCATAGTGGCCACACATTTCAACTTATGTTATAATATAAGACTACTTTTACTACCCAGAACCCTTCACATGAACAACGGTCGTCATAGGTCCATGTTTTGGTATAGCTGCCATATAAAGATAGCTCTAGATTTGACTTCTTTACGCAACAAAAACTTGTGGTTTATCAACGAATTGGGCTGAAATTTGGTATTATCAGATTATTTGTACCCGAATCCATTCAAATGCGATGGATGGCATATACGATTCGGCATGGCCGAACTTAATGCAACTCTTACCTAGTTGTTCTCACTAATAAACTAAATTTCAGTTCCCGTAAACGAGGAGTGTACTTGTCTACAATTTCTATCCTGTGGAAAATCTTTCTACGCATTCATTTATGCAATAGCACTAGTGCGAATGACTTATATATTTACAGTTGCTGACAGCTTTAATTTAGTATTTATTTTGAATGAATTCAAAAGAGTCAACATTCATATAAACATACATACATACGAGTATATACGTACGTATGTACGTATTTTAATAAGGCAATCGCATTAATTTAGCTCAAAAGTCAAAAACGAAACTTTATGATAATTAAGAACGCCTGTTTTTGTTTGAAATTAGTCAGTTTTGGGAAGTGTTCTTCTGATCCTAAGTAATAATTATATTATTTCTTGGATGACATTTCAGACACTTGCAACACAAATTCCTCAACGCTGTGCATTACACGAACTTTAGTTGAAGTGAAATTGTTACACAAATCTTAATCAACTGTTACAACAACAAGAAGTATAAAAAACAAAAAAACACCACAACAAGTGACAGTACCAAATGACAGTCTATTCGCAGACACATCAAATTCACTTGAAGACGAATGCCGAATCCTTGCGACATAATAATCACTCAGCTTAGTGCAAGAACGTGGAAGAATAGTCAAAAGGATGTTAGGAGAGTTCATCGCTTGTCGTCGACGAAATATTGCATTAACTTCCATCGTTGAGTTGAGGCAAACTTAAACTTAAACGTAATTCACAATTCCATTTGCCCTCAGGCAAATGTAATGCGTTTTCCTTTTGTGGAAGTTTATATTGTTTGCAATAAACGCAGATTTAAGAGTTTATGATTCATGCTTATGATAACAAGTATGTATATGTCAATATATTAGTGTTCACTTGGTTCCCCTCCCTATTTGGGAGCTAACCGTGTAGCAGTGGGTCTTCACGGAGGGCGCTTGAGCTCGGGTTCATTTCTATCAGGAGTGTGTCTGGAACAAATGATTGTCGGCAAGACGCACTTCTGGAATATAATAGCAGAGTTCCGCTGTACGGATATGACCAACTAGTGATTCTTGTACTTTCTGAAGGTATGACTTGAGGTCTCGATTTATCCATTAATCCATAGGGGTATTGCTGTAAGAGCTGCCTCATACTTCGAATTTCCGCTGGTTGAGCACTCACTCAAAATAAAATCTGTAAGTACGGTAGGTAAGGATTTTATTAAATTAAGTATAAAATACTTCAAGCGCTGATTTGTTATTGTGTCGTAGCGATGTTTAAGCCAGATTAGGCTTGATTTTAAGCCGTAATATTATTATTCCAAGAATAGAATGATTGATTTATAAATTTAATGGGATGGATTTGAGTGCGAATCGGGTTCCAATGATGAATGTTTTGATTTAATTAAGCTTGATTACTTCTTCATTTAAGCCTGATCAATACTTGATTTTAGCCTGATCTGAACATTATTTAAGTTTGATAAATATTGTGTTGCATTATTGTGTTTCCTTTCGTTATATTTTGGTCTTAAAATCATTTTGATTGGTACAATTTTTGCTTTATTTTTTTATTTAAGTTTGATCAATATTGTGTTGATTTATTGTTTTTCTTTCGTTTTATTTTTGTCTTAAAATCATTTTGATTGGTTCCATCTTTGCCTCTATTATCTTAATATATTAAAATGGTGTAAAAAATGTAACAAATTTAATTCATCAATTGGGAACGGCTTGGGCGATTTTTTTCAGTTGTTCGTAATTGCCAGGAGAAGGTTTGTACAAAAGAAAATTTTGGGAAAATCCTCTAGAAAAATCGGAAAATTGGAAAAATCTAAAATAGTTATTTCTTGAGATATTCCTACTGTTCCCATCTACTTCTGTCTTTTTGAATCAACATCAACATTGTTATTCATTTTCCATTAAACGAAAAAGTAATTTTTTATTAAACAAATGCGCTATTTTTCTTGCTGCAATTCATTCGAGTTTTGCGTTTTATTACACTAATTTCGGATAGTCATATATCGCGTATCAAATCCGCAAACGGTACAAGCATTACGATCAATTAAAATTAATTGCGATATTTATCAGTTCGATCATTTTTTCAGAAAATAAGTTTGAGTATACGAGTAAAAAGTGAATTGACCGAAAGATGAAGGTGTTACGAGGTGATTCGAGACAATTTGGTGGGGCTATGACATTACTCTCCGGAGATTTTCGTCAAACGCTTCCCGTCATCTCGAAATCTACTGCTGCCGATGAAATGAATGCATGCCTGAAATCGTCGTCTTTGTGGCGGCATGTCGAGAAGTTGAAATTGACCACGAACATGAGAGTCGCGTTGCTGAACAAATCATCGACTTTTAGACAACTGCTGGCGCTTGGCAATGGCCGAATTCCTGTTGATATTTCCACTGGATTGATATCGTTCCCGGAAAATTTTTGCGAGTCGAAGGAGGAAATCATCACCAAAGTGCTCCCAGGCGTTGGACAAAATTATAAAAATCTCGATTGGATTAGTGAAAGGGCAATATAAGCAGCGAAGAATAAGGACATCGATAGCTTGAATTCGATTATACAAATTAAAATCGCTGGAGAACTGCACTCGTACAAATCCGTTGACAGCGTGATCGACGAGGATGAAGCGACAAGCTATCCGACGGAATTTTTGAACTCGCTTGATGTGCCAGGAGCTCAGCCGCATAATTTACAGCCGAAGGTGGGATCGGTCAACGGTACGCGGTCGTCCGTCAAGAAACTGATTAACAATGTGATTCAAGCTACGATCATCAAGGGAAAATTCAAAGGAAAGGATGTTCTTATCCCACGAATTCCGATTATTCCAACTGTTCTTTCATTCCAATTCAAGCAGATTCAGTTCCCTGTACGATTGGCTTTTGCGATGACAATCGCGTGTTAGAAAACCGTCTTCGTTGTTTGTTTTTGCGCCGGAAAACAAATCAAAAAACATCGTTTATCATATCGCTCTCTACTGAAATTGAATCCACTCAAATAAATCGCATTAATATTTTAACTATCTGTGTTTTATTATCACTCTGGAGTTTATCTGAAGGCGTTAAATCGGGGCGAGTCGAAGTTCGCCGGGTCCGCTAGTTCTATATAAAAAATTAAAAGAAAAATTATAATATTGACTCAATAAATTTGCAATATCTTTTTGGTCCATCAAGTTTCCATTTTGAGTTTTTCATAGTCAGTTCATAATAGATTGACCCTTTAGTACCAAAAAAATAAATTATATTAATTGATAATTTTTCAGGATATTCAAGGATTACGAATATTTTCCATATTTTCACCTCCTTCCACTAAAAGGTAATAAATATTACCCTCCGCAACATTGAAGAGGAGTAGCAGAGCTTTTCGTCGGTATTAATATCTTCAAAATACGTAAAGCGGCGAAGAAGAGATGGCTAATTTACCAAATAGTAATTTTGAGAAAAATATTTGAGATAGGTAATTTTGGAGCTCTGTGCCTCAAAAACTGTAATAAATTTTGAAAAACTAAAAACGAAAAAAAATTCCCGCACAATAGTAGAATTATTGTGCTAAATTTTGTCAATATTGAAAGCGGTCTTTTATTGAGTTTGTCGATCTGATTTGGAATTACCCTTAATTTTTTGTGTGTGTATAAGCCCGTTTTACTAGGTATTACGTAACATCCACCTTATTTACAATAAATATGCAATTTTTATGAAGCTAAATAATAATACGTAAATAATAATACGTAAATAATACAACCTCGTCAACATAAAGGGCTTCCAAACTTCGTACAGATTTTTTTTGTGATTGCGTAATAGGTTTTTAACTTCATTATTTCAGTAATTATAAAAGTAATTTAAAAGCTAAGAATCTAAAAAGTAAATGTACATACAATGTCCACAATCAATGTCCAGCCTAAGATCAAACTGCAGTGACAAAAGCAATTGTCACTATTTCAGTACATAAAAAGTCTTTAAGAACTATGAGCCTACAAACTGATGTGCATATATGTATGCAGATCTCGGATGATCACCGGATGTCAAAAATCATTTGGCGTAAAACCAAGTGATTTTTGACCACTTGGCCACTAGGTCTCCTGTAAGATCTACAAAGCTGAAATTTTGCATATGGATATATAGAATCGAGTGCTATATAAAAGCCGGATTTTTCACAGAATCGAATTTTGGCCAGTGGTCAGTTTTCGCACTATCAAAAACGCGAGTGTTATTTTTATCCTTTCAGAAGCCTTTTTTAAAAACAAAACTAAATCTTTGTAAATATATAATACTATACATCGAAAATGTATCCTCACGAAACTATGGAGGAACATTTAGGATTAGACAAGCGGATGTGTAGCGGGCAACATAACCTCATAAATCTAGAGCGGATAGTTCGATTTTCACGATTTTGGGATTGATGGATTAGTATTGGACCCAGAAGTGCCACTGTAGAGGAAATATTCGGATTGGTAAAGATGCGCGACAGGGCCAACATAACCTCATAGCTCGAGAACGGATCTTGCGAATATTACAATATTCACTGAGGAAGGACTCTATGTATGTATTGGTATAAAGGGGAGTTGTGCGTCCGGTATATCCTCATAGCTCGAGTATGAATAGTTCGAATTTTCACGATTTCGGGCTTGGTCTATTCCAAGGAAGGATCATATGTAGGAAAATTTAGAATTAGTCAAAAAATATAATATTTCGAGGTATATCGAATTAGCAAGCGCGTAACCAATATGAATCCAAAAAACTGATCAGTACGACGTGAGAGTGTCGGTAGATGTACATCGACATTGTTATAAACAATTCGGTGTGGTATCCGGCCAAACAAGAAGGATACTCAAGAAAATTCCCGAAAAATCCCCTATATCAAGTTGACGTGGACCCGCCCATATGAGCCAAATTTTTATATTGAGAAAAATTTTAGCTAGAGTGCTGTATATATGCATTTAGTGGCAGTTTACATGATTGGTCCAAAAATGGGCGGGATCGGACCAATGGACCGGGCCCAACTAGTAAATAAATAAAAATGAGAATATTTTTTATATATTTTATTCGATTTTTTCAAGGTAAATCCATTGTTATGATTGTAGACATTTTTTTACCACACGATTTTCAACATTGCCAGTACATTTTTCGTACGACATAATTTGCAGTACTGCCAACTATGTATTTAATTTCAAATCATCCAAAAGCAATAAAACCATAAGGTTTTCCTAAAAAAAATAAATTTTTAGACCGCGATAAATCAAACTAATAACGCAAAAACATAATGCAATATTTTTTTGAAATCGCGTTAAATGAAATTCGCGTAAAAACAGACTTAGGTGTATTTATATACAAAATCCTTTGTGCGTTTGTAAGTAACGCATGATCTCTGAACCCATAACAAATAGGTAAACAATTTTACAATAGGTCAAGTTATTTGAAAAATTCTAATTTCTTGAACGATTTGACTGAAATTTTAAAGTTACCTGTGGTTGGTCTTAAAAATACTTTGTATGTGTGATAGGTGACGCTGTAATTTAATTATCAGTATTCAGAATTCATATTGTGTGTTTTTCCGGAAACTTTGAATATATTATAAATTTTGTAATTGAACACAAAAAGGGATGGGAAGGTCAACGTCTGCATTGATCGGCTAGTTTTACATAATTTCTATTTGCGTTGTTATACTGTGAAATACGATCCATTGTGGAGGATTCATAAGATTCGGCATGGCCGACCCTAACGCCGTTTTTCATTGTTTTTATTTTGTAAAGTATTGTTTTTAGTTAAAATCGATACAATAAAAAACTATGTTAAATTATTTAATTTCAAGACGATATTTGTTTGGTTCGATGATAGAATGAAGTTGTAATTTCTTTTTCCCTTATAGATATGTACAGGTTATCACAATTGATCTGTCCTAAACATAATGACTAACGTTGAATTGGTTTATCATTAAGTCTATGTTAAACCAAACTAATATTTATTTATATCACACAAATATAACTTTTCATGCAAATGTTGATTACATATGTATATAAATCTGTATAAAAATTTCGTTGATTGATTGTATACTTCTAAGCACTGTCCGCGAGAATAACTCTTAGGACAACCAAATAAACTGAGTGTGTGTTTGTAAATGGTCAAAGCTTTTTCCCTGTTACGTTGACATGTCCAACATAATACAGGTGTAACAACTGAGTTATGATTACAATATGCATAACATCCGAAGAATAAACAAATAATATTTGTTGTATTCATGTGAATTCCAATACAATCACATACATACAGTGGCTAACAGTTATCACTAAAATATAAAGCGAACAAATTTTAAAAATAATTGTGTTGAATTATTTGCTTAACACATCGACAGAGTGACCTGTGGAAATTCGTTTTGTGACGTTTTAAGTCTAAGCTCTCTCTGTCTGGCTGGAGCGCACGATAACTTTTTACAGGAAAAACAGTTTGACTTCAAATTTTTCCTGTGGTAATATTTTTTACAAAATATTTAATATCTATGTCAGGCAATGTTCGATGTGCTCCTTCAAGTACCACTCTTCTATATTACTTATCATAATCTTCTGTTGTACCACACATAGTAACAGTTTATCTGTCGCTTTCACCTTGGAAAAAATTGTAGTAGTTGCCACGCCCCATTTTTGGTACATCCCACACAAAGGGAATATTTTATACAAAATATAAACAGCTTATATCTTTAATACTCGAACATACAAATACTTGAAATATTATTTTTTATTATAAATTATAACTCCAAATCAATTGCAAATCAAAAGCAGAATTCTATTAGCCATGCAACATATTTGGTGTTGTTCAGAACAAAACATTTTATTTACGAAATGTAATTTCCAAATATATTTTGTTTTACTCGTACTATGTTAAAATATGCGATCCAAATAAATTTTATTAATTTTAAAATAAAATTTATATCCAGTAATTATTTAAAAGTTTGCTCCCAAATATGGATTATTTCAATTTCAACACATCAAACAAGTAACATTAATAGTATCAATAGTTTTGTATTATTTCAAAGTCAAGCCCAGCGAATGGTACAGATTAAGAAACTTCATTCATACGAGTATATCTAGTTCATAAATTTTATTTTGAATCAACGTTTTAATAATAACCAGAAGGGAAAGGTCGGACGGGCCGACTGTTTAATACCCTCCACCATTCTTTGCTCAACAATAAATAATTAATGGTTGTATTAAATTAACCATTATTACTATGCATTTTTGCATATAAGATAGACAAAATTTCTCAATCTCATGTAGGTCGATTAAAAAACGTTGAATCTTTACCGTCATACCGATACCTCGATTCTAAACTATGCTACGTGCAAAAAGGTAGTTTATCAGGAGAGGCGATCAAAGTTTGATGAATTTGTTAAATTTGTGTGGAATTCCTTTATAACGCAAATAACTTTTGATTGGGTTGACGGATAAACACAAAATTTTGACTGAATATAACTTGGAATATTTAGAAACTAAAAATTAAATCTCTCTAAAACTATGCTAAGTCGACATAGCTTATTTTAGAATGGAGGTATCGATATGTGACCTTCTAAGGGGACTACATCAAAACATGGACCGGTATACAACTAGGGAAGATTTAATTTTATAAATAAATTTTATTTAATAAAGTTCAAATTTTCTTCTATATTAATGAGAAGCAAAATTTCAGTATGATACTCGTAGAATAAAAAGTCCGTCCCCTAGAGCATGAAGAAGTCTATATGGGAGGGACATTTACTAGGGATGATTAAGAACAATATAAAGTATAAATTCTAACTTTTGAACTGATCAGTTGAAAAATGTGCCAAGAAGTCACATTGGTGCGGATATTTATAATTATAAGTGGGCTATATCAAAGCATGGGCCGATGTGCTCCATTTTTACTACGGACGATTACGAACAATATAAAGTATAAAATTCGACCTATACATTGATCACAAGGATATATGGACAGACTATGGGTCTATCTCTTCTCTTTTTGGGCGTTGCCAACAAATGCACATAAACATTAAGAAATTGTCTTGACACACTACCCATATGGTTAGACCCAAAGTACTGTGATAGTAGTTGGTTAATGCTCACGCAGAAGGAAGTCAATTGGCTTCCTCCAAATCACATCGAATATTAAATTCACATAGGAATTTGCAACAATATGCTTTTGCACGAAATTAGGTGTTATTCACTGTATAGGTTTATATGTAGATTAATCTATCTGTGTGTGCAGAAAGTGCTACCCTACTCACATTACTGAACAAACATATTGAGGTCCTCCAACTAACATTTGCATTTTGAGACTGTGCGGTGATGTGTGTATACTGCATGCGAGTATACATATATTTATAGACACGCCCTGCAGGAAATGTATTATCATGTTCCATTTCGATGTAGGCCAAACGAAATGTACTTTCTTACATTTAGAGGTCAATGTCTTGTCAGATGGAATAAAATAATATTTTGAATTTTGAAAAAATTTTAGTTTGGTAATTCGTTCGTCATTATACGTGCGATCCAACAACAAAGATATGGGCTTTAGGATGCACCTCGAAGCCAGCAAAATGTTTTAACAAACTAGTTGCTTTTCCTGCAGAGTTATCACACTGTACTAGGAAATGTGCGTGTCAGTTAACGACATTGGGATATTTAGACATACTCATACGCGGTCATGGGCCAGTGTATGCAGACGAAATGGACCTAAAGCCTTAAAGCCAGACATAGCTCCAATTCCGTTCTGTTCTGGGTGTTCCTACACATACATATAATACAAGCCATCCTATACATGCTGCACATACAGTGGGAGAAAACATTCGCAATTTTTTGTAATTTAAAAACTTATTTATTTTATATTAGAAAATCATATTGACTGCTCGATTTTTTTAAACTCCGCAAATAATTCTTCATTTATTTTTCAGGAATAAATAATCTGTTATGATGAATATATGCATAAATAAAAAATTCAACAGTTAGTAGAATCGAATAAACACTGGAAACTGTTTACATTTTCTGAGCAGAGCTGTTTTTATTATAAGATAATACAGTTCTTATTATATTTTTACTATTTTATCGGTCATGAATAAAATGAGATCATTCCGTGTTACAACAAAATTTACAAAGTTTTTTTATCGACACCATTTGTTGCAAGTGCCCCGTCCATAAATGACACAATATAAGAACAGCTCAGTATACAGAGCTATGTGAATAATCTCCTAAATGCGAACAATCGCCCTAAAATTATTACAAACAAATTTGGGCGTTTGTTCAATAATGCTGCGCCAATTTTTCACATTTTGTTTTATGGGTATTCATTTATAATTATTAAAAGCCCAACTCTATAAAAATATGAGAAGACCCAAACAAGTTCTTGGGCGATTATTAATTTTGCTTCTCATTAATATAGAAGATACTTTTATTTGTGGTTAACTGTAAATATTTTCAAGTTCGGTTATATTTAAATATTGATATTTTTATTTTGAGCAATTGTTTAATACAAATTTTTTTAACGATAGTAAACCATTGCGTTTTTAACTTCTATGCTAATCAAATTCAAGAAGTCTTATGTGAAAATTATTTAATTATTCTAAAAGTTAAAGATATTCACTTCTGGGGTATGTCCAAAGTTGTACCAAAGTGTCTTTGATTTTTTTAACGATAGTAAACCATTGCGTTTTTAACTTCTATGCTAATCAAATTCAAGAAGTCTTATGTGAAAATTATTTAATTATTCTAAAAGTTAAAGATATTCACTTCTGGGGTATGTCCAAAGTTGTACCAAAGTGTCTTTGAGTAGCTGGTATTTGTGTGGCAAAGACTCGTTGGGTCATTTTCCACGGCCGAAGGTTTGCCACGCATAAACACTATGGACCGCGCAGCCGATTTTGAACATACCCAAGGGAAAAAAATTGTAACCATGACCATACAAGGACACTTTTGTCCGCGTAGTCGGTTTTTCCCCAGAGAAGAAAATCCAAAGCCGGGCACGCAAGAACCCTTTGAGCCGTCTTTGGACATTTCGAATTGTAACAAAATGAATAAAAGCACAAAAAACGTTTTTTACTTGGGCTATTATTCGCAAAGCCAATATACTGTAATTGAGAACTGCTTTTAATACTCATACTAATCCTAAAAATAATTTATTACATATAATTTAATAATAAATAACACAGTACAACACAAAAAAAAACAGGGTTCTGTCAATGGATTATGGTAGAGGAGACCAAAAAAATATATACGTATATCGAAATTGGAGCCACAATAACCTTTATTTATTTGGTTAGCACAGATCTGGGTGTGCTACTCAAGAGAAGTAGCTCTGGCGATAAACAAACAACCTTAAATCGATCGATTCGGAATCACTACCAGAATGAATCTAACCATGTCTGTCCGTCCGTCCATCTTAAGCTTGTGCGCAAGGTACAGCTCGCAATTTAACTGCAATCTTGATGAAATTTGTTACAGACTAATTCCTTGCACCAAAGACGAAGATATAGAAGATACGTATAGCTCTTTTATATTTGTACCTACAGATTTGGCATTTATACGGCACAAAGCTTTATTTTTCGTCAGATCTTTATGAACTTTACACCGAAAAGTTCAATAAGGTAATAATTACCCCTAACAAGATTCATTAAAATCTGTGCCGATATTAGAGTCGACTGCTAAGGTTTTCCTTTATATTAGAGTCAACCACTAAGGTTTTCCTCTATACCACTTAGGTCGTTATCTTTAATAGAGTTGATCACTGTTGTCTTCTTCTATATTAGAGTCGACCACTGAAGTCTTCCTCTACATAAGAGTCGACCACTGAAGTCTTCCTCTACATAAGAGTCGACCACTGAATTCTTCTTCTTTATAAGTCTCCCACATATGTATATGAACGTACCGATTTTTAATTTAAGCGCTGTATAAACTTTATTTTGCGGCAGATATTTGTCAAATTGAACACAGGAAAGTTATACAGGGCAATAATTATCGCTGCCAAATTTGAACAAAATCGGTTCAGATTTAGATATATCTCCCATATAGTGGCGCACTAATATATGCAAGTAGTAGTTTCCAATTCAATCGTTTTCAAATTTAGCATGGTAGAGTTTCTTGATCCATGGACCAACATTGCTCAATTTGTAGAAAATCGGTCCAGATTTAGATATAGCCCCCTTAAATAAGTTTCGTCCGATTCGGCCCTTTAGCCACTTTCCACCGTAGTTTCCAATCCAATCGTTTTCAAATTAACCATGATTGAGTTTCTTAATACATGGACCATCATTGCCGAATTTGAAAAAAATCGGTTCAGATGTAGCTATGCCCATTAGCCTTATAGAAGCTGTACTTTACATCCAATCGTTCTGAAATTTAGCATGGTAGAGTTTCTTCATCCATGGGCCAACATTGCCGAATTTGAAAGAAATCTGTTCAGATTTAGCTACAGCTCCCATATATAGCTCGTATGTTCCATCCGATTTGGCTCTTTAGCCCTATAGAATGTGTAGTTTACATCCAATTGTACATCCAACTCTCATGTATATTTTTCGTCTGATTTGACTAAATTGCGTAAACAAATTTTAGTTGAATTTTAAATTGGATATATCATTGTTATCCATTCTTACTAGATTGGGTATCATATAGTCGACACCGTCCGCCATTCCTTACTGGTTTAACATATCTTCATAAATTTTCGAACTCAATTTTTTTTAACCAGGAATGAATATTATCATATTTGAAGAAAATCGCTTCAGATTGATATACTCGTATAGCCTCGGAATATACTTACATCTCAATTTTTAATCTAAGCGCTATACAATAATTTTTTAACAGATTATTATCATTAGGAAAACAATATTGCTAAATCTGGAAAACATTTAAACTTATACTGCCTCGGTAGGGTGGTGTCCGCCCGACTTTAGCCCATTCCTTACTGGTTAAAAATGAACTAGTTAATCAATTTTGGTCAATTAAATAAACAGAAGACTAACCCCATACGGACCTGTAAATAACATAACATACTGACTAGGGTAATCAAAAACCGCACCGGATAACCGGTTAATCGGTTTCTCTTTAAAAACCGCCTATCGGTTTTCGGGTTTTCTGCATTTTCGAATAACTTGAACCATCGTTTTTTTCAACTCGGTTTATTCGACTTTTCGGTTTTTTGAAACCATTATGAAATGAAAATATTATTTTTGAAACAGGAACCTACCTAAAATTTTGAAAACATCAATATAAAAACCGTTGACATCATTTGTGCGTATCCATCGATTTCAAAATGCAGTTTTGTATGCATTTATACTGTTTACATTGCTAACTTCCCTATAGACTTCGTCTGCATATTTTATCAAAGGTCTAGGTGATTATTGCCGTATAGAAATTAATTAACAATCCTTTCTAATTGAAATGTAGGTATAAATAAAAATACATATGTCCAGTTTCACATTTCGACAAGTTTTCATCTCTATAGTATGCTCAAGTCAGAATCCGCTACTACTGATAATACATATATGTATATAATCGGTCCAACATAAATCTGTTATAAGAGACCAAATGCTCTTGCCTTTATAGCGTTTTTCAATAGGAAGATATATCTGATGGAACCGTTCGAAATGCTCATCAGTTTCAGTTGAAAACTGAAAATCTAAATATGAATATATATGGATAATGAAATATACATCAAAACTTGTACTACCTTTAGACCACAGCATCAAACCGATATAGCAATTTCGGCATATATGTTTTGGCACCCATGGCTCATCTGGAAAAACTTCCAGTTCAAAATAAATTTAATATATATCCTCCACTTTGCTCGTAAAAAATGAAACCCTATGTTCCATAAGGGTATGCTTGCCACAGACGTAGCAAAACCAGTCAAGTTTTCCCAAACAGTCAGTCATTATTATTCTTACAAATTCCCTTGTGGAATATTGTAAGAAAATAAAAAGATTAACTGGCTGACCCACGATGTTAAACGTTAACGTTCATAAGTAACGTGCCACTCAAAAGTTCCGTTATGGTAATTTTGAGTGACAATAATATAATGACAGAAATAATGAAGAAGAACAAAAGTAATCTTGGTAGTTGTTGAATAACAACCTTCTCTTCAGAGCTGGGAGAACCTACATATGCGAGGAATAACAAATTAACCCTTAACAGGCTATCTTAAATTTGGGCGTTTTTTGGTGTTTGTGTTAAGTTTTGGGCTTTGGTGTGTTCTGGCACATATAGTAAAATTGAATGGCCGACATTTTTGTAGAACATTTCAACCCCGGCCCGCCCATTTTTAGGAGAGTTTTTTACGATTTGTTAAAATATAGGCAAAAATCACCGTTATGAGGGGAAGCTAGAGGGTTAATATATTCCACAAAAATATAGGCCTTAACATTTGATACAAAGTTGCTGAAGATACCCTCCACCTCAGATGAACAGAACACATAGTTTTATATACCGATATTCTGCACGAACAAGCAAAGGGGGGACAACTTTAACCCCCCCCCCCCCCTAAAATAAAATTCCGATGTGATCTTTCAAAGCGCCGATACACGTACATATTTTTTTGGTCTCCTCTACTAGAATCCACTGACAGAACCCTGTTATTTTGAGAAAAGTTTGAAATTGTTGTACAGTGTAATTAACAAACTCTTTGTAATTGCATACCTGTTGCTGCAAAATATAGGAAAAACATAACTTTGATCGCATGACCCACGATGTCGAACTTTAACGTTCGCATGACGTCTATGCGAAAACAGCTGTCAAAAAAACACAAGTCAAAACTCCGCTTTGACTTTAGTGTCTGAAAGTGCTTATCGAAAGTAACAAAATGTCATTTGGGTTTTCTGCTTTAGATTTTTTCTGGCAAATGTAATTTAACCAACGGCTATATTCAGTTAACCGATGGGAATTTTGTTTTACGGTTTTCAACATAATTGTAGGTATAGACTAAGAAATAATAGTAAAACAAAGTGGTTTGAAAAACAGCATCTACAGCTTCAGAGTCGCAAAATTGTTGAGACATTGTCAACTGATATATTTCGGCACATAATGAAGATATTTCTGCATATAATTTATCATAACTCAGAATCGACTTGTCCGATTTAGTTGAAATAAATTTAAGAAAATTTAGACTTATATTACCATTAACCGATGCTTACGAAATTTTCTAATTTGAGCTATAGAGCTAGCTCCCACACAACAGTAATTTCAATTGTATTTCTAACAAATCGTAAAAAACACCCCTAAAAATTAACGGGATGAAGTACAAAAATGTTGTTCATGAAATCTATATATACGAGTATATAAAAATGAATCGTGGTTTGTTTGACTGCTTAAAACTTGAAAACTACTGGACCAAATTGGATACTTCTTTCAGCGGATTTGTTCGTAATTGCCACGGAAAGGTTTAGGAAAAATAAAGGTCGCAAAATTCTCAACAGGAGGCGCTGACCACTTGACCGCTAAGCAGTGTTGCCAGACGAATTTCACCGAAAATCGTCAAAATAAGGGCACAAAAATCGTCAAATCTTCAAAATAAATTTTCGAAATCGTCAAAAAATCGTCAACAGAAAAATCTACCAGTTACATACAGCTTTTGAGTTTTTTCAAGCGAAGGGCATATTTCAGAGACATATATGAGTAATTCCACGTGAAGCGATCATACAAATGATGGCCCTTCTTTCCGATTATGAAAAAAAAATTTTTAAGTATGTATGAAAATTTGGTTTTTTTTTTAAATCCTGTATCGTTGGACTGAGTTAAAAAATATATTTATATATACTTTTTTTTTGTTTATTAACAGACTAAGTTCGTCAAAAATTACACGATATTTTTAAATATATTTTATTTAATTTAAAAAAAAAAATTAAAATTAAAACTAAATTTTAAGAAAAACTAAACCTTTATTTTTTTATTTATTTTACATACTTAGATTATATTGTCATTAATAACTCCAAAACGTTTCATAATGGTGCCTCTTCAACTCCTCTCAAGATGAATGAGAAAATTAAATTTTTTTTGGATTTCAGAGTAATTCCGGTAGCGATCACACAAATTTTCTCTATTATCTCCGATTTGGTGAAATTTTCCAGATATGGCAGTAGATGAATCAGAATTTTAATTTTTATTTAATTTTTTTTTAAATATTTTTAAGAAACTCGTGTAATTTTTTAGAACCCAATCTGTTAGTTAGCCACTAAAAAACAAAGTAAATAATTATCATTCCTACACGCTGAAAAATAATCGCTTCTGTAGTATATTGTCCCAAACATATTCGGCTTGAAACATATATATGTTTAGGGTACACTCTAAACATGTTATATTGGGTATACACAAAAAGTATATATTTGGGAAAATGTTATTCTAAACAAATCATTGTTTACATCTAATACGTTTTTATTTGAGACTGTTATTTCCGAAACAAACATTTATTTGCACTTAAGAATTCAGAAAATACGTTAATTGCGTTAAATTTTTTACTAATTCAAAGTTATTTTTTAGAAATTTTGAATGCCCTTAAAAATAATAAATAATAATAATTGAAATCGTATAATCATGGATCAAAATAAATTACTTGGAGGATTGACAAGAAATTATGACTTGGAATGCTAAATCAGAAATATGAAATGAGTATTGTAACTGGGGGGTAAAATTCGAAACTAAAGAAAAATTTAAACTGAAATTCTAAAAAGTCAGCAAAAGTTTTAAAAATCTTTTTTAAATAAAATATATTTGGATAAATTCCTAAACAATAATTTTATTTGTATTTAAACACATATTTTATTTGAAAAAGTTAGTTTGCAAATATATTTTGTTGTAATATATTAATATATGCGTTCCAAATATATTTTATTGATTTTCAAATAAAATTTATTTGCTCAGAAATATATAATATTTAAAAATTTGTGTTACAAATATATTTCCTTTCGATACAAACATATCAAAAAAGACGATTTTGCCCCGTGTATGCAAATGCCTCATCCGATTTCACTTTTTGGAATAAACACAAATTGGGCTGAAATAGTGGTAATGGAATATGGAATTATGTATTATATACAAATTTTACATAAAATATGTTTATTATTTACATTTAAGTCATTCCAAATTTCTGTTACTTTAGTCAATGATTTCTCGACCGACTGCCGCGATGGAACAGTGTTTAAAAGTACCCCAGCATCCTTTAGTTTTTCTTTCAAAATATTGACATCAAATCCTGAACAGAAAATCTGAAAACTTTATAAACTTTTTTTTTTGAATTTTTTCAAATTTTTTTTCTGAATATATGTAGAACCTTTCAAAAATATTGTGTGAAAATTTGAGGTGAAACAGAGCAAAACTAACGAATATACATCTGTATAAACAACCGCGCCTCATATGTGATAGTACATCAGAAAAACTTTAAAGCGTTTTTTACACAACCCATCTTTTAAAAGACGGTGCCCCTCATAACCCAAAAACTTCTGAACCGATCCTTTTGACATATGTAACACTAGTTCTTTATATAATTTACGAGGTAACGCTATCGAGTTTTTTATAAATTTGTTAATTTTTTAATTGAACAATAGCCAATTAGTCGATTTTTTTTGCAAAAATCGCATTTTTCTCTTCCCAAAAATTGAAAAATTAAAATTTCTAAAAAAACTCGACAGCGTTAACTGGCTATAACGAAAGATATACTTTAAAGTGCCATTGATTTCAATCAAAAAATTAACCGTTTCGTCACAAAAAAATCATAAAAATGTGTCTTTTTGCACGAATTAACGTTACCACCGCTTAATGTAGCGCATAGAACACAAAGCATACTTCACGGCGCCCCTGAATAAAAAAGCATCATTCCATAATCCATTAGAAAAAATACTTTGACACCATGCAAATAACCATCAGTTTTGTAGGGATTTGATTAAATACAGGGTTGAAAATTTGGCATTTGCAATGCGCGGAGGTGACATTTTTTACAAAAGAAAACGAAAACAAAAAGTGTTCTTGATGGCGAAGGGCAGAAAAAATGTACAAGTTTTAAAAATTAAGTAAAATTTGGGAAAATTATACTTCATATGACGCTAATGCAACTATTTATCATTCAAATTCACATCTTTCGTTAATATTAGGAAATATTTTGAAGTTAATTATAGTTAATACTAACTTATTAGTAAATATCTCAAATTAAGGAAAAATTCCATCAGGTCAAGTAGACCTTTACTTTAAATTTGGAAAAATCAAGTTAAATTTTTATTAAAATTTATAATATTTTAACTAAAATCAATCACATTTTTTGCTCAGACTGAGTTAAATGTTTACTAGGTCGAAGTAAATTATATCCTCAAATCAAGTTTAAATGTACTTGAAATTAGGAAAATGTAACTAAAATAATAGATGCTTTAAACTACATGTGAGTAGTTTTTGTACTCGTAACTAAAAAAAGTGAACCGAATTATATTTCCGTGTTACTAACATAATTCAGCAAAGTGTTGTCGGATATTTTCAGATAAATGTTTTGCCCCAAATGTATTTGAAATATATTCAATATACATACTTCAATCTAAAAAATCTCATTTAGTGCAATAATCATATGTCTCAAGTATTTGTCATATTAGTCATGTTTTCGTTACAAGCTAGCAATTTTAGTTTAGCACTTTGCAACGAAAACAACTGACTTTCACTAACTGGCACATAAGCAATAAGTGGCGGATTTTCACTATGTGATAGCAATGGTGTCATGAGTTGCGCAGAAAGAACAGTGCGAAACAGACAAAAAAATTCGTGAAAAGTATTTATAAAACATATATTTATAGGGTGCCCAATCTGGCAACATCATACTCGATTAAGACAGGAACACAAGCTCCAAACTTCATCGGGAACTAATAGTGATTAAAAGTGATTAGCTCCCCATACAAATTAAGCACTTATGGTGTAACGAAAACACACCTATTGTCTTATATATTCGCTGCGAAGTTAAATAACATGACTTCGCAGCAACGGCTCCAAATAATATTTGAACAGTTAAGAAAATAATCTCATGGAAAGAATGGGAATTTGGTCCTTAACAAATATCCTAAAATTATTTGAAAACAGAGTGTGGATTTTACTCACATTAATGATACTCATTTTTTCATTTTCATATTTCTGACTGATCATTTTCCTATATTCTGATATATTTCTGACTGATCATTTACTATAGTCATTGCAAAAATTTTTTAAAATAGACAATATGGAAACATTTCGAGTCTGATAGGTAGACAAGAAGTTGTTTAAAAATCAATGTTTAACTAAATGTTAACCCTTTGTATGGGAGGTACTAGAAGGATTGGACCAATATCTTGGAACATAGCCAGAGATAAAAGCAAAATATTACCACCCGCCAAATTTGAGATCAATCGGTTACTCCTTTCGGTAGTTATCGTGCGCACCAAGAGGACAGACGGATGAACATTGGTCAAACGACTGAACATTTTTCGGATTTACACCGAACATTCCTATCCTTAGATCACTCACTTTCGGCCCGTAGCAAATGATATACATATATATATCCTCCTTCACTGGGGGAATAAAAATAAGATATTAAGACCATAACTATTGTTCAGGGCAAATTGTGCACCAATCCAGTCATAACTTACTCGTACGCACACTCTCTTTGTACCGACCACTGGTTTCCTCCTCGGTTCCAAATTAAATTCATTATTTCTCTCGTTGAATAAGTTGCTCTGCTCGTTTAAACATTAGAATTGTTGCCGTTGAACTAATAGCTGCAGCAGAAATACTTTGCATACTTTTAGGCTTGACTTATTTACAGCCACTTGACCTTTAAAAGTATGTTTGCTTTTGTGTCGTTCGGTGGTCGTGTTGCATGAAACAAATACACGACATTGGCAACGTTCGCTTACCTGTAACAAGTAAAACAAATAATAGTACCAGCCACAACAGTTGCTAATCCAATTATAAACATAATTATTATTTTACTATTATAGTACTTTTTCAGTTCATTTCGCGTCATATCGATTTCTACCTAAAACGCTAAAACATACAGCCATAAAAATTATACAGTTCCCTCGAAAGAATATTCTTATATACTAACTCAATGATAGCATGACGTTATACAGGGTGGCGCGTAATGAACGTCGTGATTATTTTTTCTTTTTTTTTCAGAGTTAACTTTAAAAAAAACTTGGGAAATTTACGAAGAAAAGTCTCAGCAAAGAACAAAGAAAGAAAAACGCGAGTATATTCAAAAACTCATAATGAGCGATGAGGCCCATCTTCAATGGTCACACGAATAAACTTATTTGAAGTATATGCGGCACCAAAAATCCAAAAATAATTGTTGAACATCAAATGCACCATATATGAGATGCTCAGTATGGTGGGGAATATTTCCAGAAATGATCATTGGACCTGATTTTTGCGAAGACTTTGCAACTCATGCACGGGGCAAAATCGCCTTTTTTGATTTGTTTGAATCGAAAGAAAATATATTTGGAAACCACAGTTTTAAATATTTATTGAAAATCAATAAATATAATACAAAATATATTTGCAAACTAATTTTCTCAAATAAAATATGTGTTCATATACAAATAAAATTATTATTTAGGACTTTCTCAAATATATTTAGCTTAAAAAAGTTTTTCAAAACGTTGCAGATTTTTCGAATTTAATTTTTCATTAATTTTGAGTTATACCTTACAATTTAAAATGTTGTAAAATGTGTAATTTTTAATTGCAATTTATTCCAAGTCATCATTTGTTATCAACCCATCAAGCAATGTACTTCTACCATTTTGCAAGATTGTACAATTTGTAAAAGAATTTTACGAATATTTAAAATTTCTGAAAACTTGTCTGAAAATTAATGTATTGATATATTCTCTGTAACTTAAATGCAAATAAATATTTGTTTCGTAAATAATAGTCCCAAAATAAAAAATATTAGGACGGAAACAAAAATTTGTTTAGAACAACATCTTCCCAATTAAATACTATTTTTGTGTGTCAAATATAACATATTTCGAGTGAACCCTAAACATTTGAATATTTCAAGCAGAATATATTTGGGACAATATACTAGAGAATTTATTTTTTATCAGCGTGTGTGCATTTCTGATTTTATAATAAAATATAATGTGGCAACTATGTACTATGTGTAGTGTGCACACCATGCCTCCAGCAATCGAAATTTGCCGAAATTATATTGAGAATTTGTTGAAAGCTATAAATCGGAGTTACACCGCTACATTTTTAAATAAATATTATTGTGAGAGTTACATTATAAAATTTTTCGCGAATTTTTCGGGCTGAAATGCCCCTCATCGAAACCAACCAGTTTGATTTACAAAGTTCTCGATTGTTCGAATATCGGTACCGGAAAGATCTGTTACATTACCTAGAAAGGTGGGTTTAAATGTTTAGAATCTTCGAAAATTAAAATTTTCATTAAAAAACATTTGAAATTAAAAAACATTTTTAAATTAGTATTTTTTTAATTTTGGGCCGATTTAAAAAATTTAAAAAAATGTTTATGCAATTGTCTCAAATTAGTCTTAAATATTTGGCCTCGCATTTGATAACTTATTTTGGTGACCCGGTCCACAGACCTGAAATTATACAGATGTGCCGTCAGCACGAAACGTCAAAATCTATCAGTTACGAACGAAAAAACAGTTTCCCGCGAACAAAGTTTGAACTTTTTTACACTAATCGATTAATATTAATTTTTTAATTGTGACAATTACAAAAAATTCGGAAAAATCGGGCATAAATCCGCGGAAAACCTTACTCTTTGAAGTTTTACTCGTTGAAATTTTTATTCGTTCGTACCTGACAACTTACTCGCTCCGGGATGACATATCTTATTATTATTATTATTTTTGACCCGGTCTACTGTACTGCATTTAAAACATCTTCAAAAATAGAACTGATGTTTTACAAAAAATACATTCAGTAGAAAATGTCAAAAGTCAAATACCGATATTTTGTTATGTTATGTATATGAATGAATATTTTCAAGATCCTTCCTATGTAATTACTACAAAAAATTTATTTTTTTTTGTAAAAGCGTTAAGTTCGGCCATGCCGAATCTTATATACCCTCCACCATGGACCACACAAAATTATTCAAATGCGAACAGCCCAGCAAAAACTTGGTAAGTACATGTCATTACCTTTTGCATTACCAGGTAATGACATATCATTACCCTCTACATTACATGCAGTCAACAAATAAAGACTTACTTATATTCACATAAATACGTAATATTTGTAAGTTATTTTAAGTCGGGTATTGTAAAATTTGCGACAACACCAATTTTTATTAAAGAAACATTGATGTGATTTAGAAACTTAGTAATATTTTGAGTAAAAAACATATCGTCATATTTAATTATATATGATATATATATACACATATGAAAATCATTATTGGTAAGGTGTTATAAAACCCTTTATTAAAATGACAATATCAACTACTTAAATGTGGGTTATTCATAAGTAGTTATTTGTTAGCTCTTCGTATGCTTGCATGGAAGTACTTTCCTCCAATGTCATGCCCATGTAAAAAAATCTGAAGGGTGGCTAAATGGTAAGTCATTATTTCTTTTGAATTTCACTTACCCGCCAGATTACCTGGTAATGAGAGTTTTTGCTGGGAGTAGGAATCACAACAAGTTAGATGCTATATATGGGAGCTATATCTAAATATGGACCGATATCGCCCCGATATTATTACGGACTGTAGTGTGATTACAACAGACGAACGCACGGACATGGCTAAATCGTCTTAGAATTTTACGAGGATTAAGAATATATATACTTTATGGGTCCCAGATCAATATTTAGAGGTGTTACACACGGAGTGATAAAATGAATATACCCCCATCTTATGGTGGAGGGTATAACAATCATTTATCATTGGAAATGGTTTTATTGTCTTTCAAAATATTCTCCGTGAATATCAATACACTTCAGCATGCACTCAAACCAATTTTCGAAACACTTTTCCCGCTCCGATGTAGACACCTCCAAAATATGGTCTTTAAACGCTGCAACAGATGCGTCGAAAAACGTCGACCACCCATTTTTTTCTTGATGTATGGGAATAAGAAGAAGTCATCGGGTTTCAAATCAGGGCTGTACGGCGGACGACCCATCAATTTGATATTTTGAGTGCTCAAATAGCTCATTGTTTCAGCAGATGTGTGAAAGCCAGGGTTACCATAAATTTACAAAGAGAGTTTGAAACTATCGGAGGACATTTAAAAAATACATTTTCCTATGGTATTGATTTGTACAAAAATTTTTATTTTATAGCGCTTAGTTGCCAAATCGGAGGACTATATCTAAATCTGAACAAATTTTCTTCAAATTTGGCAAGGTTTATTCTTGGGTGCTACATTTAAATCTGAGCAGATTTAAACCAAATTCGACAATGGATCCAGAAACTGCATCCTGCCTAATTTCAACGTGATTGGATATGAAAAGCTTCTGTGGCGCTAAAAGGCCAATTTGGAAAGAAAATTTATATAGGGCCTATATCTAAATCTGAACCGATTTTGACCAATTTCTTCCCAGCTATGAAATAGCCCTTATTGTCAAATTTGAACAAGATCGGAATGAAAGTGCGATCTGTACTTAAGGAAACATTTTAAATAGTCAGACAGACAATCGGTGTACTTTAAAGTGGGTCTAGCTGCAGTATTTTTAGGTGCTAATTATAATAAATAAGTGAAAGGCGTTAATATCTGACAAACCGAATTTTGCATACCCTACACCATAGATTGCATGTCAACTGTTTTTTGATTCTTTGAAATTTGTTGCGTTAAGAAGTAAAATCTTGAGGTACCTTTGTGTGGGGGCTATATCAAAACATGGACTTATGATGACCATTGTTCGCCTGAAGAGTTCTGGATATACATACCAGGGATGTAACGAATATTCGCTTTCAGTATTCGCCTCCATTCGTTAAAATTGTCACATCATCTTAACGGCTTCACAAATTTTTAACATATTAATAACAATGAAATCCTCCTCTACGTATTTTAAAAAAAGTTGAAAAAATATGTCTGTCCTTGTTGTAACAAGAGGTCAAAATATAGAAATCATCCATAATACGTGAGTATCAATTCTCATCCTTAATTTAGTTTGTACTAAAGGGTCAAACTAAAGGGTTTTCCAACAAGAGGTGTTATTTTGTATTAAAAAATGCCATTTTTGAGATAAATTATCGGATGTTTATTTCATAATAAAGAGGAAGGTATGCCGTTAATAATGAAAAATAACATCAGCCAATTGGCCACCACGACCACGCTTATATGACCATATTCTTTTCAAGAAATTTTCCATAACCAAATCCCAAAGTGGTTGCCCTATGTCCTCGATAGCCTCACGAATTCTATCTTTGAGGTCTTGAATCGACGATGGGCTGTTGGTTTAGACCTTATCTTTCACGTGGCCCAAAAGGAAGAAGTCGCAAGGTGTTAAATCACAAGATCTCGGTGACCAATTGTGATCACCTCTTCGAGAGATAACACGGTCCGGAAACTTTTCCCGTAACAGAGCAATGGTTTCGTTGCTTGTGTGGCACGTATCGCCGTCTTGTTGAAAGTAAACGTCGTCCAGATCAATACCATCCAACTCCGACCATAAAAAATCATTAATCATCTCTCGATAGCGCAATCCATTCACCATAACTGTTGATCCAACCTCATTTTCGAAAAAGTAAGGTCTAATGACCCCGCCGGACCATAAACCGCACAAAACCGTCACAAGTTGAGGATGGAGAGGCTTCTCAACAATAACTCTTGGGTTTTCCGAGCCCCAGATGCGACAATTTTGCTTGTTGACGTAGCCACCGAGGTGGAAATGGGCCTCATCAGTCAAGATGATTTTGTATCGTTCGTATCGTTTTTTTGTTGGATCATTTTGTATCGTTCGATGATCGTGTATCGTTCCATTTTTATACCCTCCACCATAGGACGGGGGGTATATTCATTTTGTCACTCAGTTTGTAACACCTCTAAATATTGATCTGAGACCCCATAAAGTATATATATTCTCAATCTATAATAATTGAGCTAAGTGGCTGAAATTTCGTATAGATACTTCTTATAGCTGCAGGTAACTTGGGATTGAAAATGGGCGATATCGGTCCATATGTATTATTCCTACTTTTGTGTTTTTCGGTGTTATTTTCTTTAGGTTTGAGTTATTTTGTGAGGTCACATGCTATCCATGGTGGAGGGTATATAAGATTCGGCATGGCCGAACTTAATGCTTTTACTTGTTAGTAATGGCGTAGTTTCTACTTGTCAAATGTCACAGAATAAAAGCTTCAAAAGAAACAGCTACCGAAATACCGGGTGATTCACAATAACACCTCTTGTTAGAAAACCCTATATTGTTCGTTTTCGTTTTCGCTTTCGCAAAAACGCATATTTCACTATTCGCATTCGCAAGAAATATATTTCAATATTCGCATTCGCTTTCGCTAAAGTCACTTTCGTTACATCCATACTCCCAAATTACCAATTTCAGTTTGACAAGTTGAAATTAGGAGTCTCTGTGGCGTTAATAAGTCAAATCGGACAGAAGATGCTAAAAATTGATAGATATTGATCATTTTCAATCCCAAGTAACCTGCAGCTATATGAATTTTACCAAATTTCAGTCATCGAGCTCAGTTATTGTAGTACTAACTTTGTACTAAAAGTAGTTGAGGTATAATTCATGTGGAGGTTTACTGTTTGTTAAAAATTTTAATTTTGATATAATGGTAACCCTAGCGAAAGCTCGCATTGTCATGATGCAAAGTAAGAAATACCGAAAAAAACCCGATCATTTGTTTGATCAACGAGAACAAATCTTTTTCACGGCCAAATGAACATTCAATATCTTATTGATGCTTGTCATACTAATGCCCAAGGATGCCTCAATCTTACGGTATGTCACATGTCGGCCGTGCTTTATCATTTCACTCACAGCATCGATGGTTTCCGGCAAAACGACCGAACTGCGTTCGAGACTGAACGCTTGGTAACAGGGATTTACATTAGTTATTGATGGTACTTCATCACCAAAATTCTAAACAAGTTAATTGAGACACTCTTGCCTCGATAATCCACGCTGAAAATCGTAAAAATTCATCGCACGAAAATTTTCACTTGTTAATTCCAGTTTCTGACCAAGATGGATTTATCAACACATGGCAAACTAAACAATTTGCGTTCAAATGACAAAACTTTCTGAGTGAAGTTATGCTAAGAAATGTCAAACTTTCCAACGGAAGCTCCTGTTTGCATCTCGCAACACTATGTAGTACTGCCAGGACCCGAAATATAAATAGCAGCCGTACTGGATTTTCCAAGAGGATTGATGACTTGATGGTGAATACAATGCGAGTAATGTGTAAGTTCGTATTGTATTTCGAGCTTTACTTTTTTCAATTTGCAATTCCAATTTGCACTACTACACTTCCAACCTATATTTTTCTCCGATCCTAACATCGGCAATGTAACATAATAACAGACAAGTAAGCCAATTTAGTAATATTAACATTTTGCAATTCAAAAAAAAAAAAGCGCAGAATGTTGACATAAAGAATCAGATACAGAAAATGCCGGTATTGTCGGCGTCAGACATTTGCTTATTTTTACGTTATCGTGTAAACCCTTTCTCTCACATAAACCAACGTATTCTTGCGAGTGGAGGGAACTTATAGGTTTCGAATGAATATAAAATCGAAGCTGCGTACAAATAAGTATGTACACATAATATGATAAGTAAAGTCTAAGTAAAAACAGGCAAATTTTCAGCAGAGGCTATCAAAGTGTTATGAAACTGTTTAGTTAGTATGAAATGCCTTCACACTGCAATCCGAAGAACTCTATTATTTTATGCATCATTTTTGATTAGATTGACGATAAACACAAAATGTTGGCAGAATATAATTTGAAATATCTGGAATTAACAAATGCAATGTCTCTAAAACATTTTTGGTAGACTTAGCATACTTTGGGATGAAGGTTTCGAAATATTAAATGAACATAGTAAGGACTGTTTTGAAGGAAATAATTTTCCGAGGGGTTCCCACTATTTCGTTCTTTGGAGTGAAACGTGTATTCCGAATCCTCCCACTTCAAATTCACCACCGAGATAACTAAACTCACAGATTTTCCAGCAAACGATGTGGCAGAATATCTTGAAATCAAGAGCTGACCTAGAAAAATGGATTCCATGACTGGATTCAGAATGGTCGGAATATATCCATATATGGGGTCTCATTTCTGTTAATTTTCGTATTTTCCTAGAAAAAATGCTCAAATTCAAGTTTCAGTCGATGTACTCACGATACTATAAAATCTGAATTGATAATAAACCAGAAAACCCCAAATGGAATTTTGTTACTTTTGATAAGTACTTTCAGAAACTGAAGTCAAAACGATGACCTTGAAAATGTTGTACTGTGTATGTACTTTTACTTTCTAATAATATATGAATTAATTTTCATCAGTTTAAATGCCCCTGTTTCTTTTTTAATGAAAATTTTAATGATCGGAAGTAAAGTACTACTTCTACAGCGCTTTGATACCAAATCAATTCGCACTGATCGGATATAAAATAAAGTTTTTACAGCGCTTACATGTCAAATCGGGGCTAAAATATATATGGGGGCTATATCTAAATCTGAGCCGATTTTAAGCAAATTCAATAGGGATCTTCCTTGGGCCAAAAAAAATGATATGTCTAAAGTTTCGTCGAGATCGGACCGTAATTGCGACATGTACTTTGATTACAATAATACATGCACAGACAGTGATTCTGAGTCGATCGGTATAATAAACGATGGGTCTATTTCTTCTCCTTTTGGGTGTTACAAACAAATACACAATGTTATAATACCCTGTACCACAGTGTGGTGTAGGGTATAAAAATCGGTTCACCACAAATGGTCATCTCAAGTTTATGAGAGAGCATTTTCTAAATCTATAACGAATACTGTGAGTAATAGATGAACTAGTCAGAAATTTCGAATAACTATATGTATGCTTATTCTGATTTAAATGTATGGTGTAGGGTATCATATATTCTTCACCCCCGAATTTCTTTGCTAGGTTTCTATAAATTATAATAGTATGTTTATTTTATTCATGTCATGTCAAATTAAAATGCATCACATCAAAATCATAAATTACGCTGTGTCTGAATAACAGCTGTTTGTCACTCATTTGGCGGCGTCTGGAAAATACATACATACGCATAAGCCGATGACAAAAACTGACAGTGAAATGTCTATGCAATTCCCGCCTGAAATTTGGATAATCAAATATATGATTTATAGTCATTTAGTTTATTATAGTGTTTGTACTCGTTTGCATTTAATATCCTTCATCAAAAGAACTGGCAGAACTGAGTTACAAAAATAAAAAACCATAAATAGTTTGTTTTAGAAAAAATAGGTGTAGCCACATATAATTCATTTCATTCTAGATCTTCTTGGACGTTATGAGAAAAATACATCATATGGATATATGGAACGAAATGCAGGGAGTCAACAGTCAAAATTGACTTCAAAGTCAAAAGTAATCGAAGAACGAATTTTGGCAACCATTGACAAACTATGCGTTTCGTTTCGATAGGACGCCAATTGACAACACAGCACAAAAATTGAATTATAGGAGTGGTAGGGTGACCAACTTCTTTTAAAACCTCCAAAACTGTTTTGTTTGCTAATAAAAATAAATGCTGTTTAGGCAAAAATTTCATGGTTCTTAAGAGTTTTCATGCTCATAATGAGAAATAGGCATCTTATGGATGCAGGAAACGAAATACAGGAAGTCAACAGTCCAAATCGATTTCGGAGTCAAAAGTGATCAGAAGGAAAAATCGAGCCAATGACAAACCATGAACTACGGCATGCGTTATTTCAAAAGGATACCAAATAACATTGCTGCAAATAAAATCTATATGGGTGACCGGATTAAATTTGTTTTGTTGTTCCGAAATTGTCTTTGAATAATATTTAAACGTAGGGATGTCCGCCTCAACTTTGTTTTCGACCCATACCTGTTGAACTCAAAGTACATTTTTATAACCTCACTTTAGTGGAGGAGAATAACTATCGTTTGATACGGACCAAAAGTGTAACACGTCGAAGGAGTGACCTAAGACAACAAGTATGAGCATTTTTTTCTATCTCAGGCTAAGTTCGAAGATGGGTCATATTGGTCCACTGCTTCTAGTACCTCTCTTACAAAAGGCTAAAATTTAGTGAAATATTGATTCTCTATAATTCTATCCGATCTAGTATATACTACTTATCCGAATCTTCTGTAATTCCACACATAGCAATAGTTTATATATGGCTATGAACTTGAGCAAAATGGGCAAAGTGGGCGAGGTGGCCCTGCCTCTTTTGGTACCCCCCACACAAAGGGACCATTTTGTACAAAATATTAACAGCTAATTACTTTAATATAACTGCATATAAAAACTTTTGTTCAGTGTAAAACTTTTATACTTAGTACCTACAGTCCGATAAAATATGGGCATTATTGTCCCTTTTAGTAGCGCCCACACAAAATGGCCAATTCAGGCCACAATTGAGTGGCTCATAAAGTTAATACAGTGCACATAAACCTTACAATTCGGTACATCCCAATGTCTACTGTTCAGCGCAAAATAGGCGTATTCGTCCAGCCAACATGCTCATAACTTCTGCAGCAATCATCTAAATGTTTTCAAATTGGTTTCATAGACTGATGGTTTAATTTTTCAGAAGGGGTAATTTTAACTGCATAGATTGATTATTGAGACATTAAGAAGCACTAGAAGCTGTTTTTTCAAACTAGTTTGTTTTAAATATTTTTTTCTTCTAGTATACACCTACTTCTTGTCTTTGGAATTTCTAACAACTGCCTTACTGGTTAATTGCTATTAATAGCTTTATATTTCGATACCTGCATTCTAAAACATGCTAAGTCGACATAGCATGTTTTTCGGGAGATTTTTTAAGAAAGATATTTGGAACCTACATTTTTAAATATTATATATTAGTGAGCAAATAAATTTTATTTGAAAATTAATTTCCGAAGGCTAATTTCGAAGATGGGTCATACTGGTCCACTTCTAGTGCATACTTTAAATTTACTAAATGCAATTCAAATTGATAATAATATAATTAAAACAAAAAAATAAGTCGGTTTACACGACTGAACTACTACGAAATTAAATTTAAGGATATCTGAGGGCGTATCCTTTAGGAAAATTTCCTGAGATTCTTCACACAAAACTACCTCGAATATAAATATTTTCATATTTGGTCCTATTCTGGCAACAATTTCAAAGAATATGCGATTTTTTGTTTCAGGATATATGGGCGTTGGACGTATACTTTGAGATAATTTTCTGAAATTTTGCAGAACTATTTATTATACACAGTACACATATTGTACCAAATCGGACAATGGTTTCAAAAATTATGCAATATTTTCATTTCACTGTGAAGGGTAGGTATGCGTGTCCTTGATCCAATTTTCACAGAACTTTATATATTTTCTTTCTTACTCACAAAAATAACTTGTACCAATTTTCATTCGGCTATCACAACTTCTTATATTTTTGGCCAACATATACATGAAATCACGGCACTGTGCGACGGTGCAAAAGTTTTTTCAGAAACAAAATCGCAATTTGTGTACGGAAATCGACGAGAAAAATTTTTATTTCGCATTGCATTATTTTTTGTTCTTTTTTGGTTTTTAATATTTGTATTTTGTGACTTCACCCCTTGCACAACTGTTACAGTTGTTGTTTGTTATGTACCACTTCAAGCTGACCCATAAAAATAGATTTGCATATTTGAGCTGAATAGAAGTCAATTTAATATTTATTAGCTTTGAATTTCATAGGGAAAATGAAAGTAAAGCAGACATACGTACGTAGATATTCCGCAGAAGTGTAAACCCGCGTCAAGCGTTTTTCGGTAACCTGTTGCATTTTAAACCAAGACATACGACATAGTTGTCGTTTTGGGTTTTAAAAATAACTGAGAAAGAATAGTATACATACATATCTATATACATATATTGTTTGTATAGATGTGTGTCTAGAAAAGAGCCACAAATGTATTCATAATTCACCTTGATTCTTTGATTGGACACCATGCTTTGCGCCCCTTTTCGTAGCCTACTTTTCGCCACTTTTGTGGCAGTCATATTGCGGGTGAATTAGTTTGTTTGCCGTCGTTCATACGTTCGTTCGTTCGTTTAGTGCCCGAAACATGTGCTGAATATTTCATAAATTACTTTGTTAGTTATTATTGTTGTTCAAAATTTCGAAATGAAAAGCTCAGAATGGATGTAAACAAAAGTGCGATCATAAGGATTTGTGCAATTCGTATCAAATTCGCAATTAAATAAAATGTATGTTTAGTTTAACATTCTCCGAATCAAAAAATCTGTGTTCGCAAGAAGTGCTTTTATTTTATTTATTTCACACTCTATTTACATATTTTTTTCTATTTTTTACTACAACTAAAATAATGTATGGTGAGTTTTTAATGAAGATCTATTTAATTGCAAAAACAAAAAATAGATTCAATAACTACATTATTTTTGTCAATGTTACAATAATAATCTAAATTTAAAATACTGTGCAACAAGTTGACATAATAGCATATACAACTAATAATTTCGTCCACTAATTAACATAAAATTGGTGTACATTTTTAATACGTTTACAAAATTTAAGTTCTCCTCGCAAAGAAAAAAATGATTGGACTAGAGAGACATTTTAGACAACCACCGCAAATAATAAGAATTTGTTTGAGCATACTATTTTTTTTTGTTTCGTAGAGAATATTTCGATTCCCGGAAATACGGAGTGAAGTAGTTTAAAATTTCGTTGCTCTGGAAAAATTTTTCAGTTGATGTCCGGGGACTTGCGGTTACCGATAAAGTTATGAACAACATCGTGAAATAATGCCCATGGTGCTGCTACATTGGGTGTTAAATATTTTATAAAATTTCCTTCGGCCATTAATTTTCGAGTATCAAGTTCGACAAATATTCCCTCTTTCTTTACGGCGTATGACAATTTTGGAAAAAAATGAATCAAGTATTTAGAGCAGATCCTTCAGGGACCGAGAACTAGAAACAGTATTGACAAACGAAACCGATGCGATTAAAATTTAGCAGTTTATTTTATTTATTCCTCGAACTATTGCTGGAAAAAATGGGCCAAATCGGTCCAAGTTTGCATATACCTCCCATATAACCGTACATTCCGTTTGACATCTTCATTTTCTGGAAGCCACATTATGCAACTGATCCTGTTGAACTTAGTCAGTTTATGTTTTATTATGCCCCTAACTATTTCTAGATAAAATGGGCTAAATCGATCAATGACCATTTAACTATACCTTCCGATTCGACTTTATCACATTCTATAAGCTTCATTGTACAACCAGTGTGTCTGACAATTGGTAAATTGTATTTTATTTTGTCCTGACCCACTCCTTTGGTCCAAATCGATCAATATTTTTATATATCCTCAATATAATGATACCTTCCGATTTGGTTTATATATTCAAGAAGACACATTTTACCACCGATCCTGCACATTGTATTTTTAGTTTAAAGACGGTCCCGTCCGACTTTCGGTCTTTCCTTACTGTTTTTTTTTGTGTTTTGGAGAATCTACGGAGCTATGTAGGGACCATAGATATGTGTTTAGATATATCTTGATAACTTTATTTACAAATATGGAATGAAATGATACAAAAATATTTGGTTTAGCCACCAATTATACAACTTCATGAGTGTCAGAATCTAGATTACTTGGAAATTCAGATTAAAATGAATATCATACACAAACTTCTGTTTGAGGGCAAATAGCACATTTGTGCTCAAAACGACTTTGTTCATTTAAAGAGTTGAGATTTTGATAGAAAAACTAAACGATCTATTCTATTCGATTCGCAAACAATGTACGAGAAAAAGAGATATTCTGAGATTTTGTCGGACCCGTTGGTATATTTCCGAAGAAGTGTGCATATCTATGTACATATGTAGTTATAAAACCCCAACCAATTTCATTCATTGCTTAAGATTTAAAACGAAATTTCAGGCGAATGTTCAAACATAATTTCCATATAGATGAAGATAATGAACATTTGTAAACTCGATGTGCTTATTCCAGATCAACGCTTATCCGATAACTTTGATTCGTGGCAATTTGTTGCTGTTGATACAATGATTATTGTAATTTAAACATTTCCGCAAGTGCAACTGCAACTGCCACAGCAGCAGCCGTTACATTTGGTATCGGATGTATGTTTGTGAACATGAAATTTCAAATGCACAACATCTTCCTTCGACTGCTTCATTTGCAACGTTTGCCACATATTTTTTTCTGGCAAACCAACCGTTCAAATAAACAATCAAGACAATTGACAGCCTCATGTTAACTGTCAGTTCGTTGGTGTTGTTGTTTCGACTGCCGCTGCTGCTGAAATCTATAGCATTCCTGCCAACCGATGAATGGAATTGTAGAACTTTGTGTCAGGATGGAGTGCGCGTAATTTTTGTAATGCAAATCCGAACTGTTCGGGAAACAAAGCCATTATCAGCGTTGCCAGTTTAAGGGATTTATTACCTTTGTGGGATTTTTTTTATATTTTCTAAACAAAATGCTTTGAGTAAAGCTCTCGCAGTGTATTAGAGTACGGCTTAAATAGACGACATGTAGTAAATGCAAATATATATGTATAGACATTTATGAATCTTAACGGAGAAAAATTCTGTTTTTAAATTGGAAGGAATTCTTCGGAGACGACATTACGAACAATGTAAGCTCATTTTGGAGTAATGTATACTTGTATCAGGATGTTGCTGATTCAACCCCATTTAAAGAACTTGCATCGCTAGTGTTAAATATGCTTTGTGTATCAACAAGCAATGCTTGCGTATAACGTATATTTTCTGTTATGACCCAGCAAAATTTTGGTAAGTACCTGTCATTATTCTCTGCATTACCAAATAATGTCATCTCATTATTCGCTGCATTACTTTCGGCTTATTAATAATGACTTACCAATAATAACAGAAATAAGTGATTTTTTTGTCAAAATCATTTTGGAAAATTTTAATGTAATGCAATTTTGGCTATGTGTGGGTTATTGTACAATATTTATTTATTTTTCAACATAATAATTCGAATAATACTTGTAGATTTGAATGAAAATACCATACAAATTAACGCATATCGTATGATGTTAGACCATTGAAGAATTTTTCACATTGGGATTTGGGTTCAGAAATTCGAATCTAGCATGAGTAAATTGTTTGTTTCGAGAACTACGCGCCACAAGTCGCAAAAAATCACTTTAGGTAGTCATCTCTACATATCTACTACTAATTTTATAACATATTGGTAATGCATTATTCAAGAACCTAAAATCATGAAAATATAAGCACATATTTATGTGGTATGCCAATGCTACACGGAGAAAAAAATATGTTAAAAATATGTTTGGATGCAATCATATATATGTTTGGGACGGGCACAATCATATATATGTTTGTGGGTAAACATATTATGTTTGCACACAATCATAATATGTTCGGGGCAAAATTTAGCATATTAAAAAACGATATGATTGTGTCCTAACATATTTTTAGCAAAATAATATATTAGAACATATTTTTTAGAGTTTTAGAGAGTACTCTCTGAGAGCCCAATTATATGACTCATAATTTTGTGCAAAGAAGGGTAATATGTATATGATAACCGTGTGTATGAGGAGGAATGGCACCGACACCAAAGGGTATTATTATTATTTCATGATGCTTACTCTCCCGGTCGAGCTTAAGGTCGGGTTTTTTATTGAGTATGTGAATGTCGAATTCAAAGAAATTAGTTGTAGTTTTAACACGTACAACAAATTCAAAATAAAAGAAAGAATATGATATCAAAGATGTATAGAGGTTATTCATTAAAAAAACACAATTATTTTGGTGCAAAATTAATTTTTTTAAAAAGGAATGTATGATGCTTCAACACATTTTATTTACAAAACGTTCTATAATACTGACGCCGTTTTATTGCCCCACATAAATTATTTTGCCAACATACATATGTATGTACGTTGTAAGTGGGCTTATCATGTTCTTTGAACAAACACACTCCCGCACTAACAAATTGTTTTCATCTGAAATGACCCCGGGTACAGTAGTGAAGAGTGCACTGTACTATTGAAGTTTTGCCTTGCTCTGCACATTGCACAAATTCTTTAGTAATTTTCAGAAATTTTAGTAATTTTCAGAAAACTCAAAAACTATTCTGCAGCTCATGAACTACTTTTCAGAAGCAAAGTGTGTATTACTGTTTGTTGTTATTGTATTTCTGTATTTGACGTAGTGAGTGACGATTTACATTAGGTTACTTGTTGCGGTGAACCGTTATAGTTTCATGATGGAGCGAAAAGAGTAGAAGAGATCAATCATATATATGATTACATACAATCATATTGCATATAATCATATATATGATTAAATACAATCATATACATGATTACATACAATCATATATATGATTACATACAATCATATAAATGTTTGCATACAATCATATATATGATTAAATACAATCATATAAATGTTTGCATACAATCATATATATGATTAAATACAATCATATATATGATTACATATAATCATATACATGATTACATACAGTCATATATATGTTTGGACATAAGCATATATATGATTACATACAATCATATAAATGTTTGGGAACATTACCGCTACCCCAAACATAATATGTTTGGGAACTGCTCCAAACATATATATGTTGCCTGCAAAATATGTTTGGGACAATATGTTACAGAGGCCGTTTTTTTCCTCCGTGTACAAATAAGTACTTATTATGCTACTTTATTGTATGCTTTTGTGAAGTACTTTCCTCCAATGACATCCCCATGTTAAAATAATGAGAAAAGTGGCTAAATAATAAGTACTTACCATTATCGAACTTTGCTTATTCGTCGGATTATTTAGTAATGAAAAATTTTGCTGGGGAATATCGCGAAATTTAAAATACAGTACAATATGATCCATTTTAAGATTAAATATGTACTTTAAAAATAAATGAGTGTGTTGTCAATAGATTAGTCCATTTCCCAAAAAATTCGATGATGTAGATGAGATGGAAGATTTTGAATCAGAAATATTTGTTATACTAAATTTTGACAACATTTGAAATTTTCAATTCAATATTTAATATTGCTTCTATTAGAGTTTTTACTTTTATTTTTATTTAATTAAAAACTTACTTATAATTTTTATATTTTTAAAACTGTTTCTTCTTCACATACATACACGCTGAAAAAAATCGCTTCTGTAGTATATTGTCCCAAACATATTCGGCTTGAATTATACATATGTTTAGGGTACACTCCAAATATATAATATTTGACATACCCAAATATTATATGTTTGGGAGGATATTGTTCTAAACAAAAATATGTTCCCATTATAATATTTTTTTTATTTGGAACTAGTATTTTGTATTTATGTATTTTGGCAATGTATCAATGCCTTTATTTAAAGACAAGTTTTCTGTTGTTCAGATGTTTAAAGAGCATTTTTTATAAATTTTATATGTTTGTAAAATTTAATTAAAACTTAAATCGTATAATCATTCGCAAATATAAATTTCATTGATGCATTGACAAATAGTGATGAATTGGAATACTTATAAATTAAAATTTATTGATTTAAAACAACAGCTAATGCTGCTAAAGACATTTTTAACTATAATCTAGGAAAAACTAACTCATATTCGAAAAAATTTAGCAAATTTAAAAAATCATTTTTAAATAAAACTAGCTGAGCCCGGTGCGCTTCGCTGCCCATGTCAAAATTCGCGCTGTAGAAACTGTATTTTATATCCGATCAGTACGAAATTCGGCAGAAAGTGGTTTGTTATTACATGAAGGAATACTGCCAAATTCGGAGAAAATCGGTTCAGATTTAGATATAGTCCCCATATATATCTAAAGAAGTTGTACTTTACTTCCGATCATTACAAAGTTCTCCAGAAAGATTTTTCTCAATTTAGGAACGAATATTGCTTAATTTTGCGATTATCGGTTCAAAATACATTTACCAATTATTCCAAATTATTATCGCAATGACCCTTATCGCATTGTTAGGGAGGTGTAGGGTATTATATAGTCGGCCCCGCCCGACTTTCTGCCTTTCCTTACTGGTATTAGTAATAAATTCACTGAATGAAAAAATACCGAATTCAGTGGAAAGTCCAGAAAATAGAAATGTATACTTATAAAATTTCCAAATTCTTGTTTCATTGATATTGCATCACATTATCATATTGCGATTGTATTGGAGTGAGCAGCTGTAATTATCGCATACCGAGCATTTTTGTTCATGTATTTCCTATATAATACTTGCAAGATACGCAAAATTTCAACATTCTCGCTAACAAAATGAGCAAGATAATTCAATTTCAAAATTTGGCTTATATGGGCGGTGGCCCGCCCATTGGTCAGATCCCGCCAATTTTTGGACCAATCACGTGGACTGTCACCAGATACATATCTACAACATGACAGCACTCTAGATAAAAAATTGTGCAAGTTATATCAATTTCAAAATTTGGCTTATAAGGGCGGGGCCACGCCCATTGGTCCGATCCCGCCCATTTTCCGACCAATTACGTAGAATGCCACCAGATACATATACACAACATTGCAGCACTCCCGATAGCAAATTGTGCAAGATATAAAAATTTCAAAATTTGGTCATTGTGGGCGGGGCCACGCCTATTGGTCCGATCCCGCCCATTTTTGGACCAATCACGTAGATCGCCAACGGATATATATACACAAAATTCCAGGTCTCTCGCTAACAAATTGTGGAAGATATCACATTTTTTAAATTTGGCTTATATGGGCGGTGCCACGCCCATTGGTTCGATCCCGCCCGTTTTTGGATCAATCACGTAGACTGCCACCGTTTACATATACAAAAAATTCCAGCACTCTCGCTAACAAATTGTGCAAAATATCTCAATTTCAAAATTTGGCTTATATGGGCGGGGCCACGCCCATTGGTCCGGTCCCGCCCATTTTTTCACCAATTACGTAGAATGCTACCAGATACATATACGCAACATTGCAGCACTCCCGCTAGCAAATTGTGCAAGATATCAAAATTTTGTCTATGTGGGCGGGGCCACGCCCATTGGTCCGATCCCGCCCATTTTTGGACCAATCACGTAGACTGCCACCGTTTACATATACACAAAATTCCAGCACTCTCGCTAACAAATTGTGCAAAATATCTCAATTTCAAAATTTGGCTTATATGGGCGGGGCCACGCACATTGGTCCGATTCCGCCCATTTTTGGAAAATTCACATAATCTGCCATTAAATGCATACAAACAAAATTTCAGCACTATACCTATAATAGGAGCAAAAATATCGGATTTTTAACCTGCGATTTGTATGGGAGGTACCACGCCCCTTTGTCCAATTATTTTTTTTTTTTATATAAACCATCTCGTGAAAATTTAGAATCGAATAAAAAAAAATCATCCAAATCGCTCCAGCCGTTCTGACGTGATGCCATTACACAGATGGACCGTTTCATTTTTATATATATAGATATATTTGGAAATCATCTTAAACAATAACTTTGTTTGTAAGTAAATACATATTTTATTTGTGAAAGTCAATGCGCAAATATAGATTGTTCTAATATATTAATATATGCGTTCCAAACAAAGTTTCTTGATTTTCAAATAAAATTTGTTTGTTAACAAATATATAATATTTAAAAAATTCGTTTCCAAATATATTTTCTTTCAATTCAAACATATCAAAAATGCCGATTTTCCTCCGTGTACAATTTTTACAATATAAAATTAATTTTATGAAAAATACAGTTTTGGAGATGAGAAATAATTTTTGGGATTTTAGGGTATAAAAAATAAACATTTGGGGATTCGACACAAAGAAACTGGCAACGCTGGCCATTATTGTCATTGCCGTCCGTGGTGGTTGCCAGCCAACATAATGTTTCTTTCTCTTCTTCTTGACATTGCTCATTGGTGTTCTTGGTGCTCTTGTCGCCTATCGTCCTGCTAGTGATTGTCGAACCAGAGCAAATCAGCCGCCGCGTGCTCTTTGTTTACAAGCTTTCGCAGTGATTTGGTCTTCCACTCATTTGGGTAATCTAAATAGTTGCATGCAACCAACCAAAGAGACGGACGGCCAAGTTAGTCGGCTAGCCCAGTCAGTCAGTCAGCCAAGCAACAATAGCCCACACGACACTGCTCGGACAAACAGTACAACGGATAATTTTGTTACATTAATTGGGCAAAGTGCCGCTACGGATGCTACTGGTGGCACTGTTAGTGCCACTGCCACAGTCATTCCTGTAGGCCGTAGAAGTAGCACCTAATCTATCAGCGGCAACTGCTGTTAATGCTTGTTTCGGAGAGTGATGGCGTCGTAGTGGCGGAGGTGGCTTCGCAATAAGGACCATTCAATACGTACAATATAACTACAATGCATGTCGACAATGTATCAGAACCCAGAGTGGCAGATGGACAATTGCATAAGTGGCACCTCCTAAGGAACCACAGTACATGTGGCACCCAGTCTTCGTCCATTTTTCCGGCGATTTCCCAGTACTTGAGGATTGCGAGTCACGGCTGGTGTTTATTGTTTGCAGTTCTTTTTCGATTTCCTTTTCCATCGTTGGTATTCAAACAATCGTACTTGTTGTTGTTGGCTGCTCGATGACTCCCAGTTCTGCTCCGTGCTGCTAGCAGTTGTTTTTTTGTTTTCCCTCACCAAATAATAGCTCTATTCACCAGGGGCCATCTTTATCAAAAAACAACAATGGCAACCGTATCAACCTTTTGGAAGTTGGCAACCAAATTCGACTCCAAATTGTTGGCAACGTTTAGTGAGATTAAGCCGAAGTAAGCAACAGGTCACTAATTTATGCATGCACATGCCACCACAACACCGGCAACCCACCGGGAATCCTTCCCACTTTTTGCCAATACCATTGTCGGTGTCTAGAATTTTACTTTTCTCGTTTATTGTTCCTGCAGTGGTTAAACGTCGTTGCACCAAATTTCTTTGTTCTTCTTGTCGCCCTTCTTATGGGTTCTTATAGTAATGCCAAAGAATGCGAAATAGACAATTTCAATTGATTGTAAAATTACTCGTTTCGAATCACTGAATTTGAAATGCATCTTTATACCCATTTATGAAATACTCGTACATCCATCCCAAAGTAAGGTATCTATCTTCAATGACATAAAGACTTTTGTGTGCAAATTCCACACTGAAAGAAAAACGTTTCATGGCATTAATGTTACTGTTCCATTTTTCATGTAATGCAAGTTTTCTTTGATGTAATGAAATGTTACATTACATAGGTAACTGAATGTATTTCTTGGTCTGTAAGAAATGAGATACGACTCATATTAAGGAGGTCTCGATTTTTTTTTATAAATTAATAAATTACCAAAAACAGTTTTTCGATAAATTATACAATATTTTCTTAAGAAAAAAATAAGGTACTTTATTTAACATTTTTTAAGTAAAGAAGAAAAAATGTTCGGTTTCGGCTAATCGGCCATTTTTGGCCGAGGTTTCAAGGTGATAATTCCCAAAAAATACTCGTATTTAGAAATCAATGAATCAAATGAAATTTAATATTTTTAAGGTATTCATTTAAATTGCAAACATTTTGAATTCTGAATATTCACTTTTTCCTGCAACGTGCCAGCTCGTTCATTCATTAGATGTTGTAAGGGTCGCTCTGGTTTTCTCGCATGTGAATGATGCACCCTAAAAACGAATCCTGCAGTCTTTTAAAGAAAAGACAAATCCCAATTTAACAAAAAAAATTGTTCCTTATAGAAACTTTTTAGATTTGGTAACAAAGTCGTATTTTTTGACGAAATGCATATCGCTCACTCAATTCAAGAGTGACATAACTCAAAATTGAAAATTGCCGAGAGGTGTAACCTTAAGTCCGTATAAAAAGATAAGTAATATGAAATAAGATGTTTACATACGCTTGAATAATCCGAAATATGGTTGCTTACTTATAGACCAAATTTCGCTGAGATTAATTTATGGACATTTGCAAAGTTCGGATTTTTATAAAAAAATAGTTTTTGTTTATTTCGGAATCAAGCCTAACTTTTTGCAGGAAAAGATGTTCCACATGATTTTCATAGAAAATCGTTTAATTTATTACACTCAAAGAATTAGAGAGCCACACAATCCAAATGTTGTTATTGTATGCTGTTGACATTGTACACAGCTTTCAGAGCATTGTCCTCAAATTAACTAACTACCATAAAAGCAGAGTATATAAAGTAAACAAATTCTGAAGGCATTTGTCGAGCTTGTGCCTACATTTTATGGGCCCAACTCTAAAACAAGGAATGTGAATAGCTTAATTCCAGCGCTTTAACAACACCTGTTTCGTGGTAGCGTCATAAATTTCTGACTCTAAATAAAAGTTATAAACTGTTTTGTGTAGATAATGCTACAATTGTGTGGGAGATAGCAAAAGGGGCTGGACAACTTTGCTAGATATACATACTATTACTATGTTTGGAATTATAGAAGAATTAAATGAATTGTATAGAAGTTATAAGAGAATCAATATTTCAATTCTTTATGTATTTTTTGCTTTAAATTATTTTTGAGAAATTTATACCATATCGGTATTATAGTTTGCGATTTCCAGGAATAACAGCAAATCTTAAAAATTAAAAATTTTCAGGAGACCTAATAACTTTTTCTCTCGCAGTATATTCGGTAATAAATGTTCATAGTTGAGTGGTTGAAAAAGTAACCAAATATTGCACATACGTAGGAGTTTCATATATGGATCGATAGATAATATCCCGCTGCATTCAGTTATGATACACAGATATATGTAGATCCATATCGATTTAAATCTTTGTGCTTTATAATTTGCATAGCGCAATCGGTCTAGCAGAAAATTTAGGATTCATTTATAGACAAATATCATTCGTCGGATAAATAGGAGTTGATTATGCAAATACAGGGTTTTCCAACAAGACGTGTTATTTTGAATAACCCGGTATTTTGGTAGCTGTCACTTTTGAAGCTTTTATTCTTTTTTTTTTTTGATTATTTTTTTTTTTTTTTTTTGGTCGGAGTTGGGTTGTTTTGATCTGGAAAACGTTTACTTTCAACAAGACGGCGCTATGTGCCACACAAGCGACGAAACCATTGCTCTGTTACGGGAAAAGTTTCCGGACCGTGTTATCTCTCGAAGAGAAGATCACAATTGGCCACCGAGATCTTGTGATTTAACACCTTGAGACTACTTCCTTTGGGGCCACGTGAAAGACAAGGTCTACGCCAACAGCCCAGCGTCGATTCAAGACCTCAAAGATAGAATTCGTGAGGCTATCGAGGATATAGGGCAGCCGCTTTGCGATTTGGTTATGGAAAATTTCATGAAAAGGATATGTAAGCGTGGTCGTGGTGGCCATTTGAGTGATGTTGTTTTTCATTATTAACGGCATACCTTCCTCTTTATTATGAAATAAACATCCGAAATGGAATTTTTCTTTGAAAACCAAAATAACACCTCTTGTTGGAAAACCCTTTACATTGGGCAAAAATTCACAATGCGAAAGTTCCGGTTCATTAATTATCTTTAAGGGCTCTGAACGGTTTTGAATCCAGATTTAAAAGGAAAATTCTGACAATTTATTATTTGATTCAAATCGTCATATCAAAAATTGAAAATTTTGAAGACGAGTACTTTAAATCAGTATAAACAGATAAGTAACATGAAATAAGATTTTTAAAAACGTTGGAATAACCCGAAATATCGTATTTACTTAGAAACTAGTATTCCCTGAGATTAATTTATGAGCTTTTGCAAAATTCGCATTTCCGTAAGGCAACCTTAAACATTTAAAATTTTGAGTTATGTGACTCTTGAAGTGAGTGAGCGATATGCTATATAATATCATCACATACATTACAAAAGATATAATATATTTCTGAGAGTATCCGCGATGTATGTTATTTATCAATAAAAAATTAGCTGTACGTACCGGCTCTTAAATTCTTAAAATGTTTTGAGATATTTCCTCATGTTCTGTAAATCTATGCAACAAAAATATTGGTGGTATTCCAGGACAGGAAATGGACGAAGGTTATATGTAAAATACATGCAATTTTAAATTTTAATTAGGTTGTAAGCTAGCTAATCATGATTTTATTACAAAATCGAGGGTAATTTTATACTTCAATGGCGTCAGCAACACAAAAGATCAATGTAGGCTAACTTTTTAAATGTGAGAGTATCTTTGAGAATATGACAATTGAAAATGCCTAGACCATTGTTAACATATGTTGAAACCACACCGATTTATTAATACTCGACCCAAAGCTCTATCTATAATTGATGTACATTTTGTTCAAATTCTTTCAGTGTCTTGGTTGTCATTTTGATTATAAATTAGTTTTCCAAAAATCATAAAACGCTCAAACTGCAAAATATTTTGATGCCCCTCAGATTTTCAGATTGTTTAAATTATACTTTATTAAAATTCATCCAGCACTGTTGATGTCAAATTGTAAACTATTTTTCGGCAAAATCCTGCACTATTTGCTTCGAGACAATTTCTACGGTTAACTTTTTTTATAAATCGACGAATCTACGGTTTCTTTTTTTATAAATCGACGAATCTGATGCCCGGCGATATTACTGGAACAGTACTTAGAATTTTAGTAAAAAAATCACCAAAAAATCTGTAAGTATTATTTGCCATTGTACTAATATTTGCAGCTTCGCGTGAGGGTGTATTTTTCGCACAATTGTTCTCTCTAAATATTGTCTTTGACAAAACGATGCAAATATAATATTTTGAGCACAATTTGCAGAATATTAAAGAATCCTTATTTGTCAATGTTTCGATCGCTACTTTTTAAAAAGTTTCCTTCGGTTTCCTTCTAAAAAAGTACTTTGAAGTATTATTGTATCAAGCAGAATATGTTTTGGACAATACACTAAGATAAAAGCGATTTCTTCAGAGTGTAGGATGGTGATACTCCCACCATCGCCGATTAGAATATTTACTCTATCTCATTGATGTATTCTCTACTAATTATCCCAATACCAATCTGGGATAAGTCAACGAGTTCCGGATCAACGTTCTGTTACGTTACAGTATCAACATAAATTAACATGTTCTATATGCGGCACAAAAACAAGAAGAAAAAGAAGACGAATCAACATTGGTCCATCGGACACAGCCACATCAAATCATATCAACGCCATCGCAGTTGCAATTATTCCTATAACAACGGACAAAAGGATAAGCGCTTCAGCAGGTGGCACAATAGCAGTGCCGTAAACAAACATTTGGCCAAGATGGAAAAGTTGTTTTCATCGACTTTGTTACACAGTTTGGCCGAAAAGAAAACTACGAACTGCGAACTGCGGTAGAACAGCAGCGACAATCAAACGACGAACTACAACTGCAACCAGTTCGACGGAGTCATTTCTCAAACAAAGATCTAAATTAAGAAAGCAACACTGGAGGATTAACACACTCTCGCATCTCTCGTATGTGTACACAACAGGCAACAGATTACTTGTGCATGAATGGTTGGATGGATACTTGATGCATCATGGCTGGACGGATGGATGCATGGAAGGAAGCTCCATTCAATCCGTACACTCCACTGCTGGATTGGTCGAACGAATATTCATGGCTTTGCATGTACGTATGTCCGCGTTGTGACTGTGTGTGTGTGCTTGGAGCCACGAATACTGTGCTGTGTCCAAATGCATTTTAGAACTCATTATATGCAGTTAAGACTTCATGTATTATTGGTGTAGAAATGCTAATCAATGTCATTTGTAATTAGCAATGCCGCGGCCTAAGCCAAGTTAACATTGCGTTGACAATGATTGCAGCAAGTTCTGCATTTACAACTAATCTCATCATGGCCGGTTGTGTCCACAGCGATGCACGCATTCAAACAAATTCATTCATGCATGCACATGCATATGCATGCATGTAACTACTGCCCACTAGCGGCGTAGTGAGTGCAATATGCATAAATTTATTTCATTTTATGACTGAATTATATTTCAATTTGAAGTTATGTCCATTGACAAGCAGCAATCGTCGGAATTGCCATGTGTAACATCCCATTTTGTATTCATCTCTAAACATTTAGATATGGCATGAGATTATCTCAAACTATTGAAAACAACCAAATTCGTGCTAAATTTGTTTAAGCAAAATATAAGCGAAAACAATCGATTCGCAAATTTAAACGGGTATTTGGCACATACAGAGATATCCATGGTAGCGATGCCTTTTTCTCGAGTTGAAAATCACCTTTTTTGATATGTTTGAATTGAAAGAAATTTTATTTGGAACCAAAATTGTTGGACATTATATGATTTTGAACAAATACATTTTATTTGAGAATCACTAAATTTTGTATGGGGCTGATATATTAATATGTTGCAACAACATATACTTGTGAACTGACTTTCACAAATAAAATAACAAACAAAGTTATTGTTTAAATTTTTTCCAAATTTATTATATTTAAAAAGATTTTTAAAACTTTGCTGACCTTCCGTTTTTATTTTTCCTAGACTTCGTGTTATACTTCACAGATAACAATGTCATAACCAGCTTTTCCTTTTTTATAAGAATATTTTTATTTATATAATGACAATCCATCAATGCGATTTATCGCTACCCAAATTGTACGATTTAAATTATAATCGAATTTTGCAAACGTATAAAATTTCTAAAAAATTTAAAAATACATTGTATACACGGGGGAAAATCGTCATTTTTGATATGTTTGAATTGAAAGAAAATATACTTGGAAACGATTTTTTTTAAATATTTTATATTTGTTAACAAATAAATTTTATTTGAAAATCAAGAAATTTTGTTTGGAACGCATATATTAATATATTATAACATAATTTATTTGCAAACTGACTTTCACAAATAAAATATGTGTTTACACACAAACAAAGTAATTGTTTAAGAAGTTTTCCAAATATATATTTTTTAAAACGTTGCTGACTTATTCCCATTTTAGTTAGTTTTTTTCCAATTCATCATTTTCTGTCAACACATTAATGCAATTCATATTTACAAAGATTATACCATTTAAGTTTTAATTAAATTTTAAAAACATATAAAATGTATAAAAAAAATCTGAAAACCAGAAAACTTGTCTTTAAATTGGGCATTAATACATTGCCAAAATACATAAATACAAATTAAACTTTGTTTGGGAAATACTAGTTCTCAATACAAAAATATTAGAATGCGAACATATTTTTGTTGAGAACAATATCGTCCCAAACATATAATATTTGTATTACTCCAAATATTATATATTTGGAGTGTACCATAAACATATGTATATTTCAAGCCGAATATGTTTGGGACAATATACTACAGAAGCGATTTTTTTCAGCGTGTACAAATACTTAAATACAAATTAATCTTTGTGTCGGAAATTTTAGTTAGTTTTGTTAGAATAATTTTCTCCCAAACATTTAATATTATTATATATTTGGATTGTTCCGAATTATATCATGCTTTAGCTCTTGAACTGTTCCTGGCTAATTGACAAAGAAAGAAGATTAACGCACAGTGGTTCAGAATTAAAATTCATCGGCCAAAATTCTAAGTTTTGTTCTAGTAAACATTTCTGAGTTCTGTGAAAAACCGAAATTAGACAAGGATCCAAGGATTATTTTGAGATATTAACATTGAAAATCGGGTAATTGGGTATATCTTAAAAATTGGGCCAAATTTGACTACTTTTCTTATTTTTGGATTTAAACGAAAAGTAACATTTTTATTTTTTTGTTTTTATGTTTTTTACATATTTTTACATATTTGCTCATAATGCGCAAAAAAATCAAATGTTTTTCTTATTACAGATTTTCACATATTCAGATTTCGAAAATTGAAAAATCTGTTTGCACTCAAATTTTTTTATTACATATTGTGATTTGTTAACTTTCTTATGGCGGCAAAAATATGTTCAAATTTAGTTTGTTTGTAATAAATATTTGAAAAGATGCCCTGTTTGAAAAAATGTATAACTTTGGACCAACATAACTTTTAAAAAGTGGGTACGCAGCTAAAAAGCAAATTTTCTTTATTTTCAACCCAAATTTTACAGAACTTAATGCTGATATTTGCACTATAAGTTCAATTCGGGGGTCATCTGTGTTTTAGAATTATTTTAATCGCGATAACTGTGCGGAGTGGTAAAGTAATTTGTAAAATTGATGTGAAAACGAGTGTGTGTTTTGTCTTCAAAATAGAACGTTCGTACGATTCTACGCCGTAGGTGCTTTACCAATTGCACTATCTAGTAATGACATCTTATTACCCTCTTCATTACGATATTCCTATGTATCGCGAGGTAGGCCAGTGGTTATGTTGCTAACATAACATGGTCAACACATCATGTTTCTAATTTTGCATGAGCACAATCGAACAAAAATCGTGCAGTGAGTAAGCATAAAAGTATTACTTATGTCCACGCTTACTTTTGCATAATCGTAAGCGTGGGGGTAAGTGGTTACTCTTCAGCATGCTTGTGTGGAAACACATTCCTCCAATGACATATATGTGTAACAAGTAAGAAAGTTTCAGTCGGGTAAACCGACTAAGGTATACCCTCAATTTGTGAGTAATGTAATATTGAATATTACACAAATTATTCTGTCAATTTTTGTGGGAGGTACCAGAAGGGGTTTAAGAAATACACCTATATTTCGCTGAATAGTAGATACTTTAAATACATTGCACTGTGCCGAATTATAACAGTTTATATGGACTGGTATATTAACGTTGAGATATTAAATTGTGGTATAATTTGGCCATTTTGTGTGGGAGGTACAAAAAGGGGCGTGGTGATAACGCTCATTTTTCCCTGGACTATAGGCATTATAAAAGCATTACACTGTACAAAACTGCAAGTAATTGTAAACACTGATATTAATGTTATAAACTGTTAATTTTTGGTGCAAAATGGTACCTTTGTGGGAGAGGTACCAAAAGGGGCGTGATAATAACGCCCATTTTTCAACGGACTGTAGGCACTATAAAAACATTACGCTGTACAAAATTTCAAGTATTTTTATACACTGGTATTAATGTTATAAGTTTTTAACTTTCAGTGCAAAATGGTGCATTTGTGTGGGAGGTACTAAAAGGGGCGCGGCAATTTCGCCCATTTTCCTCGAGTTGATAGCGACTAACGAACTAATACTATGTGTGGAATTTCAGAAGATTCGAATACGTTTAATAGCAGTTATTAAAGAAACAATATTTCACAACATTTTAACCCTTTGTGGGGGAGGTACCAGAAGGAGTAGACCAATATGGCCCATCTTCGAACGTAGCCGGAGATAGAAAAAAATATTACCACATACGAAATTTGAAGTCAATCGGTTAATCCTTTCGTGAGTTATCGTGCGCACCAGCCAGCAGACAGACAGACAGACAGACAGACAGACAGACGGACGGACGGACATTGCTCATTCGACTTAAAATGACCAAAAACGAATATCTGCCGAACATACTTAGGGTCTCAGATCACTCCTTCGATGTGTTACACTTTTTTTCGTAGCAAATGATATATACCCTCGTCACACTAAAGTGAGGGTATAAAAATAATTCGAAGGGCGACCATATTATAAGTAATTACTACTTTTGAATTTTGCTTTTCTGGATGGTGCTGTAGCGGACTTATGTCCAATATATATTTATACCCTACACCACACTGTGGTACCTACACCACACTGTGGTACACCTTAAAGTATACCGATCGACTCAGAATCACTAGCTGAGTCGATTTAACGATGTCTGTCCGTCCGTCCGTCCGTCCGTCTGTCCATGTAAAGTTGTGCGTCGACTACAGGTCGCAATTTCACTCCGATCGTTCTAAAATTTTGCAGTTTAGAGTATTTCGCGGCTATTAAGATCGGTTGAAATCGGTTCAGATTTAGATATAGCTCCCATATATATGTTTCGTCCGATTTTGCTCTTTAGTCCTAAAGAAGCTGTATTTTACATCCAATCACTTTGAAATTTAGAATGGTAGAGTTTCTTGATCCATGAACCAACATTGCCGAATTTGAAGGAAATCGGTTAAGATTTAGCTATAGCTCCCATATATATGTTTCGTCCGATTTTGCTCTTTAGTCCTAAAGAAGCTGTATTTTACATCCAATCACTTTGATATTTAGAATGGTAGAGTTTCTTGATCCATGAACCAACATTGCCGAATTTGAAGGAAATCGGTTAAGATTAAGCTATAGCTCCCATATATATGTTTCGTCCGATTTTGCTCTTTAGTCCTGTAGAAGCTGTATTTTACATCTAATCATTTTGAAATTTAGAATGGTAGAGTTTCTTGATCCATGAACCAACACTACCGAATTTGAAGAAAATCGGTTAAGATTTATCTATAGCTCACATATATATGTTTCGTACGATTTGGCCATTTAGTCCTATAAAAGCTGTATTTTACATCCAATCGTTTTGAAATTTAGAATGGTAGAGTTTCTTGATCCATGAACCAACATTGCCGAATCTGAAGAAAATCGGTTAAGATTTAGCTATAGCCCCCATATATATGTTTCGTCCGATTTTGCTCTTTAGTCCTAAAGAAGCTGTATTTTACATCCAATCACTTTGAAATTTAGAATGGTAGAGTTTCTTGATCCATGAACCAACACTACCGAATTTGAAGAAAATCGGTTAAGATTTAGCTATAGCTCCCATATATATGTTTCGTCCGATTTGGCCCTTTAGTCCTATAAAAGCTGTATTTTACATCCAATCGTTTTGAAATTTAGAATGGTAGAGTTTCTTGATCCATGAACCAACATTGCCGAATTTGAAGAAAATCGGTTAAGATTTAGCTATAGACCCCATATATATGTTTCGTCCGATTTTGCTCTTTAGTCCTAAAGAAGCTGTATTTTACATCCAATCACTTTGAAATTTAGAATGGTAGAGTTTCTTGATCCATGAACCAACACTACCGAATTTGAAGAAAATCGGTTAAGAATTAGCTATAGCTCCCATATATATGTTTCGTCCGATTTGGCCCTTTAGTCCTATAAAAGCTGTATTTTACATCCAATCGTTTTGAAATTTAGAATGGTAGAGTTTCTTGATCCATGAACCAACACTACCGAATTTGAAGAAAATCGGTTAAGATTTAGCTAGAGCTCCCATATATATGTTTCATCCGATTTGGCTCTTTAGTCCTGTAGAAGCTGTATTTTACATCCAATCGTTTTTATACCCTACACCACACTGTGGTACAGGGTATTATTTAAGTATAAAATGACTCAAAAGTAAATTTATGTAAACAATTTATACATGAATTACAAAATTTATATTTCAGAGTTATTCAATATTACGAGAGTGGTGTAGGGTATTATATAGTCGGCCCCGTCCGACTTTAGCCTTTCCTTACTGGTTTTATTGTAATTTTTTCCTGAAACTTTGAATGTCTGAATTTTTTAATTAAATAGCCTATCCTAAAATTTAAGAGCTCAAATGCCTTACAATGGCCCAAGTCATATTTCCGCCAAACATACATCGGGAACCTTTTCGATATGTCACACTCCTGATATATAACCTCCTTCACTAAAGTGTCTTCATCTGAAATCAATCAATCCTAGATTAGCTTGTTGATATTGAATTCGATATCGATTACATCTGGATAATTACAAATCAAATGAATCAAAAAAACACGCATTTTAAAAATGGCCCATTTTGATTTTAATAAAAATTGGCACAAAAGTCCAAAATGTTTATACAAATGTGCACGTTCATTGTAGTTTTTGTGGTACGGAGTTCCAAAGTTACCTACCTCAGGGATTTTTCTAAGAATTAACACTTGTTAAAATTGTCATATTTTCTTCACCGCTTTACATAGTTTAAAGATATTAATGCCAATGAAAAGCTCGGCTCTTCTCAACAATGTAGTGGAATAATATATGTGTCATTATTGTAACTGGTGGTTAACATATATAAAACACCGACTGGTGTAACTTCTAAACGTGCTAACCAGTTGATGATATTTTTACAAATTATATTTGTATTATCAATGTGAGTTTGCGTAACTTTATCTGCATCCGATAGGTGGTCGGATATATGAATAGTCAAGTTATTCACAAATTCCACATATACACGCTGAAAAAAAATCGCTTCTGTAGTATATTGTCCCAAACATATTCGGCTTGAAATATACATATGTTTAGAGTACACTCCAAATATATAATATTTGACACACATAAATATTATATGTTTGGGAGAATATTGTTCTAAACAAAAATATGTTCCCATTCTAATATTTTTTATTTGGAACTACATAGTATTTCCGAAACAAAGATTAATTTGCATTTAATTATTTTGGCAATGTATCAATGCTTTGATTTAAAGACAAGTTTTCTGTTTTTCAGGTGCTCAAAGATAATTTTTTTATAAATTTTAAATGTTTTTAAAATTTAATTAAAACTTAAATCGTATAATCTTTCGTGAATATAAATTGCATTGATGGATTGACAAAAAGTGATGAATTGGAAAATTTATAAATTAAAAGACATTTTTAGTTATAAAGTTTAAAACGAAAACTAGGAAAAACTAACTAAAATTCGAAAAAATCAGCAAAGTTTTAAAAATTTTTTTAAATAAAATATGTTTGGAAAACTTCTTAAGCAATAACTTTGTTTGTGGGTACACACATATTTTATTTGTGAAAGTCAGTTAGCAAATATATTATGTTCTAATATATTAATATATGCGTTCCAAACAAGATTTCTTGATTTTCAAATAAAATTTATTTGTTAACAAATATATAGTATTTGAAAAAATCGCTCCCAAATATATTTTCTTTCAATTCAAACATATTAAAAATGACGATTTTCCCCCGTGTAAGGACCAAAAAGCCGCAAATTGGCGGAATAGGATAACTTATGTTATTTTCTTTTCTAAAAAAAAGATGTCGCCCTGTCAGAGAGCAGCATTTTAATAATGTCGCCTACACACTCTGGTGCATTTTTTATGGTCAGAAAAGAAAACAAAAATGCAAAAAGCTAGCCTTTTAACTCACTTAAAAGAACCAAAAACAATCTGTTTTGAAGGGCAGCGTCTACCCCTTCGATTAAATACCGGTCTGAAATGTTGAATTTTGCACCGGGCAAGTGCCACATTTTTTACAAAAGAAAACGAAACCCTTTCACAGAGCAGCATTTTTTACAAACGAAAACTAAAAGGCATTTTTGGGGCGAAAGGCAGAAAAAGTATAGCATTTTTGGCACAAACGAAAAAAAACCATTAGTGTGATTTTATTAAAATCAAAATAGGTCATTCTTTGCGTTGTTCGAACTGCTTTGGAATTACCCATCTAAGATTAGTCTTTTCGTTTCCAATTTAGGTACTGTTGAATGATTTGTGGATCTTGGTGAATAGGACTTATTGTGATCTTTTTTCATTAAGCGATGGGCGAAAGAGTTTTCAGATTCAAATGTAACAAAACAGTTGTATACTTCTCTAGTCAAACATTTTCTAGAACATGGTTCTGTTGTCTGGTTCGGTTCAAAAACAATTATTATTGTTCGCTTTAAGGCATCTTCATTGGAATATTAATTTTATTTTTCCATCCTGCACCAGCATGTTAAGCTTGATATGACTACCTACTCTTACGAGCATTATGCTGAACTCCACTATGATACTGAGGATTGTAAATGGTGCTGTGCCTTCTGGTTTCAATATTTCCAGGATTAGATTTAATGTACCATTCAGATCTTCCAGATATAACCAGTTACTGCATGGACTTTAACATATTATACAAAGTTATTGACGTTGATGTGGTAAGATTTCGAATTATTTCTTTTTTAAATGTCTACTGTAATGTAATTGTTTATAAGTTGTTTATGTCTACACGGGGCAAAATTGCCCTTTCTGATATGTTTCAATTCAAATAAATATATTTGGAAAATAAATTTTGAAATATTATATATTTTTGAATAAATACATTTTATTTGAAAATCAATACAATTTGTTTGAAACGCATATATTAATATATTTGCGAACTAATTTTCTCAAATAAAATACGTTTATATACAAATCAAAATGATTGTTTATGATTGCCTCCATATATATATTGCTTAAAAATAGATTTTCAAAACGTAGATTTTTCGAATTAAATTTTTCATCGATTACGAGTTATACCCCACAGTTTAAAATGATTTTACGATTTCGGTTATAAACGAATTTTTATGAACATTTAAAATGAAAAAAAACGATACTGAAAACGATATATTCATATATTTTCTAAATACTTATATGCAAATAGATATTTGTTTCGTAAATATAGGTCCCAAATACAAAATATTATGACGAAAACAAAGATTTATTTAGAACAACATATTACCAAAGATATAATATTTGCATGTGTCAAATGTCGAGTGTATCCTAAACATTTGTATATTTCTCTGAAATATATGCATTTTTGCTTGTTCCGTCTGTTGATATTTTTCTGTAGCTGGTATTTTCAAAATAGTCCGGATCCTGGCGTGTACGGAGTTCACATCTCCTATGTAAAGAGAGATGTGAACTCCTCAGTCGGAAGGGGCGGGTAATAGTAGCTGCCTTGGAACGGTTCGTTAAATAGAAATATTGTCAATTTTTGTTGTACCATAATTTTCAATTTTGAAGTGTTACGCTCTTGCACGAAATTTGTTCATATTGGGAACGTTAATTCGTGCAAAAGTAAACAGATTTATTTTTTTATTTTTAACCGAATTATACGAATTTTTGGAAAATATGTATAGCCCCCAGGGTAATGACTGGAGAGTATAATATCCGAGGCCTCGATCTGATGACATATTTGGATAGAGCACCACAAAAGAAGAAGAAAAAAATGAAGGTGCTTTTTATCGACATATCGCTTAGTTATTCCACTAATTGATAAAAAATTATAAACATTAATAGAAAACATAAATCATTCAATATTATATTTTACATTGAACAAATTATATTAAATAAATATTTACTATTGTTGTCGAAAAAAAATTAAAAAAATAAGTGAATGTAGTAAGGAGGAGGAAGTAAGGATCTGATTAGATCTAATTCGACGATATGTCATCCGATCTAGACAATTTCATTATTTGTGGATATTTATTTGCCAACAAGTTATGAATGAACATTTTATAAAAGGAAAATTCGATTTTTAGAGATGTTTTACAAATGCTGCAGCTGACTAATACGCTAGAGCCGCAATATTTTGGAAACAGACATAAAACACACGTGACACCGTTCAGTTTTAGGGCGTCATACGACTGCAACATTTCCCATATGCACCTACAGACATACCTACAAATATGTGTTGATGTGTTCAGTATAAAGTAATAACATAATATGAATGTTTTTCGCCCATTAAAGCATTTGTTTTAACAACGATTTTTTACACTTGCAACAACTACTACATAGGATCTCTCCATCTCTTTCTTGTATTCGATGACGTGTGTGTCTGTGTTTATTTACTGTTGTTTGTTGCCGTTTTCCACCTTGTGCCGTGCGGCACATTTAAAATTCCAAACCAAAGATGCACCTGCAGTTGCTGCCGCAATCGCTTTTCGCAATAAATCTCAATTTAACTGGCGCCCGGCCTGCCACTCAACGGGTTTTAGTATTCATTTAAGATTTTTCTTGCGGAGCGTGTTGTTGTTTTTCTTCTTCTTTCACTGCTGCTGATGCTGCGGCTTCTTCGTTGTTCTCATTGTTTTATTCGTGCGCAGATCGCACACGGATTCTTTATTTTCCGTTATTGTTGTTGTACGGTGAGTCTCCTGGAAACATGTTTCCATCTTTGTATTGTTTTACACACACAAACACACACGCATAGATAACAACAAACATTTACACTTGATTGCATTCAGTTCGGTTTAGTTCGACTCAAATGATAGGCAATGGCAAACTTCAAATTTGTATCTTGGCCAGTTATCGGGAGTTTTACGTTTTACACCATTTGCTTTAACTTGGCAATTTCTATGCCAATGGCCTGACTTCAGCAATGAGTATTTCTGTTTGCCACATTCGTCTATGTGTGTGTGTGTGTTTGTGTCCGAGTTTAAATGTAAGTTATGGTGGTCCGTTTGCTTAGAAACTGTTCTTTTTTATTGTTCCGTTTGATTTGTTAATTTCCCTCACCCCGCACTGGAGAACCCCAATAGACATACATACATACATATGTATGTGTGATTGTGTCTGCACTATCTGTGCAGATACTATCACATGGAGTTGCATCGATCGGATTAGTTTGTTAACACAATTGATGTGCGTTTTTATAAACTGCCAACATCTTCGGAAAGAACCCATTAACATTTTCTTGTAATCGTTCATCTCACATTGCTGCAACAATCCCTCTTAAACATATTTTGCAATTACACTAGTTTACTTCCATTTCGAACACATTGCAAAAAATCTATGGAAAGGCTAAAGTCGAACGGAAGCGACAATACGACACCCTAATCTTCCATTCTGTTAACCAGACTTACATTTACGCCATCTATCGGGTAGAATCATACAAACAAATTTTTTTTAAGACAAACCACATATACATTTTAAATTTCAGTCAAATTGCTTTAAAAATGCGAATTTTGCAAATAACTTGATCACTCCGACATTGTAATTAAGAATGTTTTGTAATATTCGTACGAATGTTTTCGGGTAAACGATTTTGGGTAAAGTAAAATACATATCGCTAAATTTTAGCCCCATCGGTTAGTACTAGTAGTTTATAAGGTATAATATATATAATAATATAATATATATTAATATAATATATAATAATATAAAAATAATGTATATTATAATTCAAATCGGTTGCAGATTATGTTCTGGTGAAAATTACAATAGGATGTATATTGCAAATTTTCATCGGAATAGTAGGGGGAACAAGGTAAGAAAAGGCCCATTTTAAAATAAAATTCTTATATCTAAAGCTGATGGCAGACCAAAAGCAAGAAAAGTGTTTTTGTGATTTCTTACTACAACGTCAGACAGAAAACGATAATTTCAGCAAAATAGTTTGTTGTGAAACGTTTCTAGATCGGTTTTGATTCGTCAGAACACAGAAGCAAAACAGAATGACAAAAACAAACACTGGTAGTCGGCTTTCTCACTTAAACACGTGTCTACATACATTCTCTATCTGTCTGCAGTCGGTCTGACATGTTTTAGCAGTGACTTTGAGCAATTTTCGCATTGCACTGCTTCAGCGTGTGGTCAGCCTAAAGAAAAAACTTAATTTTTCTAATGTTCGGTAAACTCCTGAAGTCTCTAATGTAGTTATTGTACTTTGATCTGCTCGTCGAAACTTCATGGAATTATAAAGGGTGGTTAAATTGTAAGGGCCGATGTTGAATGTGAACCACACCTCAACGCCAAGTGTTCTTCTGCATTTCATTTGACATTTCTCAATTTCAGATTAACTCAATTTGAACCATGGAAAGAGACACAATCGAGCAACGCGTTAAAGCTATTATGAAAATGGGCGTTCAAATAAAAAGGCTTATCGTACACTTCGCGATTTTTTCGGCAAAAATTTGAGCAAACCTGGGTCTGTAGGAGTTGTGAAACACCAGTGCATGCTCGTCGTTTATGAACATTATGCATAAAGACTTTCATTTACACACTAACAAGGTACAATTGACTCAAGAACTAAAGTCTCTTGACCATTCCAAACGTCGTCAATGGTCAGAATGGTGGCAAGAAATGGCAACAGTGGATGATCAATTTTCGAAAAAAATCATCTACAGTGATGAGGCACATTTTCACCTCAGTGGATTCGTCAATAAGCAGAATTGCCGCATTTGGGCGAATGGTAATCCAAGAGTGATTGTCGAAAAACCAATGCACCCACAAAGAGTGACTGTTTGGTGCGGTTTATGGGCTGGCGGCATCATCGGGCCGTATTTTTTCCAAAATGAGGCCGGTCAGGCAGTTACTGTGAATGGTGTTCGCTATCGTGAGATGATAACGAACTTTTTATGGCCCGAATTGGATGATATGGATGTGGTTTCAACAGGACGATGCCACTTCCCACACAGCTAACGAAACAATGGCTCGTTTGCGCAACAACTTCAATGGCCGTGTTATCTCACGTCGTGGCGATGTCAATTGGCCGCCAAGATCATGTTATTTGACACCGTTGGAATATTTGAAAGAAAAGGTGTACGTCGATAAGACAGCAACAATTCAAGAGCTAAAGGATGAGATAATTCGGCACATTAACGGCATAGAACCTCAATTATGCCTCAGCGTCATCGAAAATTTGGACCATCCGATGGAGGTGTACCGTAGAGGTCGCGGCGGCCATTTGGCCGATATTTTGTTCCATACATAATTGAACCATACCAATCATCATAACAAAAAGGAATGACAATAATTTCCTATAATGCGAAATCCCAAATACCGAATACTTCAGGCAATTCTCCAAGCCAATAAAGAAGGAAAACGTACCAGAGGACGAAATGAGATGTCCTGGATTATAAATATTCAAAACTGGACAGAATTCCGAAATGCGGATAACCTTATAAGTGTCGCGAGAAACAGAGAGTTATTTTCCTATTTTGTTAACAATCTATAAAAGAAAAAAATTGTAATATAATTTTTAAAAAATAAAATAATGTTATTTGAAATATGGTCGCTTATATTCGAAAGCCGAATATGCAATAAAAAAGAAGAATTTCCAAATAATTTGGAAATAATAATCAACATCGGCCCTTAAAATTTAACCAACCTTTATATCCTTCTATCTATCTATATGGGCATTTCCTGCGTTACGGACTGCAGGAATTTCATCAGCTTTTCTGCATAACTTCCTTGATATTGATCTAATTTGTAAAGTGTATCGAGCTTAATAACACTGAATTTATAGAATTTGAAAACTTTTTTAGTTTGCATAAAAATCGACAAATGGACGGCGTGCCGAAAGTATCGTATACGGAAGTATTGAAGACAAGACGAAGGCAATAATTGTGCCAATTATTGCCGGTGTATTTGTCAAGGTGATGATGAGATTGTTGGTTAGCTTTCGAAACGATATCGTCCACCAAACCATTGGTCAGTCTTAATACATTTCTTATTCTTCTTCTTCAAAGCAGATTTGTTTTCTCTTTTAGAGAAAACAAAAACAACGATTTCGAACTGGATAACAATAAAGAAAGCTATGTATGAAAATTGTAGATTGTTGTGCTTCCGATTTTTGACGATTGCGAAAAGTAATTTTAACAATGTTAAAAAATGCGTTTTCCCTGGATCGATTCTAGCAGATTTTTCATATATTTTTACCGGTTTCCGAGGTTTTTCCTATTTGTTAAAAAAACGTTACAAAATAAACCATTTTTCAAACACTTGAAAAAAAACTAGATCACCTAAACTCCGATATTTATCGACTTATTTTGATTCCTCTGCGAACCGGTTCCATTGTTTTTCCTTATATTTTTACCAGCTTTCTGATTTTTTCTTATTTTGTTACAAATATCACAAACTAAACTATTTTTAAACAAATGATAATAAAAGAAATCACCTAAACTTCGCTACTTTCGTTTTCACTTATTTTGACGGCTCTGTTACAAACATAAGCAACAATTTTAATGAATGAACTCATTTTAAGTAAGGTTGAGAGAGAGGAAACTTTTTATAAACGTCTTATATACCTGGACATATACTTATGCCAGTGGATCTGCCTTTGTGTGCTACTTATTTATGATTTTTGGTTAGCCTCAAGAGTTATACTCGTAGAAAATCGATACTTGATAAGTATTGAATATTGTTGTGTAACTTCCGCAATAAACGCATTTAAAATTTAGGGATGACCCAAGAAATGTATAAATCTAATGAGAGCTATTAAGTATCCTTAAATATTCCTTTTCTTTTATTCTGGTTACTATGCAAAATTTTCTATAAAAATTATGCAAATTCACGTTAACCTTCAAATATATTTCTGTTTTTGTAACGACCACAACGACACTTTCGCCAATAATATTGCATATTTAGGTAAGTATTTATGTCTCATTTCAAAGTACTCTAAAATAGTTGTTGTTGCCAAAGTTTATATATATATATATTCGAAGTTTGTATATATATATAGCGTGATACATTTCGAGGTTTCCTACTTTTTAAAGAAAAAACACAGAAAATTCAAATTGAATGGGGAATGTTTATTATAATTTGAAAGAACATTCTTTGGCATTTATTTTTTGAAGATTATGTCTATTAAATGTTGGCCGCGACTATGTCTCAGATGGTCCATCCGTTGAGTCCAATTTTCGATGACTCGTTCGAGCATTTCGACTGGTAACTGGCGAATGACACGCGTGATGTTTTGCTCCAAGACCTGAATCGAAGCGGGATTGTCCGCATAAACTTTAGACTTTACATATACCCACAGGAAAAAGTCTAACGGTGTGATATGACACGATCTTGGTGGCCTATCGACCGGCCCAAAACGTGAAATCACCTGCTCACCGAAGTGTTCTCTCAATAAATCCATTGAATGGTGCAATGTGTGGGAAGTGGCGCCGTCTTGTTGAAACTAAATGTCGCCGAGATCACAAGCTTCAATTTCAGGCATCAAATAGTCGGTTATCATGGCAAGATAACGGTCGCCATTGACGGTTACGTTCTCACCGGCATCATTTTTGAAGAAATATGGACCGATGATTCCGGTACGTCGGATCGGGAATCGGTCAATGGCAAAAAGATAGCTCTTAACGAGAGCTAAAATATTGCTCATGGGTGTCAAGGTCGTGGGCCGACTGGAAAGTGTTTTTTTTTTTTGATTTATAATGGACTTAGCGCAATTGGCGAACGATTATTTTGATAATAAAACTGAATAATTTGTAAACGTTGTTCAGGCGTAAGTCCTTCCATGATGAAATGCCAAACAATACTTAACAAAAATAACATGACAGCATGACACGACTCACACGTGATCTGCCAAAAAATTCAATTGAAAAAAGTATCTCTACTTTGATCAAAGATCCAGAACGCCAACGGGATTAATACTAGTAGAACATGCATGTGCACAAATGTATCCAAATACATTTTATTGATTTTCAAATACATTTTATTTGTTCAAAACTATGTAATGAATTTAACAAGGGCATGTGGCGCCGGGGAAGTACTTATTTTGCATCGCTTTTGCACCAGCCATTTTACAGCAATGCAAGATTTGTTTTTTTGGTGTTGTCTTGAGTGGATGAATGTATGCCCAAATTAATACAAATGTTGAGCAATTAATGTAATTTTAATACGCTGTAATGTAATTTTAATACGAGAGATACGGAGACAAAATTTTAAATAAAACGCAACTCTGCCAGAAATAAATAATATTTTGAAATGTTTGTCATTATAACTTCTATGTTTATGTGCACATTTTTGTGCGATGGCAAATATCGTGTCCCATGATTTAAAATCAAGAAAAATATCTAGCTGCCGCCAGGGCTGTGGAGTCGAAGTCGGCGACTCTGAGATGGCCGAGATGAATTTTGCAAAAGTTATCTAATTCAGCTATTTTCGCGATCAAAAATTTCGATTGATATGGGTTTACATAAACTTGTTTATACAAAATGAGTAAAAAAAATAATAAAATTTATGCATTTGAAAGTATAATTTCATGAAATTTGCTAAAACAACGCCGACTCCACAGCCCTGGCTGCCGCCAACAGGGATTTGGAAGCCGAATTTAATATTATAATTTTATTGGAAAGCAATTTCAGGACATTTTAAAACGTTTGAGTTACGTGCATCCAAATTTCTGGCAGGCTCTTGGAATGTGTAACTTCCCACAAATAGTCAACATTCTGCGGAATATAAATATCTTCTATAATATTTAACCCAATATTCTGTAAATTCGCACATAGTAATATTCACACCAGCACCACAAACCTTCTGGTACCCCACACAAATGTACTATTACATTTATCTATAGAGAGGGAATTCTTCCGAGGATATTCTCAAATCAAACATGAGGATGAACGCTTTATATGACTTTCATTTCGCTTTGCATTTTTTTTCTTAAAATCGATTAAAAAATGAGTTTTAAAGAAATCGAAATTATGAAGTAAGTTTATTAATTTCAAATTTGGGGCCAATGAGCTTTTCAAATAACAATTTAAATAAATAAAATTCGCCAAAAACAAGTCTTAATCAAATAAAAAGTATATTTCCAATCCTATAAACTAGCGAAAAAAAATTGTTGTACACAATCCTCGACAACTCAATTTATTTGCAATATTAAGGTACAATTTAACTAAAAAGTTTCATATTATTTATACTTCCAATTTACATATTAGTAAGTTATTTAAAATAACTTCTTTAAATGCACAAAAAATGTTCATACTTATGCTTTGGAAGTACTTATAATGTCATTCCTTTGGAAGAACTTCTTTTATTTTTTGCTGGGTATGAAACCTGTTGATTATTCGTAAATATATTGAAAAGTGGCCTATAGTAATTATTCCTGAGTTATATTTTACTCAAAGACACCAACTAAAAATGTCGTCGATTTGTATAACGTTTGACATATGATAAGATTTGATTGCAGTTTTTTAGTGGGAAGTGGTGATAAACGTGGATGATTGTTTTTAAATAAATAATTCTCCAAGGGTTCCCTTTGTTACGTTCTTTGGCTGAAGCGTGTATGTCGCGAAAACTAGAGCTAACCTAGAAAAACGCCTAGCACCACTGGATTCAGCAAGGTCGAAATAGGTATATCCATAGGGTCTCCTTTCTGTTACATTTGGAAAGTGCCCATTTCGAGCACAGTGTAATTAATCATCAAATCGTGGTAATTAATCATCAAATCAAATTCTGATTTTATAAGTTTACACTAGACTAGTGTACGAAGAAAATACATACCCACAAGTTTACATGTTTATTGGAAGCAATGGGACCAGTTGTGCCACTGTGGCATACGCTCACCTTATGAACATTGCCATTATCAATTTGATTGCTGCTTAATTTCTCTGCCATTCATTAACTAATCAGTGTCAACATATTATGGCCATCGTTATGTTGTTGGTATGATCATCTCTATCAATAATGACGCATAAATATTCTCCACACCAGTGGTCATATCCATCAATAATATTTGCTGATACAAGATTGAGCTACAATCAATTGGTAGCGTTGTATGGCATTTAGCAATTATTTAGTTCTATCGACAATATTGAAGCAAACTACATTTTTACACTTAACCATATTTAATAGATTGTATTTTTTTTATACAAGTAGACTGCGAGAATAAATTGCTCATATCTATTGAATGTACATAGGTATAAGATATTACACGTAAAAATCAAACAAATATTTTATTAAGTAAATTTTTTGTTTGGACCGAATGACTTTTTGACACTACATGTTTCGAAGCAAATTAGAGTATAAAATTTATTATCCTTCTTTTGGGCTAGATACATTGGGGAAACATGAGAACTGTAACCGATGGCTTACTGTAATTTTACACACAAAGCAAAAAATCATTAAAAGGATATTTATGAAATTAAAAAAAACATACCTTAGTATTCAGTTTAATGCACGAAATCCTATACAAACCAGTAAGGAAAAGCAGAAAGTCGGGCGGGGCCGACTGTATAATACCCTACACCTCCCTAACAATGCGATAAGGGTCATTGCCATAATAACTTGGAATAATTGGTAAATGGGTAGAAACATATTATCTAATTCTGAAACGATAATCACTAAATTAAGCAATATTCGTTCCTAAATTGAGAAACATCTTTCTGGGAAATTTTAATGATCGGAAGTAAAATAAACTTCTATAGCGGTTTGATAACAAATCAGGAGGAACATATATATAGAGCTTTAATATAAATCTGAACCGATCTTCCATGATCTTCATGTAAAAAGACCTCCTTCTGTCGAATTTCGTAATGATCGGATATAAAATACAGTCTCTACAGCGCTTACATGTCAAATCGGGGGTAACATATATATGGGAGCTATATCTAAATCTGAACCGATTTTCTCCGAATTTGGCAGTATTCCTTCATGTAGAAAGAAACCTCTTTTTGCCGACTTTCGCAATGATCGGATATAAAATAACATTTTTACAGCGCTCACATGTCAAATCGGGGGAAACGTATATATGGGGGCTATATCTAAATCTGAACCGATTTCTAAATTTAACAGTGTTCATTCATATAATAAGAAACCTCTTTCTGCCGAATTTCATACTGATCGGATATAAAATACTGTTTTTACAGCGCTTACATGTGAAATCGGGGGTAACATATATATGGGGCTATATCTAAATCCGAACCGATTTTCTCCGAATTTGGCAGTATTCCTTTAAGTAATAAGAAACCTCTTTCTGTCGAATTTCGTACTGATCGGATATAAAATACAGTCTCTACAGCGCTTAGATGTCAAATCAGGGGTAACATATATATGGGGGCTATATCTAAATCTGAACCGATTTTCTCCGAATTTGGCAGTATTCCTTCATATAATAAGAAACCTCTTTCTGCCGAATTTCGCTGTGATCGGATATAAAATACAGTTTCTACAGCGCTTGAATTTCAAATCGGGGGTAACATATATATGGGAGTTATATCTAAATCTGAACCGATTTTCACCAAATTTGGCAGTATTCCTTCGAGTAATAAGAAACCTGTTTCTGCCGAATTTTGCACTGATCGGATATAAAATACAATTTCTACAGCGTTTACAGGTCTAATCGGGGGTAACATATATATGGGAGCTATATCTAAATCCGAACCGATTTTCTCTGAATTTAGCAGTATTCCTTCATGTAATAAGAAACCTCTTTCTGCCGAATTTCGCACTGATCGGATATAAAATACAGTTTTTACAGCGCTTACATGTCAAATCGGGGGTAACATATATATGAGGGCTATATCTAAATCTGAACCGATTTTCTCCGAATTTAGCAGTATTCCTTCATGTAATAAGAAACCTCTCTTTGCCGAATTTCGCACTGATCGGATATAAAATAACATTTTTACAGCGCTTACATGCCAAATCGGGGGTAACGTATATATGGGGGCTATATCTAAATCTGAACCGATTTCTTCCAAATTTAACAGTGTTCATTCATATAATAACAAACCTCTTTCTGCCGAATTTCATACTGATCGGATATAAAATAAAGTTTTTACAGCGCTTACATGTCAAATCGGGGGTAACATATATATGGGGGCTATATCTAAATCTGAACCGATTCTAACCAAATTCAATAGGGATCGTCCTTGGGCCAAAAAAAAGATATGTGTAAAGTTTCGTCGAGATCGGACCATAATTGCGACCTGTACTTTGATTACAAGAATACATGCACAGACAGACGGACAGACGGACAGACGGACAGACGGACAGACAGACAGACGGACATAGCTAAATCAACTCAGAAAGTGATTCTAAGTCGATCGGTATAATAAACGATGGGTCTATTTCTTCTCCTTTTGGGTGTTACAAACAAATGCACAAAGTTATAGTACCCTGTACCACTCGACAAATTTTTCCGAGTAAAAGTAGTAGCTTTTAAAATACATTGAAAGTAATATAACTGAAACTTCAAATAGAAAACATTTTACTGTGCTTGCTATTTTTACCAGGTTTCCGTTCCCGTACTTTTTTAAAACATGTTTACTCAGAGAGAATTTTGAATTATTTCTCTTTTGCTAGTTTTACTATTAAAAAAGTAAAGGAACAAATCTTTAGACAGCAGAATAGTATCAAAAAAATTCAAATGTTCTCCAGATCGGAATATGAGCCCATCAAAAAATTTAAAAAGACTTTCTTGACACCAACTTCTGTGTGGAAATTAATTTTTAACATACTGTATATAAATTTAAAATTTTTTTAGCATCGAGTGAAAAGTTTGTACTTTCAACTTGTTTCATTAATGTCTGCTTCGCATATTTCTGCGCAAGCACTAGAGATTTTGAACCAAATATTTTAGCAAAAATCGAGAACCATTTATCCGAATTGGTAAATGATCAAAATTAGGAAGACTTCATTTCTTCTAATATATATTTTTTTAACCGTTCAGCGATTTCGACGATATCTTACCAGATATTATAAAAAAATTATAATTTTTTGAGAAAAATTTAACTTTTTTTTAAATAACATTACCCAGCAAAATTTCTCATTACCAAATAATCCGACGAGTAAGCAAAGTTCGATAATGGTAAGTACTTATTATTTAGCCACTTTTCTCATTATTTTAACATGGGGATGTCATTGGAGGAAAGTACTTCCCAAAAGCATACAATAAAGTAGCATAATAAGTACTTATTTGTAGCTCGATTTTATGTACTTGAATAATGCATTACCAATAAGTAGTAGATATGTAGAAATGGCGCATATTTCTCGAAACAAACAATTTCCTCATGCCAGATTCGAATTTCTGGTATTTTCATTCAAATCTGCACGTATTGTTTGAAAACATGTTGAAATATAAATAAATCTTGTACAATAACCCACATATAGCCAAAATTGCAGTATATTAAAATTTGCCACAATGGTTTTAAAACAAAAAATCACTTATTTCTGTTATTATTGGTAAGTCATTATTAATAAGCCGAAAGTAATGCAGCGAATAATGAGATGTCATTATTTGGTAATGCAGGGAATAATGACAGGTACTTACCAAGCTGGGTAAAGCAAAGTCTATAGGTTATGAATAAAATATGATCAATCCGAAGAAAATACAGGCATAAATTAAAAAGATGTAGACAATTTTGCAAATCCAACTAACTTTATTACACCGATAATGATCAAAACATGATACCGAAAGTATTTCAACTTCTACGCTACATAACCGAATAATCTATGAGTGTAAACGTACTAAATTTGCTACTTACTAATTGGCACCTTCGATCAGACTTTACGATAAGGATTAAAAAATAGGATTTTTATACCCTACACCACACTGTGGTACAGGGTATTATAAGTTTGTTTCACGGCAGATGTTTGTAACACCTTAAAATAACACAGCTAGATCCACCTTAAAGTATACCGATCGACTCAGAATCACTAGCTGAGTCGATTTAACGATGTCCGTCCGTCCGTCCGTCCGTCCGTCCGTCCGTCCGTCCGTCCGTCCGTCCATGTAAAGTTGTTCGTCGACTACAGGTCGCAATTTCACTCCGATCGTTCTGAAATTTTGCAGTTTAGAGTATTTCGCGTCTGTTAAGATCGCTATTGAATTTGGTTGAAATCGGTTCAGATTTAGATATAGCTCCCATATATATCTTTCGTCCGATTTGGCCCTTTAGTCCTATAGAAGCTGTATTTTACATCCGATCGTTTTGAAATTTAGAATGGTAAAGTTTCTTGATCCATGAACCAACATTGCTGAATTTGAAGAAAATCGGTTAAGATTTAGCTATAGCTCCCATATATATGTTTCGTCCGATTTGGCCCTTTAGTCCTATAGAAGCTGTATTTTACAGCCGATCGTTTTGAAATTTAGAATGGTAGAGTTTCTTGATCCATGAACCAACATTGCCGAATTTGAAGAAAATCGGTTAAGATTTAGATATAGCTCCCATATATATCTTTCGTCCGATTTGGTCCTTTAGTCCTATAGAAGCTGTATTTTACATCCGATCGTTTTGAAATTTAGAATGGTGGAGTTTCTTGATCCATGAACCAACATTGCCGAATTTGAAGAAAATCGGTTAAGATTTAGCTATAGCTCCCATATATATGTTTCGTCCGATTTGGCCCTTTAGTCCTACAGAAGCTGTATTTTACATCCGATCGCTTTGAAATTTAGAATGGTAGAGATTCTTGATCCATGAACCAACATTGCCGAATTTGAAGAAAATCGGTGCAGATTTAGATATAGCTCCCATATATATCTTTCATCCGATTTGGTCCTTTAGTCCTATAGAATCTGTATTTTACATCCGATCGTTTTGAAATTTAGAATGGTAGAGTTTCTTGATCCATGAACCAACATTGCCAAATTTGAAGAAAATCGGTTAGGATTTAGCTATAGCTCCCATATATATGTTTCGTCCGATTTGGTCCTTTAGTCCTATAGAAGCTGTATTTTACATCCGATCGTTTTGAAATTTAGAATGGTAGAGTTTCTTGATCCATGAACCAACATTGCCGAATTTGAAGAAAATCGGTTCAGATTTAGATATAGCTCCCATATATATCTTTCGTCCGATTTGGTCCTTTAGTCCTATAGAAGCTGTATTTTACATCCGATCGTTTTGATCGAGTAATAAGAAACCTGTTTCTGCCGAATTTTGCACTGATCGGATATAAAATACAATTTCTACAGCGTTTACAGGTCTAATCGGGGGTAACATATATATGGGAGCTATATCTAAATCCGAACCGATTTTCTCTGAATTTAGCAGTATTCCTTCATGTAATAAGAAACCTCTTTCTGCCGAATTTCGCACTGATCGGATATAAAATACAGTTTTTACAGCGCTTACATGTCAAATCGGGGGTAACATATATATGAGGGCTATATCTAAATCTGAACCGATTTTCTCCGAATTTAGCAGTATTCCTTCATGTAATAAGAAACCTCTCTTTGCCGAATTTCGCACTGATCGGATATAAAATAACATTTTTACAGCGCTTACATGCCAAATCGGGGGTAACGTATATATGGGGGCTATATCTAAATCTGAACCGATTTCTTCCAAATTTAACAGTGTTCATTCATATAATAACAAACCTCTTTCTGCCGAATTTCATACTGATCGGATATAAAATAAAGTTTTTACAGCGCTTACATGTCAAATCGGGGGTAACATATATATGGGGGCTATATCTAAATCTGAACCGATTCTAACCAAATTCAATAGGGATCGTCCTTGGGCCAAAAAAAAGATATGTGTAAAGTTTCGTCGAGATCGGACCATAATTGCGACCTGTACTTTGATTACAAGAATACATGCACAGACAGACGGACAGACGGACAGACGGACAGACGGACAGACGGACAGACAGACAGACGGACATAGCTAAATCAACTCAGAAAGTGATTCTAAGTCGATCGGTATAATAAACGATGGGTCTATTTCTTCTCCTTTTGGGTGTTACAAACAAATGCACAAAGTTATAGTACCCTGTACCACTCGACAAATTTTTCCGAGTAAAAGTAGTAGCTTTTAAAATACATTGAAAGTAATATAACTGAAACTTCAAATAGAAAACATTTTACTGTGCTTGCTATTTTTACCAGGTTTCCGTTCCCGTACTTTTTTAAAACATGTTTACTCAGAGAGAATTTTGAATTATTTCTCTTTTGCTAGTTTTACTATTAAAAAAGTAAAGGAACAAATCTTTAGACAGCAGAATAGTATCAAAAAAATTCAAATGTTCTCCAGATCGGAATATGAGCCCATCAAAAAATTTAAAAAGACTTTCTTGACACCAACTTCTGTGTGGAAATTAATTTTTAACATACTGTATATAAATTTAAAATTTTTTTAGCATCGAGTGAAAAGTTTGTACTTTCAACTTGTTTCATTAATGTCTGCTTCGCATATTTCTGCGCAAGCACTAGAGATTTTGAACCAAATATTTTAGCAAAAATCGAGAACCATTTATCCGAATTGGTAAATGATCAAAATTAGGAAGACTTCATTTCTTCTAATATATATTTTTTTAACCGTTCAGCGATTTCGACGATATCTTACCAGATATTATAAAAAAATTATAATTTTTTGAGAAAAATTTAACTTTTTTTTAAATAACATTACCCAGCAAAATTTCTCATTACCAAATAATCCGACGAGTAAGCAAAGTTCGATAATGGTAAGTACTTATTATTTAGCCACTTTTCTCATTATTTTAACATGGGGATGTCATTGGAGGAAAGTACTTCCCAAAAGCATACAATAAAGTAGCATAATAAGTACTTATTTGTAGCTCGATTTTATGTACTTGAATAATGCATTACCAATAAGTAGTAGATATGTAGAAATGGCGCATATTTCTCGAAACAAACAATTTCCTCATGCCAGATTCGAATTTCTGGTATTTTCATTCAAATCTGCACGTATTGTTTGAAAACATGTTGAAATATAAATAAATCTTGTACAATAACCCACATATAGCCAAAATTGCAGTATATTAAAATTTGCCACAATGGTTTTAAAACAAAAAATCACTTATTTCTGTTATTATTGGTAAGTCATTATTAATAAGCCGAAAGTAATGCAGCGAATAATGAGATGTCATTATTTGGTAATGCAGGGAATAATGACAGGTACTTACCAAGCTGGGTAAAGCAAAGTCTATAGGTTATGAATAAAATATGATCAATCCGAAGAAAATACAGGCATAAATTAAAAAGATGTAGACAATTTTGCAAATCCAACTAACTTTATTACACCGATAATGATCAAAACATGATACCGAAAGTATTTCAACTTCTACGCTACATAACCGAATAATCTATGAGTGTAAACGTACTAAATTTGCTACTTACTAATTGGCACCTTCGATCAGACTTTACGATAAGGATTAAAAAATAGGATTTTTATACCCTACACCACACTGTGGTACAGCCTTAAGGTGTACCACCACACTGTGGTACACCTTAAAATAACACAGCTAGATCCACCTTAAAGTATACTGATCGACTCAGAATCACTAGCTGAGTCGATTTAACGATGTCCGTCCGTCCGTCCGTCCGTCCGTCCGTCCGTCCGTCCGTCCGTCCATGTAAAGTTGTTCGTCGACTACAGGTCGCAATTTCACTCCGATCGTTCTGAAATTTTGCAGTTTAGAGTATTTCGCGTCTGTTAAGATCGCTATTGAATTTGGTTGAAATCGGTTCAGATTTAGATATAGCTCCCATATATATCTTTCGTCCGATTTGGCCCTTTAGTCCTATAGAAGCTGTATTTTACATCCGATCGTTTTGAAATTTAGAATGGTAAAGTTTCTTGATCCATGAACCAACATTGCTGAATTTGAAGAAAATCGGTTAAGATTTAGCTATAGCTCCCATATATATGTTTCGTCCGATTTGGCCCTTTAGTCCTATAGAAGCTGTATTTTACAGCCGATCGTTTTGAAATTTAGAATGGTAGAGTTTCTTGATCCATGAACCAACATTGCCGAATTTGAAGAAAATCGGTTAAGATTTAGATATAGCTCCCATATATATCTTTCGTCCGATTTGGTCCTTTAGTCCTATAGAAGCTGTATTTTACATCCGATCGTTTTGAAATTTAGAATGGTGGAGTTTCTTGATCCATGAACCAACATTGCCGAATTTGAAGAAAATCGGTTAAGATTTAGCTATAGCTCCCATATATATGTTTCGTCCGATTTGGCCCTTTAGTCCTACAGAAGCTGTATTTTACATCCGATCGCTTTGAAATTTAGAATGGTAGAGATTCTTGATCCATGAACCAACATTGACGAATTTGAAGAAAATCGGTGCAGATTTAGATATAGCTCCCATATATATCTTTCATCCGATTTGGTCCTTTAGTCCTATAGAATCTGTATTTTACATCCGATCGTTTTGAAATTTAGAATGGTAGAGTTTCTTGATCCATGAACCAACATTGCCAAATTTGAAGAAAATCGGTTAGGATTTAGCTATAGCTCCCATATATATGTTTCGTCCGATTTGGCCCTTTAGTCCTATAGAAGCTGTATTTTACATCCGATCGTTTTGAAATTTAGAATGGTAGAGTTTCTTGATCCATGAACCAACATTGCCGAATTTGAAGAAAATCGGTTCAGATTTAGATATAGCTCCCATATATATCTTTCGTCCGATTTGGTCCTTTAGTCCTATAGAAGCTGTATTTTACATCCGATCGTTTTGAAATTTAGAATGGTAGAGTTTCTTGATCCATGAACCAACATTGCCGAATTTGAAGAAAATCGGTTAAGATTTAGCTATAGCTCCCATATATATGTTTCGTCCGATTTGGCCCTTTAGTCCTATAGAAGCTGTATTTTACATCCGATCGTTTTGAAATTTAGAATGGTAGAGTTTCTTGATCCATGAACCAACATTGCCGAATTTGGAGAAAATCGGTGCAGATTTAGATATAGCTCCCATATATATCTTTCATCCGATTTGGTCCTTTAGTCCTATAGAAGCTGTATTTTACATCCGATCGTTTTGAAATTTAGAATGGTAGAGTTTCTTGATCCATGAACCAACATTGCCAAATTTGAAGAAAATCGGTTAGGATTTAGCTATAGCTCCCATATATATGTTTCGTCCGATTTGGCCCTTTAGTCCTATAGAAGCTGAATTTTACATCCGATCGTTTTGAAGTTTAGAATGGTAGAGTTTCTTGATCCATGAACCAACATTGCCGAATTTGAAGAAAATCGGTTAAGATTTAGCTATAGCTCCCATATATATGTTTCGTCCGAATTGGCCCTTTAGTCCTATAAAAGCTGTATTTTACATCCCTCCGTCCGATTTGGCCCTTTAGTCCTATAGAAGCTGTATTTTACATCCAATCCTTTTGAAATTTAGAATGGTAGAGTTTCTTGATCCATGAACCAACATTGCCGAATTTGAAGAAAATCGGTTAAGATTTAGCTATAGCTCCCATATATATGTTTCGTCCGATTTGGCCCTTTAGTCCTATAGAAGCTGTATTTTACATCCAATCCTTTTGAAATTTAGAATGGTATAGTTTCTTGATCCATAAACCAACATTGCCGAATTTGAAGAAAATCGGTTAAGATTTAGCTATAGCTCCCATAGATATATTTCGTCCGATTTGGCCCTTTAGTCCTATAGAAGCTGTATTTTACATCCATTCCTTTTGAAATTTAGAATGGTAGAGTTTCTTGATCCATGAACCAACATTGCCGAATTTGAAGAAGATCGGTTAAGATTTAGCTATAGCTCCCGTATATACGTTTCGTCCGATTTGGGCCTTTAGTCTTATAGAAGCTGTATTTTACATCCAATCCTTTTGAAATTTAGAATGGTAGAGTTTCTTGATCCATGAACCAACATTGCCGAATATGAAGAAAATCGGTTAAGATTTAGCTATAGCTCCCATATATATGTTTCGTCCGATTTGGCCCTTTAGTCCTATAGAAGCTGTATTTTACATCCAATCCTTTTGAAATTTAAAATGGTAGAGTTTCTTGATCCATGAACCAACATTGCCGAATTTGAAGAAAATCGGTTAAGATTTAGCTATAGCTCCCATATATATGTTTCGTCCGAATTGGCCCTTTAGTCCTATAAAAGCTGTATTTTACATCCCTCCGTCCGATTTGGCCCTTTAGTCCTATAGAAGCTGTATTTTACATCCAATCCTTTTGAAATTTAGAATGGTAGAGTTTCTTGATCCATGAACCAACATTGCCGAATTTGAAGAAAATCGGTTAAGATTTAGCTATAGCTCCCATATATATGTTTCGTCCGATTTGGCCCTTTAGTCCTATAGAAGCTGTATTTTACATCCAATCCTTTTGAAATTTAGAATGGTATAGTTTCTTGATCCATAAACCAACATTGCCGAATTTGAAGAAAATCGGTTAAGATTTAGCTATAGCTCCCATAGATATATTTCGTCCGATTTGGCCCTTTAGTCCTATAGAAGCTGTATTTTACATCCATTCCTTTTGAAATTTAGAATGGTAGAGTTTCTTGATCCATGAACCAACATTGCCGAATTTGAAGAAGATCGGTTAAGATTTAGCTATAGCTCCCGTATATACGTTTCGTCCGATTTGGGCCTTTAGTCTTATAGAAGCTGTATTTTACATCCAATCCTTTTGAAATTTAGAATGGTAGAGTTTCTTGATCCATGAACCAACATTGCCGAATATGAAGAAAATCGGTTAAGATTTAGCTATAGCTCCCATATATATGTTTCGTCCGATTTGGCCCTTTAGTCCTATAGAAGCTGTATTTTACATCCAATCCTTTTGAAATTTAAAATGGTAGAGTTTCTTGATCCATGAACCAACATTGCCGAATTTGAAGAAAATCGGTTAAGATTTAGCTATAGCTCCCATATATATATTTCGTCCGATTTGGCCCTTTAGTCCTATAGAAGCTGTATTTTACATCGATTCCTTTTGAAATTTAGAATGGTAGAGTTTCTTGATCCATGAACCAACATTGCCGAATTTGAGGAAAATCGGTTAAGATTTAGCTATAGCTCCCATATATATGTTTCGTCCGATTTGGCCATTTAGTCCTATAAAAGCTGTATTTTACATCCATTCCTTTTGAAATTTAGAATGGTAGAGTTTCTTGATCCATGAACCAACATTGCCGAATTTGAAGAAAATCGGTTAAGATTTAGCTATAGCTCCCATATATATGTTTCGTCCGATTTGGCTCTTTAGATTCAATCGTTTTTTTACCCTACACCACACTGTGGTACAGGGTATTATTTAAGTATAAAGTGTCCCAAAAGTAAATTTATGTAAACAATTTATACATGAATTACAAAATTTATATATCAGAGTTATTCAATATTTCGAGAGTGGTGTAGGGTATTATATAGTCGGCCCCGCCCGACTTTAGCCTTTCCTTACTGGTTCTTTGTTAAGTTTGTTTTGAATTTTAAGAAGACTTATTTTTTGTTTAAATGTACATATAATGCAATCATTTGTTTATATTACTGTGAAATTTAGTATAACATTATCTGCCACATGATGAATGGCATCTGCCACATGATGCCATTCGTCATATGCAAACAATTTCCTTCAACAATGCAAATAAATCATGGTGGCGCTTACGTCTTTGTGGTGGTTAAGGCTCGATGTGTCTTCAAGTATTTTTGTATACATAAAATACACATTTTTCATTAAGCGGCATCCGGGAAGCAGACCGGGAAATAAAAAACTCTAGGTATAGTTGAAGACCTCTTGGAGTAGTTTTGAATGGAAATGTTTAATATTTGTCGATGAATATTTTTGCAGAATATTTCAGTTACAAGAAATAACAATTACATGTACTTTACGGCAGATGTTTGTAACACCTGATGTTTGACCCACCTTAAAGTATACCGATCGACTCAGAATCTCTAACTGAGTCGATTTAACCATGTCCGTCCGTCTGTCTGTCCATGTAAAGTTGTTCGTCGACTACAGGTCGCAATTTCACTCCGATCGTTCTGAAATTTTGCAGTTTAGAATATTTCGCACCTGTAAAGATCCCTATTGAATTTGGTTGAAATCGGTTCAGATTTATATATAGCTCCCATATATATCTTTCGTCCGAGTTGGCCCTTTAGTCCTATAGAAGCTGTATTTTACATCCAATCATTTTGAAATTTAGAATGGTAGAGTTTCTTGATCCATGAACCAACACTACCGAATTTGAAGAAAATCGGTTAAGATTTAGCTATATATATATATATATATATATATGTTTCGTCCGATTTGGCCCTTTAGTTCTATAGAAGCTGTATTTTACATCCAATCGTTTTTATACCCTACACCACACTGTGGTACGGGGTATTATAAGTTTGTTTCATGGCAGATGTTTGTAACACCTGAAAATACTATAGCTAGACCTCCTTAAAGTATACCGATCGACTCAGAATCACTAGCTGAGTCGATTTAACAAAATTTATATTTCAGAGTTATTCAATATTACGAGAGTGGTGTAGGGTATTATATAGTCGGCCCCGCCCGACTTTAGCCTTTCCTTACTGGTTATTTATTGGAGATACGAAATTATCATTTATATAATTAACAAGTGTTATATCTGATTAAAATATAATTTAATATAACAATTTAAAACTGTCTGTGAAAAAACTATTGTTGTTTTGGTGAACAAATTTTTTCAATGAATTGTTAACTTTGTACTTAATTGATTCCTTGATACTGTGGTTGAACATAGTAAACATTTTAATATCTTTTTAATTTAAAATCTTGTTCTGTTATTTGTTAGCGACGAAAAATTCGTGACTGGAGACATGGATAGCTCAACCTGACTAGCGATATACGAGTATGTATCACGCTGTGACTAGCGATGTTACTAAAACAAGGTAATGCATTTGGGAACAATTCTGTGGTTTTTTGGAATAACAGCACATCTCAGAAAATCAAAATTTTTTGGAGAGCAAAAATACTTTTTCTCTCCCAGTACATTAGATACTAAATACATTAGATATTTTGTCTCATAACTACTATTCAATAAAACTAAACATTGTGCAAGTTTTATACCTATCAGAAGACATCGGTATTTCAAATTCAGTCCCTTGACATGAAATCCCCCATATACAATATAATACATGACACAAACAAATACTATATGTTTGAGAATGTGTTGTTCGAAGCAAATTGTTGTTTCCATATTTTATTTAAAACTATTATTTTCCGAAACAAAGACTTATTAGCTTTTAAATATTCTGACAGTGTATTGATGCCTATTTCTTTTTCAGCAAATCAATGATCGATATTTATAAAATTTTCTAAGACTCCTTTATAAATTAAATCCCATAATATTACGTAATGATAAATTGCAATGATGGATTGGCAACAATTATTGATTTGGATTACTTCGAAATTAAAAATGAGTGTTGTAAAACATTTTTGAGAATCTTTTTAACTTAAGCAGTGCACATTTTCTTTTTATTCTCCTTCATTCTAATATATCAAAATCGAAGATATTAAAAAATATTGCTCTATTTATTATTTCATTTTTTTTTGTGTTAACAAATTTAAACAAACTTTTTCTCTCGTATGTCTTATTTCCCAAAAGAGCAGAAAGGGCAAAAAGAAACTAGTAAGGAAAGGCAGAAAGTCGGGCAGGGCCGACTATATAATATCCCACAGCTCCCTTTCAATTTAAAAGGGGGCATTGCGACAATAATTTGAAATAAATGGTTTCGTTTTAGTAAACAAAGTACTTTGCTCCACCTCCTCATAAAGGCCTTTTCCATGGATGTTGATGTTAATCATAATAAACTCGATCTGAAACGATAATCTAAAAATGCGCAGTTTTCTTTCATAGATCAAGAATCGGAAAGAACAATTAGATGGGAGTAACATATACATATATGGGGCTATATCTTAATCTGAACCGATTTTCCCCAAATTTGGCTGTGTTGATTTACGTAGTAAGAAGTCTCTTTCTGACGAATTTCATGCTGATCGAATATAAAATACAGTTTCAACGGCGCTTATATGTCAAATCAATTGTAACATATATATTGGGGCTATATCTAAATCTGATCCGATTTTCCCCAAATTTGACAGTGTTGACACATATAATAAACCTCTTTGTGATGAATTTCGTGCTGGTCGGATATAAAATACAGATTCTACAGCGCTTACATGTCAAATCGGGTGTAACATATATATGAGGGCTATATCTAAATCTGGACCGATTTGCCTCAAATGCAGTATTATCTCTAAGTGTATCAAGAGATTTCTCTCTGTCAATTTTTATACAGATCGGTTAAAAGTGTTGATTATACAGTGCATATATATGCCAAATCGGAGGTACATATGGGAGCTATATGTAAATCTGAACAGATATTTACTTAATTCAATAGGGATAGTCCTTGAATAAAATAAGAGGTTGATGCCAAATTTCGTAGTTGTTGGAGCATAATTGCGACCTGTACTTTGATTACTAGAATACATCTACAGACAGACAGACAGCCATATCTAAATCGATTTAGAAAGTTCGATTACAAGTAGATCGGTGATTACAATTTGATCACATCGTGGATAAAGTACAATATATATACGAGTATAGGGTACGGTTTAGTATAGGGTTTTCCATTAAGGACATAACATTAACTTTGCCAGAGCCCAATCGGAGAAGTTTCGGCGTTTCAAATGATCAAGTGGCTTTTGTTCTTGAGTCAGTTTGATATTATGAATGAATGAATGCCAAGATCTTTTCGCAAAATACGCCACAGCGTGGTTCGAGAGATGCCCAATTCCTGAGAACGACGTGGAATCGACTGATTTGGCTCATTTTGAACGGATACACTTACGGCTGCGATATTTTCGTCGCTTCGAGCGGTTAGGCGTCGGAACATCCAAAAGTGAAAATTCAAATTTATCCACTATAGCACGTGGGACGATTATTACGGCCGAAAATTGGAGTAAGCGCTCTTAATTTAATTTTTAATGATTTCCAAACGTTGCATGTAAGTGAACTTTTCCAAGATGAAAATCTTGACTTCGACTAACGTTTTTGCACTGAAAGATCATTAAAAATGTTTGAGGGTGCGTTGACATAAAGCTACGATATTGTTATGTCCCTATTAGAAACCCCGATATATGCCATTTTTCCCCTTTCAAACCCAAAAAATCATTTGGATCGTCTAAACATACGAAATTCGAAAATCCATTTTGCAAGTTATATTTTTAGTTCAATAGGAAAAGGTAACGTCTTCTTATTCTGACGTGTAGAGGAGTGGCAATATAAATATGATGAAATAGTAAACGCTCCAAAATGGAACAAAACGAAAATAGGATGATCGAACGGTACGCGGCCAGCCAACGAATAAGAACTTGAATAAGAAAGTAACAGGTGGTAAAATTGTGTTCAGCCGCAACAAACGGAAAATGCAATTGTCTAAATTCTTAACATTTGTATTGTTGTGTTCCCGATGTTGGACATTAACAATACTAGCTGTGCTTCCATCTAAACTGCAAACTGTGCCGTGCCACAAACCGCTACTCATCATGTGATCCAATGTAAATCAAATCATATTTCCACCATGGCCGTATTGTTCCAGCACAGCAGGTTCAAGTTTGCCCCCAGACCGGTGTGGAGTAAGTCACAACGTAGCCACCACAATCACTGGCAAGCTGTAAGCAGCCATATGAAGCATAGAATAAGCGACCCAACGCACGGACAGTAAGAACTTATGAATTGGTCCAACCTTGCACTCCAGTCCGCTGTATTGCGGGATTTGTGTGCGCTGCGGTCCGATTTGTTCTGTTTCATTTCGGCTTTGTTTTTGAAATCGATTGTGGCAACAACCTGACCACCGGTGAAAATCCACACTGCATTCCTCATGACACACATGTATCATTCGGCGACAACCTCTTAGACACTCAAACCATAATAAACTCGGTGTCGGAGAGGAGAAATAGTGGAGTACTCTAGTATATACGTACGTACGAGTATGTGCATCCGTGTATCAGTTTCAGTGTGTGTTACAAAGTACAGCTAAGCTGCTTTAAGCTTAAACATAATCACCTGAAACAAACGCCCATGCTGCAACTTCAGTTCAGTTCAACTGCATGTAGCTTTACCTATCTATAGACATACATATATAGAAATATATGTGAGCTTGTGCAAATGAGGGATGTCCATCTTAAAACTTATCGATATCCTTGAATATGGATTGGCATTATTTAAGGGTATTCAAGTTTTAAGGTAGTATAACGTGTATAACGGTGTATAACTACACGACTGCCAAACTGAGAACAAGGTTCAACTCAGTGTAATAAAATATTTCAATATGGAAATTACTTAAGGCTGCAATAGAAAAATTAGCAAGAAATCAGCTAAATCCGACCAAGCTATTGGGTGGGATATACATATTTTTGCTTAACGTCCAAACGGTAGCGTAAAGTAGTGAGTAAGTAAAGTAATCGATCGTATTTCTTTGTGTTGCCATTTAGGCTGCTTCCTAACTACGAGTGAGAACTTAGGGCGTATACCAACAATACGTTTCACTACGCGAGTACTACCACAATTCGCTTTGGCGAACTACAAGAAAAAATTTGTAATTTTACACAACTTACTTGAATAATTTTTATTAAAATATGAAATATCAGAATATTTACTAACATGTTTTTTCTTTTTTACTGCTTTTTGGCGGTGTTTAGAAAAGGACAGTAAGTACTTTCCTCTCTCTTTCTCGACAGTACGTTCTGTCAACATAGGATGTTTTGAAATTATCCGGCGTACTTCGATAGATCAGAAGTTCTACATAATTCAAATCGAGTTTGACAGACGTCATACTTGCTCACTCGTATTTAAGAGACAGGCTTAAAGCAAACTAAAGGCAGGGTTAGGTAAATGTAACTATAACGTCCCCGTAATGTACGGAATCAGCTGATACAAGGCTGGGATAGGTGAACGAAGCAGTACATTAACTTTAGCGCAGCCGTAACGTTGTCCGCTGGAGCGATTACCGAAAACATGAAAAACGTGCCATCACAACAAAAATAGTAACCACTTCATATTATTATGTATACCCTCACTTTAGTGTAACGAGGGTATCATTTGCTACGAACCAAAAGTGTAACATATCGAAGGAGTGCCGTAAGACCCCAAATATGGTCGGAGGAAACCCGTTTTGGGTAATTTTAAGTCATTTGAGTCCGCTTGTCTATCCGTTTTCTACCTTGTGGTACGTGGTAATAATTTTTCTTTATCAGGCTATGTTCGAAGATGGACCATATTGTTGCCATTTGTGCCAAAAAATGCTACATTTATTCTGATTTTCGCCCCAAAAATTTCATTTTGTTTTCGTTTGTAAATAATGCTGCACTGTGATAGGGTTTTGTTTTCTTCTGTAAAAAATGTCGCACTTGCACGGTGCAAAAAAGCAACTTTTCAGCCCTGTATTTAATCGAAGGAGTGGACAATGCCTTATAAAACAGATGTTTTTTCAGGGTCGAGGGAATAGCCTTAATATCTGCGTGTGTACGTGCGTGCTTCTTTCAAATGAAGTTTGGACAGATGCTTTATTTAGGCGGCGCAGTGGAGTATCCTTTGTTTTAGTTTTTTTTTTAGTGAGTTAAAATGCTATTTTTGTGCATTTTTGTTTTCGATTCTGACCATAGGAAATCCAGCAGTACAAAAGGGTGTAGGCGACATTATTAAAATTCTCCTCTCTGACAGGGCAACATATTTTTTTAGAAAAGAGAACACCATTAGTGAAATATTGATTCTCTAATAACATCTTCGCTACTAATTAGAATCTCCTGAAATTCCACGCATGGTATTATTTCTGTAGTCGCTGCCACCTTGAGAAAAATGGAGTAATTTGCCAAGCCCCGTTTTGTACCTCCCACACAAATGGAGCATACAAATACTTAGAATTTAGTGCAGTGTGATGTTTTTATAGTACCTCCAGTCCAGTGCAAAAATGGGCGTTATTGTAACGTCCCTTTTGGTATCTCCCACACAAAGGTTCCATTTGGTACAAAATATTAACGGCTTATAGCGTGAGTACCAATGAACCGAAATACTATTGTGATGGTTTTAAAGTACCAATAGCCCAGTGAAAAATGGGCATTGTCAACACGCCCCTTTTGGTACCTCCCACATTAAACGGCCAAATCATTCCAAAATTTAACAGTTTATAACATTAATATACCAATATGCGATTACAATTCGTAACATTGCAATGTATTTGAAGTATCTACTGTTCAGCGAAAAATAGCTGTATTTGTTAAACCCCTTCTGGCAGATTGACAGATTTATTCGTGTAATTTTCCGTCTGACATTACTCACAATGAGAGGGTATACCTTTCTTACTTCTTTTCATCAATTTTAATGCTACTGCTCTTAAAGTTGGACAATGGTCGTTAATATGTTTTTTTATAAAATATTGGACCAACGAAATCTTGTGTTTTCTCGAATAAATGAAGATTTCTCTCTTTCAGTGTATGCTGGGAGACACTTTGTATACAAATATATTATCTCATAATTTTTATGCACGAATTTGAAGTCAACAAATGTATGTGTTTATAGCTCGAACAGCTATACTCAATGGTAAAGCTGGACTACGTGATTGTGTAACGAAAACAGGTCTTTTTTGAATTGCGGGATAAAACAATCCGTCCAAACTGACATCCCTTGTAAACTGCATGTGAGTAAAAAGTCAAGTTAGCCGATGATGGAGATGGAAATGATGATACAATAATAAATGTTACTTTAAGCTTGTTTCTTTGAGATAACTCTACGCCCAGCATATGCCATTTAGTATAGCTGTTCGAGCTAAAAATACTTAAACTTTTTGACATCCAATAAAATGTTTTGTTTAAGTGCGAAGAGTTTCGTTTGATATACTAATAACTACATTTTCGTGCAATATTCCTCTAGGCATATTTCATGTGAATATACACTGAAAGAAAAAATTGGTCATACCAGAAATGTAACTACTATATAATGGTTAAGCAATTACAAATTTCCTTGATGTAATAATAGGTTGCTTTGCTATATTTTCACTAACCCAGTTTTGCTATTTGTATTTAATGAAATGCAACTTGTTCCATAATGGAACTTTGCTTTAAAAAATTACCAAAAAATGGATGTTTATACAGATCTACAAATTTACCTTAAATTATTGCATTAAATTAGTTCAATAATATAGTTATGTTAGATTAATGTTTTGCACGAATTTTAAAACGAAAAAAATTTTTGCAAGAAAATTTTTAAAACGTAAAAAAGTAGTTTTGAAAACAGTATAAAGATATGAATTTAAGTTGATATTAGGCGTATTTTCGTTACAACGTAATAGCTGAAGCGATTTTAGTTCACGATAGAGTTTCCATCATGTGTTCCTGATTAAGGACATTTTTAGGAATTCCATAGAACAGAATCTATAATGATGCCACAGATGGTTTACGCACAATATTCATGAGATGTCGTTGCTGCAAGGGGACCCATACATTTATTAGAGGAAACACAACCACAACATGTCGTTGGTCCTTCTTTTATACAAAAGCAGACGAACGATCCATTGTCCCTCTTAAATCTTTCTCCGAAATTTGAAATTACTCAGAAATTTTAAAAAAAGAGCAGTAGCATAAAAATTTATGAAAATTGATTCATAAGAATGGATATTGTTGAACTTTATGTTGTTTTCAAATTTTGTTGTCATTTTCGGCTTTAGGTCCTTGATTAAAAAACAGTGTTGTTCTTAAGAGAGATCTATTACAAAAATACAATTATTTTTTAAAACATATATATAACCACAAAAATATTTATAACTTTACTCTCACTGTCGACTGGTATTTAAACTAGAAATTAACATTTGTACATGTGTAAGCTCAATACATGATTTGGAAATGATCTCTACTGCAAAATTTGATTCGCCTCATCTTTCTTTGGAAAGCAGAGATCTGGAGCTAAGTACAATTTGCGGCGCACCGCTTGAGTACTTAGTTTATGAATCACTTAAACACTATAATACCTATCACGGACAGAAACCAACTCCTCCGCATTGTGCAAAGAAAAAGATGACTGAGTAATCCACCACGGCGATAATTCTGCATATGTGTCTGGTATATCCGAGTTAATGATGTAATGTGTGAATGATGACAATAGCAAATCACCTCAAAAATGAGAGTAATATTTTGTTAAAAACTTTTGTTAAATCGAGTATATGGGAGACATGAATATTACTAATACGACTCTTGGCAGTAATGAACACAACAACCGCTTAGATTGCGGTGGCGGTACAGTACATAATTGCACCGCTTTTTTTGTGAGTATACCGGTAATCAGGAAAATACCACCGTTGATAAGTTGCTTTCGTCTTAGACTGCTAAACTAAAGCCGAGAATATATTTTAAAGCTAAAGTCGAAAATTATTTAATAACTTTTCAATATCTGCGTTTGTGATGCCGTCCTCCAGATCCCATAGGGTATGCTCAATCCATCTCCATTTCCTTCGGAGAATTTCCGTTTTGATTGGGGTTTGCCTAGTTCTCTGCAATAGGGATCTGTTGGAGATTGTGGCTGGGCAGAATATTTTCAGTCAATATTGCGTCGTAGACATTGGTTGATGTATGTCTGGATTGCGTTGCTATCTTTGAGTGCTGCATTCCATGACTGGCTTCAGTACATAGGAGTAAATTTTTGATATAGCGCTAGGTCCGCCGGATGTAGTCAGCATGCTCCCTAGGTAATAGAATGTTGCAACATCTTCCAAGATATGATTTCTGATTTGTAGACAAGCGGTATTAATTATGATAACTCCAGATAACGTGCTGTCCAAAGAAGATCAATATCGGCATTTGTTTTGAAATTCCCTAGGCTTACAGACATTTGTCGAACAATTTCACTAGTTCTCGAACACGTTCAATTAGGGTGACCAGACAAACAACTACGAACATAGCCATCATATCGACCATTTCGCTTAGTTCGTCAGAGTCATATCTGGTCATCCTAAATGAACTATTTAGATCTTTAACTACACAACTATGCTTATGAAATGTGACTGACCCCGGTTTAATTATAACGGAGTGGAAATTATTACGTCTCACCGACACTAAACTTTCCTCTATCTAGTTAAACATTAACTTCATTTGGGGAAAAATCGCCACTATTAAAAACGGTTTGAATGGCAAATGTTTAACACATCTTTCAAATTTATGATACCCAAACAGTCATAGAATAACTTTTGATATCAGAAGACAGGATCAGAGCAGGGCTTGGAGTATCAGAGCAACTTGATTTTCATCCCATAGTAAAATAACCACTTGACGTCATATTTCGTTAAATATTACATTTTCGAAGAAATGACTTATATTAAATGTTGATTGGATTGATTGAATCTTTCGATTTGCATAACAAAAAAGTTTCGATAAACAAATTGTTAATTTATTTTCGTAAGGTCCGTCCCAAAGATCGTAAGATCCGTCCTTACCCCCATATCTCCAAAACTATATGACAGATTCTAGATCAAAAAGCAGATACGTGATCATTACACAACAAATTATTAAATGGCGGTATTTGGAAGACTGTTTTTGTTGTTAAAATTTTAAATCAGAACATTATACACAGCGTGCCGTAAGCGAAAGTTGCCCTTGATTGACGCCAAAAACGGCTAATGAAGTTTTGTTTATAATCATCGTCGCTTTTGGACTGTGGAAAGATACAACTCGGATCTGCTTTCTTTCGGAGAGTTATCGCGAAAACAGTATTTTTACCCAGAGAAACAAATTTAATTAGTACATTACATTGTTTCGTAACATAAGTTTTTTTTAAGATATTTTGTTGTGTCCGCGATTGTTTGCAATATTATTACACTGCGAATTTTTTAAATCCATAAATCCTATTTTCACCGCCAAATATTTACAAAAACATTATAGCGAATTTAATATTATTACACTGCGAATTTTTTAAATCCATAAATCCTATTTATACCGCCAAATTTTTACAAAAACATTATAGCGAATTTAATAAAGCAGATATATTTGCATTCTATGATTTCTGAGGAATATATCATTATCAAAATTTACGCGATAAACATTACGCAATCAGTAATTTTGGAACGAAAAACATTTAATTTCAGAAATATTTTACTATATCGTCAAAGAAGCATGGAATGTAATAATATTGCAAATATCGCGAACACAAAAAAACATCTTACTAATGCTCATATTAAAAGAAAATTATGTTACAGTTCAAAATTACTGCGATTTTCTTTACAATACAAAGTAATTAAGTAGTTCTCTTTGGGTACAAATACTCATTTCGCGATTATTCTCCGAAAGGAAGCAGATCCGATGTTGACCTCTTCATTGTCGAATGGAGGGCATGATTCTGAACAAAATCTCAGTAGCCGTTTCGGCGTCAATCTAGGCCAACTTTTTACCGCTTGAGGCACGCTGTGTATAATCTTCTGATTAAAAAAATTAACAAAAAATTACCATAAACATTCTTACAAATACCGCCATTTAATAATTTGTTGTGTAGTGATCAAGAATCTGCTATTTGATCAATAACACTAGGTCACAAATAACAAAATTTTCGCTGTTATTTGTTTCTAGCATACTTTTTCTCATTGATTTTGACCCACTGAACACGAAAATGAGTTTTAAAAATTTTTCTGTCGATTGGTTTTCGAGATACAAATTTTTGACCTTTTTTTTTAAATTTTTGGAGGTACACTTACAATTTTGAGCATATCTTTCGTCTTCTTTGACGTATTTAATCCTACTACTACTCAAATTAAAGCAAATTGAGCCGTCTACAACTCATTCTCAGAAAATGTTCAAATCGGGAGAGTAGTTTTGATGTTGGCGGCTTAAAAAGGTTAAAAAACTGCGTTTTTTTTAGTAAAAATGTGGCAGAAAAATTCATATAAAAATTCTTATAAAATATAAAACGCGATGCTAACAGCGATTTTGGTTTTTTACGTATAGCTGGCATTTTTCCAAAGAAAATAAGCACTTACTTAACAAAATCTGACAACAAATGGCGGACTTATAATTTGTTTGGTAAAAGACCGAAATTCCGCTATTTCACGATATTTTGATTTTCATTATTTGCACAGCTTACCTACCCAACGCAAACGAATAAATACATTTGAACTTAATTTAAAATAAACAAATTAGTCTTAGTATATTATTTTTTAATTTATTTAGAGCACTACATACTCAATGTATGGCACAATTAGCTAAACTAACGAAATTAACCAAATCAACGCCCAAAAAAAATGAGTAGAAACAAAGATATAACTGTACATTTTATGCCATGTGGAAAAACAGCTGACTTCTTCTTTGTTTTTTGTATTCGCTGCAATTGGTCTCACGTATTAGGGTCCAAATGTAGTCACCCATCATAGCCGTGTCATAGATGCCCTGATAGCGTCGTTCCATAGCCTTCAATTCCTGATGAAAGCGCTCGCCGTGTTCGTCGCTCACGTCTCCTAAATTCTCAGGGAAAAAATCCAAATGAGAATGCAGAAAGTGTATTTTAAGTGACATGTGCACTCCTACCCAAAAATGAAAAAAAACGAGAATTACAACGCTATTTAAATTAACATTTGTTTCAAAAAAAACCTACCCATTGCTTCATAGTTCTTTACCAGATCCTCAACTATGTCCTTATAATTATCGCTTTTGTTGTTTCCTAAAAAGTTTTCCACAACAAGCCTGAAGGAATTCCATGCTGCGGCTTCGATGGGTGATAACAGCTTCGGGAATGTTTCATCTTTCAACATTTTTTTATCTCGGGTCCTGCGAAAGCTCCTTCTTTAATTTTTGCCAGCGAAAGGTAAGGGAAAATTGACCGTAAATAGGCAAAAGCTTCACCTTATTTGTCCAATTTTTTGGCAAAATTTTTTATCAAGCCCAATTTTATGTGCAGCGGCGGAAGTATTATATTTTCACGGTTCTCTATTAGTGGTTTGCGCTGAACATTCGCTTCTCCAACTACAGGTTTCGTTCGTTCCGGCCATTTTTTTTGAATATAATGCTGATCATCAGCGCGGCTATTCCAAAGGCACAGAAAACAGCAATGTCGCGTATAGCCTCCTTGGAGTCCACACAGAATGGCCACAACTTTGAGGTCGGCGCATATTTTCCAATTATATTTGCTATACTCTATGCATTTCAGCAAAATGTTCATAGTTTCATAGTTCTCCTTTGAATGAACCGCATGAGCAATAGGAAGAGATGGCTTTTCATTCCCATTATGTAAGAGAACTGCCTTCAAGCTCTCTTTGTTGCTGTCAATAAACAACCTCCATTTATTGGGGTTGTGAATTTGGTCAAGCTCTTGGAACAAGCCGGAAATGTCGCTGCAAAAACATATTTCGTCTTTCTTTGTATAAAATTTTGCATACTGCTGGTGACGCTTCCTGTACGCTGTTACTTTCACCTCTGAATCCGCAAATCCACACTGTACCATCCGAGACGCAAAAAGTTCGGATTTCTCCTTAGTGAGACCAAAATCGCGCACCCAATCGTTTAGTTCGGCCTGTGACAGTAATTTTCGCTTTCTGCACGCCCCAAATTCGCTTGCACTTGAGTCGGACTCTTGATCTGACGATTCTGCTTTTTGAATAGATGCACCAGGGCACACTGGATATGGTACATCATTCGAATGTGGTACTGGAAGTGCAAACGATCCCACTTGAGCGTAGTTCCATTTTAAAAGTCTCCCTACCCCACTGTTTGTGGTGAGGCAAAAATAACAGTCTGTGGAATGGCATAGCGGCTTTTTCCACATCATTGGTGTATCGAATTTCATATGGCGCCTAAAATTAAAATAAATTACTATATTTGCTTTGCTTAATGTGTTTAAATAAAAATTCTTACCTTCCGCCAGCTGCCCAGTTGGTTAGGATTATATAGCAAAGATCACGTAGCGACTTAGGTGTCCATGGTTCTGTGATATTTGGTGAAATACCAAAATAATTCAAATAGTGCAATTTCACTGCTGGAGTAAACGTGTGTGCGTGATTATTCTTTATAAACTCGCCACAAACATTGCAGAAATTGTCTGGATTGTTCAAACACTCGAACACACGTAGTCTTTTACTCATTGTCTTACTTGTTGGGTAGGTATTATATGCACTTAAATTCAATTTGTTTCACTTTTTACTCGTACTACTCGCGTTCGTAGACACTTGTTGAATGACAAAAAACGATAAATGAACACCTATAAATACTAAGTATGTTACAATATTTTACTGACAGGTACTTATGAATGGGCGCATCTTTTAAGGGTGGCTATATACCTGATTCAGCAAGTGTGCATTTCAAATTGTGGAAAAGTTTCCAAATAATGACCACTCACAAATGTGGGGGGAATTTCTGTAAAAAAAAATCCGATACAGGTAGCCATCGGGAAAACACACATCAATAAAAAAGTGTAATTCCCTTTTTTCCCTTTAATTGACTGTGAACGGAGTAGCAGTCATAAAGGAACACGAAGAGCGTCCACGCACATTCAGAAGCGTATATTACTCTGCAACCACAATCATAAAAATTAAATAACTATTTGTGTATTACTTATTTTTTTTAATTCTGAGAATCATAAAAATTACGTAAACGTTTTTTCCAAACAATTTTGTACATGTAAAGTGGGTTTGCCAAAATTCGTATCGTAAAATGCACCTGTGTTTTTATGTTCTGCATTTTCATTATACCATTTTCGACGAAACGTCCCTACGGTATTGTAAATAGGTTTTTTACAATTATGAAATATTTGTGTTATTAATATTAATTTAAAAATTTTATCAAAACTGCAAAGTGCTGTGACATTTGAAAAAAATTTCAAAAAAAAAAAAATTGCTGATTTCACTAAATTTTTGAAATTTCACGTCCCTTGCCAGAACAGAAGACATTAACCCAGGGTGGTGAAATTTTGAACAGAAGTAACTTATGTATAGGAGCCACTGTTCCGTTCTATTCCAAAAGGATTATAAAAAACTTGCTTTTTCGATCCCTCCTAGTAGGTTAGCTGTGCAAATAATGAAAATCAAAATATCGTGAAATAGCGGAATTTCGGTCTTTTACCAAAAAAATTATAAGTCCGCCAATTGTTGTCAGATTTTTTTAAGTAAGTGCTTATTTTCTTTGGAAAAATGCCAGCTATACGTAAAAAAACCAAAATCGCTGTTAGCATCGCGTTTTATATTTTATATGAATTTTTATATGAATTTTTCTGCCACATTTTTACTAAAAAAACGCAGTTTTTTAACCTTTTTAAGCCGTAGACGGCTCAATTTGCTTTAATTTGAGTAGTAGTAGGATCAAATACGTCAAAGAAGACGAAAGATATGCTCAAAATTGTAAGTGTACCTCCAAAAATTTAAAAAAAAAGTTCAAAAATTTGTATCTCGAAAACCAATCGACAGAAATATTTTTAAAACTCATTTTCGTGTTCAGTAGGTCAAAATCAATGAGAAAAACTATGCTAGAACCAAATAACAAAACGACTGTTGGCTAGTGTAATCTGTCCTTTAGTTTTGGAGATATGGGGGTTTTAAACATTTAAAAAATAAATATATATTTTGCAAATTTTAAAACCGCCATATCTCAAAAACTATATGACCAATTTTAGATAAAAAAGCAGATTCGTGATCACGATTTAAAAGTGAATAAGGGATCCGCGACTTAGCAGACTTATCATAAAATTTGTTTTTCCCAAATTTGAAAATCAGGACAAAATTAAAAAACTAAAAATTCGGTTTCGAGCATCAGTAATTGCATTCGGTGCGGAAGGTTTTTGTGCAATTTTGAAAAAGGAAAAGCGCAGTTCTGCATATTTTTACATGCCCTACACGGTAATGTGATGAGCAATTTGATATTTCAAAAAAGTTAAAAAACGGACTAGCCCTAGTATACAAGTTTTGGGTTCTAGTGCTTTCCTTATGGGAGTGACAAATTTTCATGCGGAATAAAATGCTCAAAAGCACCTATCTTTGCAAATGGTAGATATCAGTGGATAGATCATAGACAAATTAATAGATGTATCTAAAAAACTCGAAAATGACATAACTCGACTTAAGTGGTTGTTTGTGAAAACCACAGATATATGCTTTTTTGTGATATATTTATACATGCGTTCCAGGTTCTCTCTATCTCTTTAGCGGTAGGTTGTCTTCGAGCCGTTTCAAACTATCCATGGCACGAGTATTTTCATCTGGCTCCAATTATTTTGTTGTTTCTACTGCTGCTGCAACTGTTCCAATAAATACAGGGATCAGATTCAAGCGACCGCACCGACTGCAAGCTATTTAAAATAAAAAAGACACCGAACACTTGTTGCACTTCGTTTATCTACCTCTATGCCACAGACACTCATTCAACTACATACACAAACATATATTATAAGAGTATATTATGCTGTCCCGGAAGAACTAGAGCGAGACTTCAAACGATGGATGGGGAAATAAGTGAACATTAAATATTTGACTAAAATTCGATTCATAGAGCATTTTTTTTTTAAAAATACGTTGGAAACTGTTCCACGCAAACTTTTTTCAGACGGCCTTTCTCAGTACAACCTAATAAATTTGAATGAACTGCGAACAGTTACTGTAATACTGGTTTCTCTTTGTTTTGCTCAGTCGATATTACCAGAAGAGTGGGGAATAGTGTTCATCTGTTCGGTCACTTGGTATTGATTGTTTTGTCCACGCTTTTGCTGTTTATTTTGGCTATTGAGAGCGGTTGTTGGAATAAGAACAAAAAAGACAACAGCTAAAATACGGGAGCATTGGCAGTCTTGTTAAGTTCTTTTATTGGCCGCATTTAAAGCGTTCTTTTGTTTGCTTTACATTCCTTCGATTTTCCCGTACAAACATTGTTTATTACTATTGGACCACACAACTGTTTAATCGAAAAGACATCACTTCCCTATAGGATTAAGAATGCTAATACTACCACTCCAACACCACACCTTGGCACATAGTCTTGTAAAGTTGTGCATTGGTTTGAAAACCCCTAAAGAAGATGAGATAGATCCTTCTATCCGACCCTCAATCTAAGTACAGGTCGCAATTAGTGTCTCGTCGCGATAACATTTGGCACGGATATCTTGTTGGGTCAAAGAATGAACCCTATTGAAGGCGATGAAAATCTCCCAGATTTAGATATATGTACTCCCATATAAAGGGTGATTTTTTAAGAGTTTTCGGATTTGATTTTACAAAAACACATAACATTTAGAGAAATGTATGAAATCTTTATTTGAGTCGATAAACCGGTCTACATAATTCAATGTTTAAAGTTGATTTAATGTAAATGTTGTCCGCGGCTGCGCCTCAAATGGTTCATACGCAGGGTCCAATTTTGGAATGCTTTCTCCAACATATCGGCCGGTATCTCATCTTCAATATTGGCTTTTAGTGCGTCATCCGCTGCGGCCTTGTCCCTATAGACATAAGCCTTAACATAGCCCCACAAATTATCTAAACGATCTAGGCGGCCAATTGACTGTTCACCGAATACGCCTCCACATGTCAGCCAAGTCCAGCTCTTCCATTTTGGACAAACAAAAGTTTGTAATCATCGCACGGAAGCACTCGCCATTCACAGTCATGTTCCTGCCTTCGTCGTCTTTGAAAAAGTACGGTCCAATGATACCATCTGCGACATTTTCCTCTATCCGCACTCTACGTATGCGTGTTTGGTGGTTTAATGTCCAATAATGTAAATTTGGTGCGAAATTTAGTCACAAGATTCCGAAAAGCCGCCTCAGAAAGTCGCCCAAACTGACCATAAAATGGAAGAACTTAATGGTGCATGAATTTTGAAAATAAAATAATCTGCAAGCGTGGTTCGTTTGTAAGTCGATTCATGGTTAAATTATAGACCAAACTGAACATGTTTGACAGTAACATGTTACACGAAAACAGCTGAGCTGCCAAAAAGAAAAATGCAAAAAAAAAACACCCTTTATAAGGTTTTCCAAAAGGGACTTCCGAATTTTGGCAGTTGATAGCGGCAACATTTATTCAGTCTGTTTTGCCAAATCACCGTGGGTGGATATAGCGTTCAACAGCGCGTGCACTGATAAAATTCGCGCAACATTCCGCGCTTTTCATTGATAGATCTTGAACGATGAGGCCTATTTCTTGATGAATGGGTACGTCAACAAGAAAATTGTCGTATTTGTAATGATACCAATCCTTCTGTGATGAGATCTACAGCGTTCAATGCATACCGAAAATTCAGTGTTTTTGGACGATATGGACACCTATCCCAAATTTTGTGTGCAAAAAATAGTGTCAGTACAGACCTTCTGATAACAAACAGTTTTAAAAATAATTTTTGGACATAACATTTTAAATCAGATCTATACAAAAGGGGAGAATTTGACCCTATCTGATTGCTATGATATACAATCTAAGTTTGGTCAAAGAGTTAAAATTACCTCATGCTACCTTTTCCTGATCCCAAAACTGAAAGGACGAAGTAAATATAATTTTCTTACGAACTTGTCAAATACTTTTGAACATGTTTTCGAATCCAATTAAATTGTTTTTCGAATCAAAACTGCATACCTAATATTCATCAGAACGCCACGGTCCCCTTGATATGCCGCTACGGACCCCAGTAAACCGCGAATAACCATTTGAGGAGCTCTGAATTAGGACGACCAACAATCAGCAAGTTATATTGTCAATGGATCTCAATAATGGTTAAGATATGGCATCAAGCATGAAAATAGTTCACAAACTTATAAAATGATTGCAAACCCACTGAAATGGTCCACATAAAACAAGCATACACCTAAATATGTCGAATTTAATTTTAATTCACACTTTGGTCTTATGAATTTTAACTTCGTTTAATTTGATGGTAAAGACTATCGCTAATATTGGAAATGCATATCATAGCACACACGTCTACATATTCAATATAACTTATGGACTGCTATTACGACCAATGTCCCTGTCTGTGATTCTACGGCGTTCGGTATAATAAACAATGAGTCTATCTCTTTGTTTTTATTCGTTGCAAAAAAATGCACAAAGGTATAAAAGGTAGACAAGATTACTTGGACTTTTGCTACTATATCATTATAGGTATTCTCTCTGGAAAACTATCTGAATCTACATCCAACATACTAGGAGAATATCAAGGAGGTTTCCGACAAAGGGAGATCCAACTTGCAACTCACTTCAGAACTCACGAGACATACCTGAACAAATAAAAAAACTTCGCAATTTTTAGGTTTATAACAGCTCAATTGTTAGGTTGGGCTGGGCATTTTGTACGCATTGATGACAGCAGACCACAGATGGCGATTCTAAACCTACGCCTTTAGATGCTCTATACGAAGAGAACAGCCCAGTACCTGGTGGAAGGTATACAGAAGACATACGATTTATGGGTAAACGTTACTGATGAAGACTGGAGGAAAATGGTGGAACAAGCTAAAGCACATCCCAAGCTATAACGCTACAGGAAGAAGAAGATTACAAATTATTTTATATCACAGCGCTATTGTTATGGGCGCGGCTATACAAATCTGTATATGTATATATGTACATATATTCACATATAATATACACAGACCCCCACATATAAATATACATGACAAATTTCGTATGTACTTCATCAATAATTTATTAACAATGGTTCTGTGATGTCAGACATTTGTACATTTTTGTTAAGCCAAAACAAATTTTATTTGATTTTATTGAGCCATAGACAGAGAGACGAAGTGAATTGTTCAAAATGCCTTTCATTCGAAATGTTCGCCGGTTACAATAAAAATTTAAAAAATACAATTGTCAGCACAGTCGACTGTCAACCAACAGCACCAACAAATAACAAACTACGGAGATAAACCGTCTATATTTATTTGTTTGGCTTATGGACCAACTAAAAGCGTAATGAAAAGCCAATAAAAACAATTGCGACGTGTATTGAAAAATCAATTAATTGATCAATCCGTTGAACTATCCATTCGATGGCTTTTGAATGACAAAGGTCGTCAGGTTTCCTAAAGGTATAACAATGGGTAGAATCGGATGTGTTGCATTCATTGCAAAAAACCTTTTATTCCAAACAGAGGGCATTTCTGAGTTTAAAGTACTCCAAAAATATGTAAATGTAACAGACCTCTTCCCTCCTAATTTCAAATAAATTTACAAAAATGTCTAACCAGTTCATATTTTGCCAAATTGTTGATTTAAAAACAATTTAAAGTATCGATTAATGAACTTGTTAATATGATTTTTTAGTTCATAATAAACACCGGGCATGGATTAGGGTATTATTTCTCCAAATCGCGATAGAAATTCCAAATTATATGTGAGTGCATTAAATGATTTGCTGTGGTTGGTCACTTCAGTAGCAGCTACCCAGAAAGAAAAATACCATACTAGATACAAGTAAAAATTCTTATTTTAAGCCGAAATCGTACATAAAAATTTATAAAACGGCTTACATGAAAAAATCAAGCACTGAAAGGCAAAAATGTTCGCAAAAAATGAGAAACATATGTTTTTATTCTTTTTGAAAAGATTGAAGAAAATGATATCATAAACACTTTTTGGCAAAGTTTTCTAATTACAATAGATAATTAGTTATATAGGTGGGAAAAAATCGGACAGTCCTTAACCGATCTCGTTGAAATTTTGTGTCATATCTGCTATCCAATGGAGCTAAATTTGGTACAAGCAATTTCGGTGCGTGATATTTGCATCTCAAACAATCTACCTGCAAAAAATAATATTGGCCCTATGCTATGATTTTCTTCCCTTAAAGAAATATCTCTATTTGATGGGGATTAATTAAGAGTAGCCCAGAAAGACCTCAAATCTTCCAACATATTTTATGCTATTGTATCATTTTGCCTGAAAACAATTGGAGATTATTTATCTATATATGTCTTAATTATTTATCTATATATGTCTTCATACACAAAAGCTTTTTATAATGCCAAAATTTTTTAAATTATAAAGCTTTAATTTTGTCACAGAAATTCCAGAATACGTATTTGAAATCCCAATGACAAGAAATGTGATAGTAAAAACTTATTATTGTTATGAATTCGAGAATAGCACCGTTAGTTTTGGACCCTTTAAATAAAAGCTTATTCAATTCTAAATGAGTAACCTACGTATAAAGTGTATTCCAAAAATAAGAAGTATTTGGCAACATTGTCAGGGTGTGCTTTTAAATTAGATAACGTGACAAATGGATTTAGCATGTCAACATCATCAAATCTTGAATTCACGTCTTTATCTCGTGTACTCGTACATTCTAACCACTACGTTGACGTTGTTCCATTGTTTGTTTACACTTTAAAATAAATTGATTTAAATATGAAATATCTTCTTAGCTGCTTTAAATGTGGCTAAAAGGTCCAGTCAACGAGTGCTGCTAAATCCCCAGAGTGGGTGTAAAGTTGACAGCTGACACATAGATAACATATACAGCACCAACAATAGGCGTTTCATACATGTGTATTGCAAACTACCAACATGTGTAGAACACAGATGGGAAGCGGTAGCGAATTCTGTCTTAAGAACTGTCGTCGCTGAATACGCGGCCTGAAACTCACTGACACCGCTTGTTTTCCTCTCTTTGACCATTTGGCAGCATCATAATCATCGCGGTCCCGATATGTTGTCCCCATAAAAAATGCAACAAATCAACACACCATTCACATCAAATTAGACGAGCGAAAACACGCGAAGCAACAACGTCGCATTCATATTTTTGCGACGCATAGGCAACAAACTCCTTTGCGGATGTGTAGGGATGCCAAATGTTATTGATTTTTCTGACAGTGACGTGGGCAGTTTTGTTTCTCTTAATCCTGTTTTGTGTTGGGTTTTCGAGAGAAAAACTTTTTATTTTGTTTCAAAACAGGACAAAGAGCAGTTTTTATTAAAAAAAAATGGAGAATAATGGATAATTACAAGTGGCGACAAATAGAACAATTTCAATGTACCGATTTAATTATAACTTCAACGTCAGCTGAATGGAATATCAAATTAAGAGTTTCTGTTCTTCTTCCAGTACTTTAGTGGTATTTTGGGTGGAATATGATGGAATGGTTAACTCTTTCATTATGTATTATTTATGTATTTTCTACTACAAAATCATGTAATGAAATTTTTTGAAAATGTGATTTTTTTCATAATCTTTACGATGATTTACGCTTTTAAAAAAAATTCAGCAATACTGGAGCTATGAGTATTCAGATGCAGGGAGTTCTTTATTGTATACCAGTTTTGAAAAAAATTTTGGACGAAAATTGAATTTTAATTTTCTTCAGTATACGCATAAAAATTAATAAATTTATATAAAAATTAGTTAAGGGTTATTAAAACAGTCTAAAGTAATATGTAATACGGAATTTGTATACAAAAAGTTGCTTCTTGGGTCCTTTTCGATGCTTTCCTTGTTGCCAATATTCAACTCCTTACAACAGACAAACCAGGACACCTATGACATTGACATTGGAAGCAGTATATATTCTCTTCGATGTTAACAAATATATCGATACCTTCATTCTAAACTATGCTAAGTGCAAAAAGTGATTTTTTTAAATTTGTGTGGAATTCCTTTAAAATGCAAATCGAATGACATGTACTGTTTTGTGAATAACTTTTGATTGGGTTGACGGATAAACACCACATGCTAAGTCGACTTTGCAAGTTTTAGAATGGAGGTATCGATATGTTCACAGAAATTTGCTGGAGCGTCCTAAATTTCGGGCATGAAAGGGTTAATCTAACCAAATGAAGAGCAGAACTGTGAAGGGAATAAAAAACGAAACATATATATATAAAAGCTAGAATTCCTTTTAAAAGTCAGTAGGACAGGCGGATACTAGGGCGGGTCGAAACAATTTTGCGGTTGTCCGCATCTCAAATTAAAGCTTGTTTTGTTTATTTATTTATATTTTATTCAATTAACAATACGAGATGTCAATTCCGGACCATCGATATTGAGTTTTTATTTACTACAAAACATTACGTAATATACAGCGGAATATACAGCATAGCTGGATTTACCACATTTAAAAAGTCAGACTCATACGATATTTCAACTTAAGCAAACATTTAGAAAACAACTGCGGGAGTAAAATTTCAGCTCGTTGAAAAATTCCTTCATTCTTTGTCAGTCTATAGTCATCGGAAATGTTGTCTAAAATATAAAATATGAAAACATTTACATGATTTGTATGTCAATTTGTGTGGAGGTACCAGAAGTGGATTGACGAATAGGCATATTTTGCGATGTACAGTAGATACTTCAAAGACATTGTACTGTACGATACTTCATTCTAAACTATGCTAAGTGCAAAAAGGTAGTTTTTCAGGAGAGGCGTTCAAAGTTTGATGATTTTTTTAAATTTGTGTGGAATTCCTTTAGAATTCAAATCGAATGACCTGTACTGTTTTGTGAATAACTTTTGATTGGATTGACGGATAAACACCATATTTTGACTGAATATAATTTGGAATATTTAGAAATTGAAAATGCAATCTCCCTAAAACTATGATAAGTCGACTAAGCATGTTTTAGAATGGGGGTATTGATATGTGCACTGGTTATAAGCCATTGTGGGAGGTGCTGGAAAGGGCGTGGCAATAATGCTAATTTTTTACCGGACTGTAGTTTATCGTACTACACGCCATTACAATTGAACTCTTACATTTTGTACTAAAAGGTCCCTTAGTGTGGGAGGTACTATATTTCTCAAGGTTATAGCAACGGATAAACTTTTACTATTTGTGGAAATTCTGAGGATTCGGATAGGCGGTATAGAAGATATATATTAGATAATCAATATTTCCTAAATTGTAAGTCTTTGTAAGGTAGGTATTAGGCCCATCTTCCAAATTAGCTTGAGATATAAAAAAAATTACATCACATACCAAATTTTAAGTCAATCCGTTACTCAATTCGAGAGTTATCGTGCGCACCAGCCAAGTCGTATTTCCGCCTAACTAATTAGTGTCTAAGGCCACTCCTTCGATGTGTTACACCTCCTTCGTGAGGGTAACACATAAGTAAATGTAAATGTATAACTATAAATATTTTATTTATCCAGCGATTAGCATTGCCACTTTCGGACTTTACTCATAACAGATCTGATATTACGATCATGATGGTAACGTAAAACCTCTTTGTCATTTTCGATTTTTCATGAATTAGAAATACATTTTAGCTAAAACAAGTAAGAACGGCAGAAAGTTCGGCTGAGCAGATACACCCTCCCTCCACCATGGATTGTATTCAATTCTATAACTAGAAAAATCTTTAGAAGATTTTTAGACCAATTGCTCAGAAAAGATTGTTAAGAGCGATTTCTTTAGTTGAGCACAAACACAATTTTAGTATAAACAAGTAAAAATGGTATTAAGTTTGGCCGGGACGAATCTAATATACCCTCCACCATAGATTGCATTCAATTCTATAACCGGAACTAACTTTGAAGTGGAAAAGAAGAAAATAATGCAGCGACATTTTTCTCTTTGTAGTGAATTCTGTTAAGAACAAGTAAGAAAGTTCAGTCGGGTAAACCGACTTACGTATTCCCTCACCATCAGTCCCAAAAAATAATCGTAGATTTATTTATTTTTTTGTTTTAATTATTATTTAATTATTATTATCAATTTTAATTGAATTTATATGCTATAAGCAGTTAACTTTTGGAGCAAAATGGTACCTTTGTGTGGGAGGTAACGCCCACTTTCCACTGGACTGTAGGTACTATAAAAGCATTACACTTCACAAAATTTGAAGTATTTATTGGTATTAAATGTATAAGTAGTTACATTTGTGTATAACAATGGTCCCTTTGTGTGGGAGGTACCAAAAGCCGTTCGACACTTCTCCCATTTTTCTCAAGGTAATACCTACGGATAAACTATTACTATATGAGGAATAACAGATGATTCGGATAAGTAGTATAGAAGTTATTAGAGAATCCATATTTTACTAAATTGTATCCCTTTGGGAAGCACTAGAGGGAGAGGTCCAATCTGACCCATATGCGAACTTAGCCTGAGATAGAAAAAATTATTACCACGTACTATTTGAAGTCAATCCGTAACTCCTTCGTGCGCTCCAGCCAGACAGACGGACATTGCTCAAATGACTTAAAATGTCCTAAAACGGATTTCCTCCGAAAATACTTAGGGTTTTACTTCGCTCCTTTGATGTGTTACACTTTTGGGTCGTAGCAAATGGCATAGGGACTATATGAAAACGTAGAACGATGTGGTAAATTTCCGTCGTGCATAATTTTACTATAAACAAAACACATACTGCAAATATTCAGACAGATCGACTGGAATATGTGGTATTTATGGCTTAAAAAATATTTAAGAGCGACCTCTATATGGGACCAATAACAAAGTATTAAATGATCTAAATAATTTTTGCTGTGATGGATTCTTGTCAAAATTGAATACAAACTGCAAAGTTTAAGCTAGATTGCTGGCTAGAAAATGTGTCCCAATATACCTGTAACTATAGGAAATATAACTTCCAAATTTGAATAACTTACGAGGGTTGATATATATATATCTGGCCTACCTGACATTTTCATTGGAAAGCTTGACATTTTTTAGCATAAACGTACTCAGAACGTTTTGACGTACGACCATCGTCGTGAAGGTCGTCCAAAAACGGCCGTTGTGCCAGAGAACAACAGAGATCGTCATTTGACATACCGTGAGATAGAGGCATCCTTGGGCATTTCTTCCACCAGCATACATTCGATATTGCATGAACACCTGGCCGTAAAAAAGGTTTGTTCTCGTTGGATCCCGCACAAGGCTCGTTTCGATTGGTGCAAAGAAATTTTGAAAAAATACGATCGCGGTGCTTCGAAAGACGTTTATAAGATCGTCACAGGTGACGAATCGTGGATCTATGCGTATGAGCCTGAAACAAAACAGCAATCAACCGTGTGGGTCTTCGAAAACGAGACAAATCCAACGAAAGTTGTTCGTGGAAGATGCACTTCGAAGCAAATGGTCGCCAGTTTCTTCGGCAAACTGGTCATGTGGCGACTGTTCCGCTTGAGCAACGTAGGACGGTCAATTCTGAGTGGTATACCACAATTTTTTTGCCTGAAGTCTTCGGAGAAATTCGAAAAACGAACAAGAGAAGACGAATCATTGTGCACCATGACAATGCGAACTCTCACACATCCGCCGTACAGCCCTGATTTGACACCCAATAACTTCTTCTTATTCACTCATATCAAGAAAAAACTGCTTGGTCAACGTTTCTCGACGCCTGTAGCAGCTGTCGAAGCGTTCAAAAACAAACTGTAACCAAAACAATTCGCGCTCAAATGACAAAACGGTCTGAGTGAAGTTATGCTAAAGAATGTCATACACCAGCATTCCCAGGACCGAAATATAAATAGCAACCCTCGTAACTCCATTATTACCGGAAGTATCGTGATTTCAACAGTCAGACGGACAAGGCTATGTGTTCTTAGAATTTTACGACGTTCAAGAATGGATATCTTTATAGGGGCTAAGATCAATATTTCGAGGTGTTGCAAACAGAATGACAAAGTTATTATACCCACACCTGTGGTGGACGGTATAAACATACATATTTGTTCTCTTTGCAAGTTACAATGTTTGCTCATGTTTTGGTACTTAATCGGTCTGAAAACTAATGCGTCATCTCTAAATATAACGAAATACATTTTGATATAATGTTCTTAAATCCAATGACTTCAAAATTTAAATGTTACTGATCGTAAACCCTGTTACACCAGGATGTCGACATTAGTAGCAGTCACTCGTGCTGACGGCATCAGCAACACTGCGCCACACCACCACAACCACCATCATCCATTGTGGTCCACAGTTTTTCCGGGTGTGCGGTGTTCCTACTTCTCCGTATACGCTTCAGCCCCCAAATGTGTTTGTGGTTGTATGTGTGAGAATGTGTATTCGAATACAAGTGCGACTGGGCACAAGTAAAAATGCACTTGTGGAAACTTTCGTAAAAAATACAAAATCTAATTTCACACTAGAAATTTATCAAAGTCAATACGATTTGTAACGCTCAGTTATGTATGTCTGCTGCATATTACATGACGTGTGCTGGCCTCGCTCGAGCCTCGAACAATGCCAGCCTACCTATCTGTCGTCGGAAGTATGTACCTGTGAGGGAATATAGGCGCGTCCAAGTGCACATGCGAGTACCTCCAGTATGATGCATGGATGTTGAATATTAGGAACATTTTCAGGATTTATTCTATTATTCACAAAACATTTTACTATTGCATGGACAATTTCATTCGGATGTGCCAATCGGCACGCTTTAAAATGTTACCACCTTCTTATCCGGCTACAACAACTGGTAGCAAAGCCATTGCGGTGAAATAGTCATTCCAATGTGTATGAATGTACTTGGTTGAGGGGGTCAGGTTAAACAAAAAAGAATTGTATGTCAAAATGTTGAAATTGACACTTTAATGTTCAAACTAAATTTATATATGTGGAATATTTTTCTATTTAGATAATTGTATAAAACCGCCATGTACCAAAGCCACAAATAGTACCCGGAAACAAGGACCTTTTTGTATCATCCACTTCCTCAGCCGTTAACACCTTAAGATGCTGATCAAAGGCTCAAATGAATAGTTGGAAACATTTCCAAAGTATCCAGAATTTGTTTCTAATGTTAATGTGGATAAATTGTATTTGTTACTTTTTGTGGCGCTGCTCAATTGTCTTTTATTTGTCAAATTTAACTTCCTACAGTTTCGAAAAAAGACATGGCGGTGGTCGCAAACCTTAACGTTTATTGTACCCCATAGCACACAGAACAGTCATAGTTTTGATTTTCCCATATTCCTGGAAAAATTACAAATCGGTTAATTTTGTATATATTCCAACCTTCTGATTTGATTTCTTCACACTCTAAATGCCACATTGTACAATCGTACCCGCCCACAAAGGGTTAACTTTTATTGCAATATTGATTCTTTAATACCTTCTATACTACTTACTTGAATCTTCTGAAATTTCACACTGTTACTAGTTTGTTAGTCGCAACACGTCAAGAAAAATAGGCGAAGTGGCCACTCCCTTTTTGGTACCTCCCACACAAATGGACCAATTTGATCCAAAAGTTAACTGCTTATAGCTTTAATAATAGTTCATGCAAATACTTGAAATTTTATACAGTACCTAGAGTCCAGAGAAAAGTGGGCGTTATTGGCACGCCCCTTTTGGTACCTCCCACACAAATGGACCATTTTGAACCAAAAGTTAACAGATTGTAACTTTAACACCAGTGAATATAAATACTTGAAATTGTGTACGGTGTAATTTTTTTATAGTATCTAGAGTCCAGAGAAAAGTGACCGTTATTGACAAGCCCATTTTGGTACAAATGGACCATTTTGTACCAAATGTAAACAGCTTTTAACTTTAATACCAGTACATACTTTAAAGTTATTAAATGCAATTTAAATTGATAACAATTTAATTAAAACAATAAAATTATTTATTTATGAATATTTTTTGGGACTCAAGGTGAGGGGATTCATAAGACGGTTTACCCGACTGTACTTTCTTACATGTTTTTATTTTACCCTTAACCAAGTTTAGAACATAGGCCGATTGCTAGGTCCATGTTTGTATACAATCCCCATATAAATCGGTACCTTCCGACTTGATCTCATCGGGTTCTAAAAAAGCCACATTTGACAACCTATTCGGCTGAAAATTCACATTTGTTGTTTAAACCATTCCTGAGACAAGTAAGAAATTTCAGAAACTTAATTTTTATTTATGAGTCTGTGCATTTGCTTATAACGCTCAAAAGGAGAAGAGATACTTCCATCGTTTATTATACCGATCGACTTGGAATCACTATACATATAATCACATCACATATATACCCAGCAAAACTAAAAGAAGTACTTCCCAACGAATAAGATTATAATTACTTCCAGATCATAAGTATGAACATTTTTTCAGCATTTGATGAAGTTCTTCTAAATAACTTACCAAAAGGTAATTTTGTAGTATAAATTACACTGTGCGAAATGGACACTTTGATAACACAGTACAACACATGATTTTGGGGTCTCAATTCTGAGAATTGGACGTCGTTTAATCAAGTTGGCTCAATTAATAATTTAATGGTCATACGATTTTTTTCTGCTCAAGGTGGATTTTTTGCACTCTTTCTAAATTTTTTTCTCGGAAGCCGCCCGTCACGGCTTCCATTTGTCGATTTTTATGCAAACTAGACAAGTTTTCAATATTCTATAAATTCAGACTTATTAAGCTCGATAGACTTTACAAAAAAGCTAATAACAATAATATTCCTAAGATCAATATCATGAAAGTTATGGGAAAAAAACTAATAAAATTCCTGCCGTCCGCAAAGCAGGATATGCCCATATATATATCTAAACCGAATTTCTTTAAATTTAGTATTGTCAGCTTGTACATCAAGAACTTCTGTCTGTCATCTTTTATACAGATTGGTTAAAATATATTTTTATATAGTGCATATACGCCAAATCGGAGGTAGATAAGTGTATATGGGAGTTATCTAAATATAGACCGATTTTTACCAATTTCAATAGGGATAGTTCTTGGGCAAAAATAAAGATACGTGCAAAGATTCTTTGAGATCGGACTATATTTGCGACCTGCTCCAAACTCCAAATGCAAAAAGTTATAATACCCTGTACCACAGTGTGGTGTCGGTTATAATTAAACATTTTAAATAAATTATGGGAATTAAGTATACCCTATACCACTCTACCGTACAGGGTATTATAACAATGTGCATTTGTTTGTAACACCCAAAAAGAGAAGAGATAGAACCATCGTTTATTGTTATTCAAAGAAAATCAGTTCACATGTAGGTATAGTACCAATATACATATGTACATATATGATTCACTTTGGCCAATAGTAAATGATTTATACACTCCCTTCCCTATGTTAGGTTTATAAAAATACGTGGATTTCATCTTATAAGTTGTGAGAGATATTTTTGCTTAGGTTCAAGTCGCGAACCAGACCTTTGAATAGAAATGCTTACAAAACGATAGTGTTTTATAAAGTACTAGTTGACGCCAGCAGACGTTGTCCTGCCCGTTCTGTTTGGGATGTATTGGTTTGTTATTCATTGATATTTCATTAACAATTGCATACATCCTGAGTTTCAGGAAAAAAATCATCAACAAAATGTTGATTGACCATAACTCCATTACAGCGCCATCAACCGGTTAGAATCATACATACAAACTATTATCAAGGCAAACCACACATATATTTTAAATTTCAGTCAAATCGCTCTGGAAATGCGAATTTTGAAAATATCTTGACCACTCCACCATTTATCACGGTGTAAATAATTCTAAAACACAGATGATCCCAAACTGAACCTATTGGTCAATTTTTAGTCCATTCGCTCTTATGGTTTCGGAGATCATGTGTTACTAACAAACGTACAAAGGATTTTATATACAGGGTGGGCCTAAAGAAACCAAGGGGTGTAAAAGTTTAATAACTTTTTCGTTTATTAATTTTTTTTTTTTATTTTTTTATTTTTACAATATAAGGCTGCAATAATATGATGGAACTTATAATTTATTTACTTATGCTTGAATATTTTAAATTAACAATTTGATATGTACGTATAACCAGAGAAGAATATTGTTATTATACCCTACACCACACTGTGGTACAGGGTATTATAAGTTTGTTTCATGGCAGATGTTTGTAACACCTGAAAATAACACAGCTAGACCCACCTTAAAGTATACCGATCGACTCAGAATCACTACCTGAGTCGATTTAACCATGTCTGTCCGCCCGTCTGTCCATGTAAAGTTGTTTAGTGTATTTCGCAGCTGTAAAGATCCCTATTGAATTTGGTTGAAATCGGTTCAGATTTAGCTATAGCTCCCATATAGATATTTCGTCCGATTTTGCTCTTTAGTCCTGTAGAAGCTGTATAGAAGCTGAATTTGAAGAAAATCGGTTAATATTTAGATATAGCTTCCATACATATCTTTCGTCCGATTTGACCCTTTAGTCCTATAGATGCTGTAGCTTACATCCAATCGTTTTGATATTTAGAATAGTAGAGTTTCTTGATCCATGGACTAACATTGCCGAATTTGAAGAAAATCCGTTAAGATTTAGCTATAGGTCCCATATATATGTTTCATCCGATTTGGCTCTTTAGTCATGTAGAAGCTGTATTTTACATCCAATAGTTTTTATACCCTACACCACACTGTGGTACAGAAACCAATTGTTCCAACTTAATACGACACTTTTATTATACCCTATACCACACTGTGGTACAGGGTATTATTTAAGTATAAAATGTCCCAAAAGTAAATTTATGTAAACAATTTATACATGAATTACAAAATTAATGTTTCAGAGTTATTCAATATTACGAGAGTGGTGTAGGGTATTATATAGTCGGCCCCGCCCGACTTTAGCCTTTCCTTACTGATTTTTAAACATTTCAACTACATTAAATGTGTTTAATTCACATTTTTAGATCAGAGTAAGCGTATGAAAATTACTTTTAAGGCTCAACATTTCTATTAATTAAAAAGAAGAGAATTATCAATGCACCCAAAGATGTTAAAAAGAACGACTTACCGCCATCAAATAAATACAACACCAAAAAAAGCAAACCTTACAGTGATTTTAAAGGAGCGATGCAAAAGTGGTGACAAAAAAAGTAATTCCTCGGCGCGACAATCCCTTGTTAAAATCATTAGTGAAAAACTATATTAGAACAACTTCCGGATCATAAGTTAGGGATTTTTATCGCTTTTTTGGATGCACTTTTTTGCTGGCAATTTGGTATCGTAGCGCTATAGTTGTTTCACACAGAAGTAAATTGGTTCAAGAATGAACACTGTCAAATTTGACAAATCGGTTCAGATTTAGATATAGCCCCCAAATATATTTACCTTCGATTTGGCATCTAAGAGCTATATTTAAAAACTGCGCATTACCAAACTAAGAATAAAGGAGTTGATTGATCCAAGAATGATCACTGTCAAATCTGAAATAAATCGGTTAGAGATAGCCTCCATATATACATAAATTTCTTCCGATTGGACATCAGCGTACTTCAAAACCTTTTTATTACATCCGATCATTATAAACTTAGGCAGAGAGGAGTTTTTGGACACAGAAATGAAGATTGCTAAGTTTGAAAAATTTCTGTTGAGATTTATATATAGCTCCCATATATGTACTTATACGTTACGATTTGGTATCAAAGTGCTTTATTCAAGCTTTATTCAACATCCGATCGCTATAAAATTTGGCAGAGTGGATCTTATTGAAATGGGTTCACATTTAGATATCAACTACATATGTAAAACATATCTCTCAATGTTGTGCATTTGACTCGTAGTGTACTGTTCTCCCAACTAACAATGGCCCACTCCACTTTAGTCTTCCCTTACTGGTTTACAAATGTTGTAATATCAAAATTACAAATTATTTGACACAAATTGGTCTACAGAATAATAACCACAGTAGAAGCCAAATATAGCCAAGAATAGGGTCTTTACTACATATTCTTCCCATAAAATACTGTATGTCGTCTTTCAACTTTTTATTAAAAAGGACGCTTTTTTGGGGAAACCAGTTCCCAATTTTACATGTTCTATTGTAGACAAATGGACGAAAAGCGATTCAAGTTTTTATTCTGAGCCAATCTATTTACTTTAAGGGTCAATAAAATTGTCGAAACTGATGATTGGCCATTTTTCATTTCTGATGACAAACATATCACCCCAAATTATCCCGTAATACTCCGAACCACGAGAGATGTAGAATAAAAGAATTCACAAACAATAAACGTTATCTAAATTTGCATTTATTGATGGCTCTAAAGATGAACGCGTCTATTTCTAATGAAAACGGAGCGCAAATTAAAGATGATCGCGCAGAGAATAGAATGTAATGATGATAAAATACATACAGCATCCAATGGTGACTGACTTGTGGATGGCTAATTCAGTCCATCTTTGCTCGTACAGACGCCAGAGACCGGTTCGCTTGTGTTAAGTACAAATTTGTAAAAGTAATTGTTTGCGACAAGAAAACAACAACTGCTACAACAACGAATAAATCTAATTTTCTCATCAATCTCTTGGACAAACATGGAAATGCACTTTCAAAACGCATTTAATAAACCATAACGGCACGCATCCATCCATAAAGCAGATTCGTTCGTTCGCTCGCCCTCTCGCAGTTTCCTCCGGCAGTGATGTGTTGATGCACAGCCCAACGATCTCTCACAGCCAACTTCCTTCTCCTGGTGCAACTTCTGTGGCATTTGGTATATTCTTCTCAATCCACTACGACCGAAGTACTGACCGACGGGACCTGTGCCGTCCGTACTATGTTGCTGGCCTGTCAGCCGACACATGTGGCTAAGGTACAGAGAGTGCACGACGGAACGTTCGCCTCAAATGGAGACAACAAAGCCCATAAACCACAAGTGAAGAAGCCGAGTTTAGTTTTCTTTTAGCGACATTAGATCGATGATGCTCTTAGCCTACCAATATGTTGCGCCTAGTGGCAGCAGAAGGCCTCGCGTCCTCTTCAATACCACGGTCCATATACGGCTACAGCAATTTATCGAATGTGTGTTGGTTAGTGTGTGCCTCTGCAAGTAAGTAGTGTGAGTGTGTGTTTGCTTTTTAAGCAGAAATAAAAATGTCTTGTACTCACTGACCAACTGACAAATTGCACTTAACTGCAATTGCACAGTTATTGCCGCTTACTTACTACTCCTTTTTGTTGTGTCCACCTCAAAGGTATCCCGTGTTAGTAAAGTCTACTTCTAAGCCATAAAGCACGGCTATACTTACAAAACAGTTAGCAAATTTGGTAGTTCACACACACATAGTCTCTCAGAATGCTCTCACATTGTCCACGTATCTTTTGATATATGTATGTACGCGTTATGCACATTGTGCATATGTGTGTACGCATACGAGCATACATACACTCTGAAAAAAGGCTGTTAAAGTGTACAATATTTTATAATAAAATCGGGGGCCAAATCACGGCATTCGATAACGAGAACATTGGAATTAATTAAAAACTATCCAGATAAGCTGTATAAGAATGTGTTTAAAGAATCTACTTGAATTTATCAGAAGCTTATACTCTTTTAACGATAATAAAATACAGATTTCGATGGTAAAGTATTCGATATCGAATGCCGTGATTTGCCCCCGGAATATTTAACTGATACGTAATGTGTTTGTTTATGCAAAAAGTATTGTTTCGAAATACGAGTATTATTTTTGAGCATAGTCAAATTCGACCGTTTCGAAATACGAGTATTATTTTTGAGCATAGTCAAATTCGACCATCAGAAAAAAAAATTCACTTCTTAATATTTTTCTAAAAAAAATAAACAAGCAAAACAATGCAAGTCTAGTAAACCAACAAGGGTATTTATAATCTCACCTTTCTAAGTACTGTAATATGATACATACTTTGTATAGAAGATGACAGAACTTTTAAACAATTTTGCGCATTTTTTGTCAGGTTATAGTTATTGGAAAAACTATTTCAAATACAGAATATTTAGATGATTGCTACAGAAGTTGTGGGGATAATTTTCCAATTTGTGTGGTACCAAAAGGGTCTTAAGTGCTGAAGAGTATATACTGAATGGGCATTGTGATGTTCAGAATTGTAAGCTTATACATGCTATTATGTTTGTGTCGCAACCATATTATGATCGCCAAGACAATAATATGTGCCTCTCGTAACCATATTATGATCAGAATACACGCCGTTGTAACTATATCATGACAGCAGGATCTCTTTCCGCTGTTGATTACATCGGCCGCTTTCCCCCTTCACGTTTTGGAGAAATCTGCTGTGGAAATATTATGTTCCAGCTTATAAAAAAAATGGTGTAGGGTAATTTGATAATAACCAGAGCCGCCTACTAAATCCCATATTTTTCTTTGTTCGCTGAAGATAATCAGAGAACCAATTGTTATTAATCTGCCAAAATTTTACTGTTATAACCCTGTACGTATAGCAAATTTTTTAAGTGTACATAAACATATTCATGCACACGCAAGTGGCAAGTGTTGCACGGACACGGTCACTCTTACTCGTTCGTACTCGTACTATAATAATTCATAGCATACGAAAACTGTTTATTGGCGGCACTTGCCAAAATTGGCCATACAATACCAGCATACCTGATAGGCCAATCAGAAATAATACGATGCCAATGTGTTTTTCCAAAAAGATGAGGACATTGCGAAAAAACGCTGTAATTTGTTGTGCGTCCACCGAACGAATCGTATAAATTATTTCATGAATAATTATGAAGCTGCAGGTGCATTAAAACGGTTCCATGAACCATACCATGGTGCTGCTGCTCCCAGCGTATTCGCGGTAAATGTAAAAACTAAAATCCATTTTTCCTCGATTACTCTTTGGCAATCTTTTACATTAACTATTAGAAAGGCTTTGAAGGACCATACACGAAGACGTTATTGAAGACAAGTGTTGACCGGTCTTTTTCAAAGAATATGGTTTGTATTTCTATCAACAAAAAAAGCACAAAATAAAAATTAAATGTAATCTCGTTGGAGTATTATTACAGAGTCCAATTCACACAAGCCGTCTTAGCATTTCTCTCAACATCTTTTATTAGTGCACATTACCAGTCAAGCCAAACCAAATGCTACCAAAAAAATGCAACAATTATTGTAATCAAACCTATTACCTGTAAAGATATTTAATAGAGTTTCCTAGTATATACAAACTCCGACTCTGAATTTTGGTATAATATGGGAGAAGTATTGAGCAATTTTAATATTTCTTTCGACGGTTTGTCAACGGTCTTTTCAGATTTTATACATTAAGTACCCTAAGAAAAAAAATCGCTTCTGTAGTATATTTTCTGGAAACATATTATATTTGAGAAAAATTACTTTTTTCCTATAGGTAGGAAACAAATTAAGTAGCCGATTTAAATATTTCCCCGTTTTTTAAGATAATTTGCACCAAAACTCCGAAAAAAATAACATTGATAAGAGAGATATTCAAACTTTTTTTCCGGTATGTAAATATAAAATATTTGCACCAAAGTATATTTTATTTCAATTTTGATCCCAAACATATTTTGTTTCCTGTTTTTTTCTCCGTGTATATATTGTAATGTCTAAAAACTGATAATACGGATAATAAAATACGGCCCAATCACACCTCCGGCATGAAAACCACACCACACAGTAATTTTTTGTGGATGCAATTGTGTCTCTTGAAGCACATGTGGGTTTGATGCTGTCCAATAACGCATATTTTGTTTATTGACGATTGGGACAGGTGGGACGATTATTACGGCCGGAAATTGGAGTAAACGCTCTTAAAGTTGGGACCACGTAAGTGAACTTTACCACGATTAAAACGTTGACATCGACTAACGTTTTGACACTAAAATATCATTAAAAATGTTTGAAGGTGCGTTGACATAAAGATACGAAATTGTTATGCCCCTATTGGAAAACCCGGTATATACCACGATAAAAGAAAAAGTACAGTTTTTACTATTCTCAATTGTATGGCTTTGGATGTAGTATGCACTTATTGTCTCACTACGAGTAAATGTATGAATAATGCAAACAAATTCATGCAGATATAAGGCTACAATTTCGGAGTAAATATACCACACAATGGTAAAGCATATTAAGACTGTACGCATTTGTTTTTTAACATCTTATAGGAGAAGCCCTTTTTCTTTGCACCAATATTCCAAATGTTCGCTGACTCTCTATCGACTCTAAGTAAACTCTGAAAACCCCAATTTGGACAAATTGCGTCGTTTTTATACCCTGTGGTACAGGGTATTATAACTTTGTGCATTTCTGTAACACCCAAAAGGAGAAGAAATAGACCCATCGTTTATTATACCGATCGACTTAGAATCACTTTCTGAGTTCATTTAGCTATGTCCGTCTGTCTGTGCATGTATTCTTGTAATCAAAGTACAGGTCGCAATTATGGTCCGATCTCGACGAAACTTTACACATATCTTTTTTTGGCCCAAGGACGATCCCTATTGAATTTGGTTAAAATCGGTTCAGATTTAGATATAGCCCCCATATATATGTTAGCCCCGATTTGATATGTAAGCGCTGTAAAAACTTTATTTTATATCCGATCAGTATCAAATTCGGCAGAAAGAGGTTTCTTATTATATGAATGAACACTGTTAAATTTGGAAGAAATCGGTTCAGATGTAGATATAGCCCCCATATATACGTTACCCCCGATTTGACATGTAAGCGCTGTAAAAATGTTATTTTATATCCGATCAGTGCGAAATTCGGCAGAAAGAGGTTTCTTATTACTCGAAGGAATACTGCCAATTTTGGAGAAAATCGGTTCAGATTTAGATATAGCCCCCATACATATGTTACCCCCGATTTGACATGTAAGCGCTGTGGAGACTGTATTTTATATCCGATCAGTACGAAATTCGACATAAAGATGTCTTTTTACATGAATGAGTATTCAGGGAAAATCGGCTCAGATTTATATATAACATCCGTATATATGTTCCTCCTGATTTGGTATCAAAGCGCTATAGAAGTTGTACTTTACTTCCCATCATTAAAATTGTCCAGAAATATGTTTCTCAATTTAGGAACGAATATTGCTTAATTTAGCGATTATCGGTTCAGAATTAGATAATATGTTCCTACCCATTCACCAATTATTCCAAATTATTATCGCAATGACCCTTATCGCATTGTTAGGGAGGTGTAGGGTATGATATAGTCGGCCCCGCCCGACTTTCTGCCTTTCCTTACTGGTTTTTAAATAATTTATTACTTGAAGAAGTCACCGAAAATTAAATTTTTATGGCAGATTGGCGCAGAAGAGCTATAGAGCGCCAAGTAGAATGCACTTAAAAACACGCTAGTAAAAAAATATTTAATCTAACTGCATTACTGTTAAACAAATTTGTAGCTCTACAATTGGCGACTTTTAGAAATAAATAAATAAAAAAAAAAACAAGTAAAAAATCCAAATTCAGGCGATGTTGACTATGGCACAATATATAATTTCATGACTTTAAATTTCGATACAAAACCAGTAAGGTATAAGGAAATATATAATACCCTATCGAAGCAGAATATGAAGTTTTATCAATGTAGTATTCCTAATGATCTGCCCAACAATTTTTATGTTATAGCGCTTACACTAAAAATCGGAATATACGTATATTCAGGAGATGTACATAAATAGGAACCGATATTTTGTAACGTTCAAAATAAATCAATCAATAAAACTATAATATTCTAAAGATATATTAAAAAATTCGAAGCCCCTAAACGCAAAACCGGGATTTAGGGATGTATGGGCAATATCTAAATCTGAACCGATTTTCTTAAAATTTGGTAAGTATCGTTCCATGTTCAAGATAATGTTATCTGCTAAATTAGAAATGCGGATTATATAGCGCTTATATGCAAAATATGGATATATGTATATGAGCGCTATATCTAAATCGGAACCGCGTAAATGCGAAATCGGGATGTACATATATACAGGATATATATATAAATCTATAAATCTAAAGTGATTTTCATAACATTTGGCAGAGATCTTTACTGCCTCATAAAACTGCCGTGTTGTAAATTTCATAAATGTCTGCTTAACAGTAAATCGCATATACCGCTTAAATACCATATCGGAATGTATATACATTATGCGCGAAATAATACGGACATTGACTTGCAATATAAATATCGTCAGTAAAAGTAACTAAAATGACAGAAATTATGGTGGTTAGAAATACTTTTTTTTTGCTTGTAGATTAGAAAAACATATATCATATACAAAATATGCAATTGATTACTATTTAACTTAATTTTGTACAATCACAATATTAATTAAAGAAGTAATTTTCAACCTGTGCACAATAATAAGGACACTTGACAGTATTATTAACAAAATGTAACATAAGCGGAATTATTGTTATTAAAATTATGTGTTTTGTAAGATAGAAGCAAAATTAAAGTTTTAATCTTAAATTTAGAATAACTGTCGAAATATTTTACAAAAATTATGTAAATACACGCTGTTGCAAGTAAAGTTATAGAAAACAAATATATTGGGTGTTGGCGAATTATTAACGAAGAAAGAAAATAAAAAAATTTCGTCGCTTTCGCCGAAATTAGTCCAAGTATTCTATTCTACCAAATTAAAATAATTATAGTCTTAATAGAACACGTCTGAAAATACTTATTTTCAAAAATTATTGCAGCAAAAGTTTTTCCGAAAAAATTTCTAAGGAACTTCTTATAGATAATTTTTTTTTTTGAATAGGTCCACTTACCTGGCCCTCGTGGAACTGAAGTGGTATGCTTTGGTCCGACGACAAAAATATTACAATATTTGGATCAGAAAAATGTTTTTGCTTATAGAAATATCAATTAAAGAATATTCTAATAATATGTTTCATCTCGATCGGAGTTAAATTGCGTCCTGTACTCTGCGAACATTTTAAGATGGACATACGGACAGGCATGGTTAAATCAGCCAATTCTGAGTCGATCGGTATACTTTAAGGTGAGTCTAGTTACAGTAATCTTTAGGCGTTATTAACATCTGGCCCAAAACAAACTTATAATACATGTACCACACAGTGGTTTAGGTTTGGCCAGGCCGTACTAAAGCTCTGCATGAATACATTCGTTTTACCGCGTGTCCTAGAGCGTTTGAGCAACAAATATTGTGCAACATGAATAAGTCGCAACCAAAACTGCAGTGATGTCAACGGAATCGGTCCAAAAACTGCAGTGCAATAACATTACGCAAACTTGTTATAGAGATACACAAATTTAAACTGATCGGGCTGAAAATTGGTAAAATAAGTATACTCGTATTTATACCCAGAACGCTTTACTCGAACAACGGTTGTATGGGCACCTCTTGATTTGACTTCTTAAAGCCAATGTGACCACAATTTATTATTGATTGGGCTAAAATTGCTAATTTGATTTGTTTATACCCGAAACCATTAACACTCATCATAGTTCCTGTTTTGATATAGTCCCCAGACAAAGGTCTCACTTATTTTGCTCAAATCCATTCAGCAATAAAACCGTTTTGATATACCTCCCATACAGAGTTTCCTCTCTTTTGAATACTTTTTATATTTTCTTATTTGCATTAGTATAGTGTGGAATGTGATCCATTGTGGAGACTATATAAGAATCAGGCTGGCCGAACACAGCCCCGTGTTTACTTGTTTTTTATGGCATTTTTCTGGAGTTTCTTTATTTTGGGTTCTTGTGTTCCAAGTTGTTTCCTACACACCTACAATATTTAAAATCCTCATGCAAACTTTATATTTTCTCAGTTTGATGATATGTTTACTATTTGCTTTACGTTTCTTAAACACTTTTAAAATAGTTTGTGTCCAAAGAGGCCATAGATCAAATCAAAAGAAAAACTTATCTTTATAAATGTTTAACAATCAGACAAAACCGTCAACAAACATCTCCCAACTTTTTCCCCAAGCACAATCATTCGATATTGTATGTTAAACTTTTACAAAAGTAAATCATATCCTCACAGAAATGTTTCAAAACGTTTTATTCATTGCTTTACAGTGTTGAATACAACGAACACAGTGGCTAACACTTTATTTTGTACTTAGCAAACAAAATGGTTTCTAAAACATACTCATACTTTCGTAACCTTATTCGAGCAAAATAAAACCACGATAGGACAGATGTGTCATACTTTGAACTTGACGGTATTATTTTTATAATAAAATCCTTGTCAACTTTAGAATCATTTTGTTCAACGACGTTTTCAAAGAATCGAATATTTTACATATTTGTTATCATCATATCGTAGATGTTCTGTTTGTCCTTTACTTTAAAAGATATGTTCGAAGTCTATACGCTGGAAAAGTGTTGTTCATTTAGTCAATGGAGAAATGTTTTTTTGAGAATAAAGGAAACTTTCAGTGGAATAAAAAAGTGTATCGGCGTGACAAACAATGATACCATTTTTCCTGTATAATTTGAAGATTTGTCCACCCGTCCAAAAATTTTCCAAATCTTGATTAAAATGTTGAAAAATCATAAAAACGCCCAAATATATTCCGCATGAAACGTACGAGTATAGAGGAATGTTTGTGCTTATGTTTTATAAATGTATTGTATTTAAAAGTAAATAAATTATTGTTTTATGCATTCATACGTTTGAGTATTACACAGTGCGACAAAATAAACTCAAATTGAAAAGCAAATGACGCGACATTATTATTTGAATTTCATGAAGCACATAGTCCGTTAACATTAATCCGTTACAATGGTGCTGCGATAACGGTTACCATTGACGGTAATATTCTGATTTTCCTCATTTTTGAAGAAATATGTGCCAATGATTCCACCATCACATAAACCACAATATACCGTTGTTTTTAATAGATGTAATGCGGCAATTTTGTTTATAAATGGATCCATTGGGCCAGAAATGTGCTTCATCACTGAACAAAATTTCACTATAAAACACCGGATAGACACCGAGTATTTTCGTAATATATCTGAGCAATTTGGGGACGCTGTTGCGGTGTGAGTCTTTCCCTGATGATTTACCAAACGATACAGAACAAAAATGACAAGGCAGTTTGATATGAGTCATACGTGATCTGTAAAAAAGCATAATGAAAATCAAACCTCACGATGAATCACCCGTTATAGTAAATTTTGCAAGGAAACATATTCAATCAGTCTCTTAAAAATTTGCAATTGACTTAGTTATTAAAGTTTCATTAGAACTAAATGTGTATAGGGTACTTTTTATGAGAATCCAAAAATGTGGAAACATTTTACACAGTCTATAGTCATTTCAAATGTTGTCTAAAATATCGAATATTAAAACATTTTAATGATAGATAGAGTTATGGGGAAGTTGTGTTGTGCGAATGCATCTCTCCATCTTTAAACAGTTCTTTCGAGAAATATCGTGCTTACCAGTGTTAAAGTATTCTAGAACGGATTTCCGCCAAATATACATAGGGTCTTATGTCACTCCTTCAATACGACATTCGTAGCAAATGATGATAAGAATTAATTAGGTCCAACTTATCGATAAAATGTGTTTATAGTATAGGGGCAATTTAGTAAATTTGACCATTTAAAATATCTGCTAGAGTCACTTTTCAAACGTTAGGAAGAGGTAATTACTCAATCTACAAAAGAATACAAGTTGAATCTAAAAAAACCAATATACTCGTATGTCGAGAGTGCCATATTAAATATTATTATTGGAGTTACTTCGTAAATAATAATGTCTGAACTATTTAGAAAATATGACAAACGTTCTGCTATTTAATTTAAAACTAAATATTAAAAACTTAAAGCAGTTCAACTACCCTCAAAAAATTTGTGCATTATTGTGGGCAGTTTGATGATTTTCGGGATAAATTGTTTTACCGTTCGAATAGGTAGACCGAATTTGAACAAAGTTTTAGAAGGGTTTTAAATGGTAAATATTTAGTCATAAATAATATATAATATGATCTGATTAATAAAATCAAGTTGAAATTTCGACAACATATGTGAATTCATCAACTATTCCTTTTTCAGATTATAAAATGATGATATTATTTACTTTAGTAAATTACATATGTGCCACCAAGTAATTTAATTTGTTCGTTTATCGATATCGAAAGTCCTTCTTAAAGACTCGACATTTAAATTAGTTCATGGTCATTAGTTAAAAATAACGTCTATTGTCAAAATACATTATTAAGCTTAGCGATATGCTAGAGCAAAGCGGGGTCCTGTTTAACTAAACACTTCATAATGTTCGTTTCGTTCTAGAGTGTCATAAGTATAATAGCCCGGGTCATATCGTTAAAGCGGTTACTGTATATTGTTTTTGCTGTGTAGGGCACAAAGACCACCTACATATTCTGAATCATTAAGAATATTTAGAAAATTCATTGTAGATATAATAAAAATCATTGCAAACGTTTATGTATTTCCTTATTCACACATACATACATATATTATAAAAATAATTACATGTTTTTCTACATTCTGCTTAATAATTATGTATATCATAATACTTATATCATCCTCTTCGGTACCGTAAAATAACTCCCAAATTAAATAAGTCCCAAAAAATTTCCATGTAAATTGGGACTTATTTCATTATGAGATAATGCTCTAATTGTATATTTACTACAAGAGTGAAAATTCTTAATAATAATTGGCTCGAATGATAAATTTTAAATATTGTAATTTAATTCAATGATTTAACATTTTTGTGCTATATTCAACTAAAATGTCTTGTTAATTATTAACAATTCCATCATCTAAACTGTTGCTAAAAGTATTCTGATTATTTTTGTCAGAAGAATATATTTAAAATTTTTAGTCTTTGATTTACTTTTTGGAAGAAGGAATACATTTTAACCATAAAAACTTGTAGTAAGAATGTTTAATTCCAAATCACTTGGGGCGGGGGGGGGGGGGGGTGGTGGTCTGGGTATTTCTAGAATTGATATTAGTTAAAAAAAGTTAAAAGTGTAAGTTATTCTCAAACAGTTCTAAATTTCCGCTATTTTTTGCATTGTTCATTGTTACTAACATTGTTTTTTACTGTTTTCGAAATACCTCGCGAAGCGAAGCAGATCCGATTTTGATCTCTTCACATTTGAGTAGAGGGGATGATCCTGAACAAAATCTCATTAACAGTTTTTGGCGTCAAACTAGGCAAACCTTTTAACCCTTGGGGTACGATGTGTGTACTCAAATGAATTTTAAAGTTAACTTTTTATTTTTTATGATAAAGTTTGATTTTTCTTTATTTATTTTTTTTAATTAAATCCTAACAAGTGTGTAAATTTTTTGATGAGCGGATGCCCCCTTTCGAAAAATTCCATTTTTGTGCCACTTTTTGAAGACTCCCAGCGGTAACACTGCGCTGCACACACGCACATGGAGTAGTCTTGTGGTATCGGTTAGATTTAACCTAACTTCTTCCTTCTTAATTTTTGATTTCTTGGTCAAGGTCAACATAAATTCTAGGAAAATGCAACAGAAAGAAAATACAAAAATTTGCCGGGAAAGAGCAAGGAGATACGAAAATGAATTTCTATGTTTTTCATATAGAAATATATTGTATGTACATGTATTCGTAGCTATGTATGAGTGAGTATGTCGGTATTCCACTCAAACTAGCACAACACAATCGGGCGTTTATATGTTGGTTGACTTTCAGTTGGCTCGGAAAGCACATCAAATTGGCACGTGTTGGGAATTGCATTCATTCGAGATGATGGGTGTCGTCGAGTGGGTATTCTGGATTAGTTCAGTAGAAAAGCAAAAAACCTTTAAGCATTTAAACATCTAACCGACAAGCACAGTGTTGGAATCAAATTCCTTTACTCTACTTTAAGACAGCATAATTTAAGAATAAATAATTTAAAAATATGTTTGTACCTATATATAAACTGTTAGATATTTTCTAATTTTATATAGGAGTAAAAAATAAAACCTTCTGTAGTATACTGACCCAAACATATTCTGCTTGAAATATATAATTGTTTAGAGTATACTTTGTCAAATTTTAAATGTTCGTAAAATTCCTTTATGATTTCAATTGATGACTTGGAATAAATAGAGATAACAAAATAGTGTTTTACAACAAATTTTGCTTTTTATGTCATTATAAATTTTATGGTATTAATCGAAATTAATGAAAAAATTAATATTAAATTCGAAAAAGAAAGTTTTGTAAAGCTTTTTTAAACAAAATACATTTTGAGAAAATTAGTTTGCATATATATTTTGTCGTAATATAAAAAATGTATGCGTTCCAAATAAATTTTGTTAATTTTCAAATAAAATTTATTTGCTCAGCAAATTTTAATAAAATTAAAAAAATGGGTGTCCAAATATATTTGCTTTCCATTCAAACATATCAAAAAAGGCGATTTTTCCCCGTGTAAATTTTCTTTAAAATTGAAATCGTATAATCTTGGATAACAATAAAGTGCTTATAAAAGGTGATTTTTTGCAACTTTTGTTTTTGGCAAAACTGTTTTTGGTCTGGCAAACATGTTCAGTTTGGTCTATAATTTAACTATTAATCGAATTACAAACTTACAACGCTTGCAGATTATTGAATTTAATTATCAGTTAAGTTTTACCATTTTATGTTCAGTTGGAGCGACCTTTTGAGGCGGCTATTCGGAATCTTGTGTCTAAATTTCGCACCAAATTTACATTAGACATGTTTCCGTTACCATAGCTGCTTAAGTTGTATGGTGAGCTAAACGATTTAAAGCATTATTAGTTCACGATAGAGTTTGGTGCCTGTGTTCCTGTCTCAATCGAGTATGGTGTTGCCAGATCCGACATCCTATATTTCGTAGTATGGCATCTCATTTTTGTAGAGATTGTTGTCAATTATTGTAAATAAAGGAAAGAAGGAGAACAAAAATGGAAAATGAACATAGAATATGTTTTATAAATTCATTTCAAGAATTTTTTTACTGTTTCGCATTGTTTTTTCCTTACAAATCGTTACACCATTTTTACCAGAGAGTGGAAACCCGCCACTTACTCCTTATCGCCAGTAAGTGGAACAAAGTTGCTTTCTTTGCAAACTGCTAAACTAAAATCGATAGCTTGTAATGAAAACTTGCCTATTATTGGACATTAAACCACAAACACGCATACGTAGAGTGCGGACAGAGGAAAATATCCCGGTGGCATCATTGGACCGTACTTTCTAAAAGACGACGAAGGCGGGAACGTTACTGTGAATGGCGAGCGCTGTCGTGCGATGATTACAAAGCTCTTCCATTTTGCCCAAAATGGAAGAGCTGAACTTGGCTGACAACTGAGAGGCGAGTTCGGTGTACAGTTTATTTCACGTTTGGGGCCGGTCAATTGGCCGCCTAGATCGTTCGAGTTACGCCTTTAGATTATTTTTGTGGGGCTATGTTAAGGCTCATGTCTATAGGGACAAGCCCGCAAAGGTTGATGCACTGGGAGCCAACATTGAAGAATTTATTCGGGAGATACCGGCCGATATGTTGGAGAAAACATGTCAAAATAGGACCCAGCGTATGAACCATTTGAGGCGCATCCACGGTTAATATTTGCAAGAAATCATCTTTAAACATTGAATTATATAGACCGTTCTATCGACTCAAAGATTTCATACGTTTTTCTAAATTGTATGTGTTTTTTTAATCAAATCCGAAAGCTCTTAAAAAATCAACCTGTATGGTTGATAACAATTTATGACTTGGGATATTTAAAAATAATTCGAAACCAATAAAAAATTAAAATTTATTTAAAAAATCAAAATTTTTTAATTCAAACATTTTCTATTCAAACATATCAAAAAGGCCTACAAAAATGATGTAAATATATGTATTTTGTAGTGTATTTTGTTACGTTAGTGTCGATTCGAACATTAAATAATATATGTATTATACGAAACTGTTCTGGTTCGGTCTAGTCAAAATAAGTAATATATTTTTTAGTCATAAACATGCAACTGCAACACAACAAACAATCGTTTCAAGAAATACAATTCAGCAATTGGACTCTTGCCCAGTTCCGAGTTCGACAATTATTTTTCGAATTTGTCTGTCTATTCATTTGTCTCGCTTTACAAGTGGCCATGATACATGGAAGTGTTCGAACATTGACACGAGCTCGAATATGAATACTGAGTGTTGTCATTTTTATTTTATTTATTTATTTGTGGTATTGTTTATGAATTATTGATTGGATTGCTGAGCTGCAATAGAAGGATGCGTGTGAAATCAGGATTAAGGTAATAGCATTATTAACGCTACAATTGTTTACAAATATTATCTCTTTTGTTGGCTTATATGGAATGTTGTTGAGGTTTAAGAGGTGTCGAAACGTTATGAATAATTAAAGCTCAAATACCATCAAATTATATGCTTCAGTTAACATTCAAATTAATTCAATTTGCTATAATCATCATTAGTAAAATTGTACACTTACAGACTTGGGATTGATAATGGGCGAGAGACAATTACTTTTATGAATACCTACACTGTAAAAATATGTTCTTTAAATCAAAGAAATATTCGGCATTCAGTGAGTATCATAGATTTTCCTTTATTGTGAATTCAAATAACAAATGAGTGGTATGTGTATACCATATAGTAGACTTTCGGTCTACAGAACAATAAATCATAAAATATTTTTCAAACAGAAAAAGTATTTCCAAGAAAGTGTTTCTTATACATTAAAAATAACTCTTAACGTAAATACATCATTCTTGGACATCAATAAACTTTTTTTTATAATAACGAAAGTTTCTTTGATTGATTTTGTTACATCAAAAAAATTCTCCTTTGCATTACAGAATATTTGTTTCGTGTATTTCTGCACGGAGAAAAATCTAAATTTTTGATCTGTTTAAATTGAAGGCAAAAATATTTGGAACCAAAACTTTTAAATATTATATATTTTAGAAAAAATAAATTTTATTTAAAAATCCTGATATTTTGTTTGGAAAGCATATATTAATATATTAGCATATATTAATATATTAGGCATTAGGTTTTGTTTTACAACACAAATTTTTATAAAGATAAATTCTAATTCATCACTGTTTGTCAATCCATCAATGTAAATTATAGTTACGAAAGATTATTTCGAAGGATTACATTTCGAAAAAAATACTTAAGTGCAAATGAATCGTTGTTTCGGAAATATAGTTAGTTAATTAGTTTATTGAAAATCTTTTCATTATAACCGAATTATACTACTTTATACACAGAAAATTTGTTAAGACTATAACGTATTGTCTAAACGTTAGTATTTAAGGTAATACAGAACCATGCCTTTCCAGTGTAATGTATAGCGAATAACTGTTAAGGAATTAATTAGTAATTCTAAAATTACACTAAATTAAAAACATTGAAACAAAATATTAAACACTTAATACTAAAAAAATTACAATATTTGATAATGATAACAATTGTCTGTCAAACTATCCTCTATATGTAATGGAACAGCCCTGTTGCAAAATTCAGGGCGAATACTTACTCATACTCGTATATTAAAATTTGGCGGATTTTCGTTGAGAAAGCCTATAGGTGATAAATAGCTCACATTGGGCCAACTAAAATTTCTCTGGACATCGCAAATTGAAGTAGAGCTAAGTTTTTAATGAAAGGCGACTCCAGTAATAAATCTGTGAATGATGCTACACACGTAGAGGGATATTGGAATAACCTTCGATTCCTTAAAAATGTATACATTTGAAAAACCGACGGTTGACGGATTCATAATTTTTAACATTTTCCTTTCGAGAATCTCGAATTCTTTCATTACAGTCGGAGATACATCAAACCATATTGGAAATCCATATACAATGATCGGACGAATACTTGATTTATAAAGCAGAAGTATCGTGCTCTGTGGCAAATTTTTTTCCAGATAACTAATATCGTCTTTGAAAGGAATCTCCTCTCTATTCAGAAACAATTTTAAATTTTTGCTCCGTGGTACTACAAATTGTCTGCATTTCCCTGACGCGTTTCGAAAATAAATAGCCTATTTATTGCAAAGGGGTTTCCAACAAGAGGTGTTATTTTAGTATTCAAAGAAAAATGCCCTTTTTTGAGATAAATGATCGGATGTTTATTTCATAATAAAGAGGGAGGTATGCCGTTAATAATGAAAGACAACATCAGCCAAATGGCCACCACGACCACGCTTACAGGACCATATCCTTTTCATGAAATTTTCCATAACCAAATCGTAAAGTGGCTGCCCTATGTCCTCGATAGCCTCACGAATTCTATAACACGGTCCGCAAACTTTTCCCGTAACAGAGCAATGGAGCACCAAACAGTCACACGTTGAGGCTTCTCAACAATAAATCTTGGGTTTTCCGAGCCCCAGATGCGACAAGTTTGCTTGTTGACATAGCCACCGAGGTGGAAATGGGCCTCATCAGTCAAGATGATTTTGTATCGTTTTTTTGTTAGATCGTTTTGTATCGTTCGATGATCGTGTATCGTTCCATTTTTAGTAATGGCGTAGTTTCTACTTGTCAAATGTCAAAGAATAAAAGCTTCAAAAGTGACAGCTACCGAAATACCGGGTGATTCAAAAAAAACACCTCTTGTTGGAAAACCCTTTAATTCCCTTATCATCGTAAAATCGCTGACAGTAATCAAATGAATCTAAACTTTCTGCAGCGCCATGTTCGGGGACTCATCATGAGCATATAAAAGACTATCATCAGCATATAATAACCTCACATAATCACCAGTAAGGTGTGGGAAGTCGCTCATGAAAATGCTGTATAAATGTGGGGCCAATATATCCAGAGGTACTCCACATCTCAGGTGCTCCACATCTCAGATCCCCGAATTCAGAAAATTGGCCACAGAGAAATATCTATTATCTAGATAGCTATTAAATAGTCGAATTATCCTCGAACTAAAGCCAATCTGAATCAGTTTCTATAAAATACCATTTTGAAAAGTCTTATCAACATCCAAAGAAACAACATGCATCGAACAACGACGCAGTCTTAAATTGGTACAATATTTCGGAAATATAATAAATATAGAATACAAAATATTTTATGCCCTACTGTATGTGGTCCTCATTGCCCCCCTTACGCCGAGACAACACATTCGTTGGACCTTTTGTAATATCATTGTGTTGCACTTCTTTTTCATTGATGTCCACCACACTACTGATGCCTAAGTTAGAATAGGTCTGATTACGCTCTTGTAGAGCCAGTGTGTCATACTTGGATTAAGGCCCCATTTTGAGCCAATGGCTCTTCTACATAGTCCCCAGCATATGTGAGCTTTGTTTGCTCGTTCTTTTATGTGGCACTTCCAACTTAGTTTCCTGTCCAGGATTACACCTAAGTATTTAACCCTGTTGGATACTGGAATTGTTTTGTTAAGGAAAAGTGGGCCATCATATTGATCAATCTTCGTTTTCCTTGTGAACAGACATATCTCTGTTTGTTCTGGGTTTACAGTTACATCTCTCGGTCGAGCCCAATCATATGCAATTTTTAGAGCCGTTTCGGCCCTTCTACACAGTTGATTAGGATTCTTTCCCCTCAGAAGTATTATAACGTCGTCTGCGTAACAGACAGATTAAAGTCCTTCATCCGTTAGTATCCTTAGGAGAGTATTTATAGTAGTGACCCACAGGAGTGGTGATAATATACCACCCTGTGGGGTTCCCTGTGCTACTCTGTCTCTTATTTTTATGTCGTGGGACCCGCAATTTATCCATCTATTCCTTAGCATGTGGCTTATCCAGTCTCGGAGAGCCCGTTCCACCTGAAACTGGTCTAAGGATTGGATGAGTGTGTCGGTCCGTACATTATTGAACGCCCCTTCAATGTCAATACATACCGCAAATGTATACATCTTTCCATTGAAGGATTCTTCTATATTGTGTACTACATCGTGTAGGGCGGTGTCCACTGATCGCCCTTTAACATAGGCATGTTGTCTAAATTTTAGCATTTCGCCTGGTATCTTACTTTTAATCATGGTATCCACTATACATTCCATGGTTTTGAGTAAGAAAGATGTTAGGCTTATTGGTCTATAAGCCTCAGGTGTTGCATAACTTGCCTTGTCGGGTTTAGGTTTGAAAACTACTCTTGCCTTCTGCCAGGCTTTCTGTGTGTATGCGAATTTTAGACATGCTGTGAAAATAGCGACTAGATGAGTTGATATGTAATCCACCTCCATCTGCAGTAGTGGTTAAATGTTGAAAAGCTTCTTACGGCTTCTTTGACCATATGGTCTGTAATGATATAACTTTGTTGTTCTTCATTTTCTCTGTAGTTCGGTATCTCAGTCTGGCCCGTCGTACCTTGCGGAAAATGGGTGTTCATCAAAAGCCTTACCATTTCTTCAGTTGAGTCTACTCTTCTGCTCATATCATCTACCATTGTTTCGGGTTGGGTATGGGTTTTTGAAAGAAAATTTTTAATTTTAGAAACATCGTTAACGCTATCGACCTGTTCACAGAATAGCTTCCAGGAGTTTCGTTTTGCTCTTCTTGTGATTTTGTTGTATTCTCTGAGTCTTCTATGGTAGTCGTCGCAGTATTCTGGAGATTTTTACGGCGTGCCCTATTTTAAAGTCTACGGACCTCTTTCCCAATGTTGCGAATCTCCCGGTCATCCAAGGCTTCTCTTGGGCTGATTTCCTTTCTCGAAGCAGAAAGCTGTCTTCGAAAGACATTAGTGTCATTATCTTCAACACTTAGGCACTCAAAATGTCCATGCCCTAGTCTTTCTCTAATTAGCTTCCCGAATTTTGTCCATTTAGTTTTGGCTTTATTTCTGAAACTTATTGGGTTCGGCGATGGTCGTGCTATCTTAAACCTTATGTAACGATGATCAGAAAAATAATGTTCTTTAGATACCCTCCATTCCTGTATTTCGTCTATTAGATTTTCTGAACATATTGTTATATCTAATACTTCTTCCCTCTATTAGCGAAGGTAGCCATGTTACCTATGTTAAGTGTTATTAGGTCGTTAGTATTCAAGAATTCTACTAGGGCCTGGCCCCGTTTATTAATGTTAGTACTGGCACACGCGACGTGGTGAGAGTTAGTATCGCAACCTACTAGCACTTCGTTACCTGTTTGTTTGACCTTCCTCAAACAAACAGGTAACGTGGGTGGTAATGTCGGAGAATCGAAAGGCAGATATACTGATGCTAGTTATACACTCCCATTCCCTTGTTTCAGTACTGTACCATCCGATGTTGACAACTCTGGAGAAAAAAGATAACATAAATTTTTGTGACATATAATACAAGTCCTTGGTCTAGTTCCTGTATTTGTATAAAACAGTTGGTAATTGACGTATAAATTGCTCTATATTTAGGATCTGCACTCTAAATACAGAATACAAATCGACTCAGGAAGTGATTCTATGCTGATCGGTATAATAAGCTATGGGTCTATCTCTTTGTTTGTTACGTGTAGTATGTTCACTTTTCGCGTTCAAATCCCATTTAAAACAAAGTGGAGAACAAATTTGGGAAATTTTTTCGTTTGTGGTACTATGTTCTTTTCAATACAAAAAAGTGACATTTTGCGCCGCTACAAATCCTCCTCACTCTGGGCGGAAATCGAAAATTGCGGCCAAAATTCAAATTTTATGGCACATGTAATATTGAAAAAATGGTTATGCCAATTTGTTGAGCTCATATTCAGTAAATTGTATCCAAAATATACACAAAATATCATAATATTTAGATGATCAAATGCCTGTCCATAGTTAAGCATATATTTGAAATCTGTAGCTCGCTGAAATTTAAAATGTTTAGAAGATAGAAACGAATTTTTTTTTACCAAAATACACATCAATTTATGGCATGCTGTATGAGGTATGAAATCATATATAGACGCTTGAAATATTTATTTCTTTTCGTTGGTAAAATGTATATGGCAGAATAATTTTAGTTTTTTACATTACGTTTCTTATAACTAGAAACCGTCACGAGGCGTCACTACAAAATTTTTTGCAGAGTCTTCGTTGAGGTGTTCTGTAATATTCTGTAAAAATTCACCTGTGCCTTAGGTGCACTTTGGGCGCTTATCGTATTTTTAAATTTAAATGTATTGACTTGCTAAATTAGCTACAACTTTTTAAATTATGCATTGATTTTCTTCAGAATGATCTTATTTTATTCACGACCAAACTATACGATACAAAATGTAATATTATGCATTTTCGGATGGTTTTATGACGCTTTTATTGAAAAATTATTAAAATGTTAAGAATAAAAAATTAAACAATTTCCCGTTTCCGCCTATAGTGCGCCGCACCAAACAGAAAGCCGCCAGCCTCTCACTTCTATTTGTTTCTACATATCTTTGTCCGCGAGAAATTTAACTGTTGTACGAGTATATATTAGCAATACAATTCCCTATAATATATATAAAGAATACTAAGCTAAATTAGCTTCCAAAATAAAGAAAAATAATGCAAAGCTGTGGATGGGAAAGTAATAATGTATTATATGGAATAAAACAGATTAACGACATTCCAATCGGATTCCAATTCAAAAGCACGGCAACTGGTTTCCAAATGAAGTGAGAATCTGTGGGAAAGGATATTAGCCACTGTTTGCGGATTTATCCCTTAGTAATGTATATTCATTCACGTTTGTGTGTTTAGAACAATTGTGTCAATTGCGTGGAGTAGATTTCTTGGTGTCTAAAGCTAACGAGTCAATAAGACAATAAAATTGGAAAGAGCCTGTGATCTCCATTCGGAAATGGCTGTATGGAACATAATGTGTTCTAAGAATAATTTTCTATAATTCAACAGATGTAAAGATGTAAACCAAAAAGGGTATTTTATTTATTTACATTCATAAAACAATAGGAAATTGATTTTCATATTTGTAACATTAGCTCTGCGTTCTCCAATATCAAATAACCTGTCGTTATTTAAATTAACTTTTTCTACGTTTTAATTATTTAATTTTATATTTGTTGATTTAAAAGTAAAATTTTGTGGAACTCAAGCGCCGCCGATGGTAATGGTGTGGGCCGCCGTAGCGGCCGATGGTCGCTCCCCGCTCGTATTCATCGACAATGGGGTAAAAATAAATACCGAATATTACCGGGAAAATGTCCTTAAGACATTTCGGCCGCAGACCATGGACATTCCAACAGGACTCAGCACCATCGCACTCAGCACGCGTCAACCAAGAATGGCTTAAAAAGGAGGTTCCTCGCTTCATTTCTACCGCACAATGCCACCAAGATCTCCGGATCTCAATCCGTTGGACTTTTGCGCCTGCGGCATTTTAGAGAGTAAGGTTCACACTAAAAAATACCAAAGTATCGATCATCTTAAGACGGCGCTTCGCCGGGAATGGGCCAAATTACCGCAGAGCCACTTTCGTGCAGCGTGTGATGGCTTTGTCGGCCGTTTGAAGGCCATAACTCGAGCCAAAGGTGGCCAATTCGAACAAATCTAAACTGTTTCTAAAATTTTATGTTATTTCCGACATTTGTTGCTTTTGAACAATAAAATTTAAAAAAAATTAAAAAATATAGCGCTTTACTTTCTTGTATTACATATCAGCCACCCTGTACCTTAAGTTTTGTACATACGGCGGTCAGATCTTGCAATATTGTCAGCAAATTATCAAAAAAACCCAACCCTGTAAACTTATAATAAAATATAATATATAATAATATAAAATGTTCTTGCAATCGTCTGAACTGTCTATTCACCTATTGCTAACAATCTGTCATTGACAGTACATTGGCATCACTTTCACAGAGTTGATAAAATTGTAATATCTGACCACCTTGTAACAGGTGGCTCAAAAATAACCTTTCGATGTTTTTTGGCTGTAATTTAAAAAAAATTAAAAACTTTGATTCTTCTTGTGGATTATTTTTATTTGGTCTTTTAATTTTTTTACATCAAGTCGAGAATATGATGTCATGTAAATGGCCGCCGCCACAGTTGATTGTCATTTGAGCCCTTTTTATGGCATTTTCCATCACTTTGGCCAAAACTTCCGGCGATAGGTCCTCACATTCTTGACGGATATTGTCTTTAAGAGCTGCAAGAGTCTGAGGATTGTTGACATAAACCCGCGACTTCAAAAAGCCCCACAAAAAGAAATCTGGAGCGGTCAAATCAGGCGATCTTGCTGGCCAGTGCAAATCGCCAAAACGGGAGATTAGGCGCCCGGGAAATGCATCCTTCAGCATATCGGCTGTGGCACGTGCAGTGTGTGCCGTTGCACCGTCCTGTTGGAACCACGTGTTTTCCAATCCCAATTCATCAAGTTGCGGCAAAAAGAACTCGTTGATCATTGCTCTGTAGCGCTCACCATTCACAGTAACCGTTTGGCCCGCGACGTCTTCGAAGAAAAAAGGTCCGATGACTCCTCCAGCGAACACAGCACACCATACTGTGACTTTGAGCGGGTGTAATGGCCCTTCGTGGGTTACACGCGGATTTTCAGTGCCCCAGAAGCGTAAATTTTGCTTATTTACGTACCCGCTAAGATGGAAATGGGCCTCATCACTCACGATTATTTTTGATGAAAAATCATCTTCAAATAAATAGTAAGCAATATTCCGCGTTCTGGAGCAATGTAGCGTAACATTGTTTATTAACGTGTATTTCGCATATGTTTACTACACAAATGTCAAAGCAGAACTGACATTAGGGGCCAATCACAAAATTTATAGCATTTTCTGATAGGAGGATTACTTTTGCGCCACCTTTATACTCGTACATAGCTTTAGACGTTTACCCGACTGAAATTTCTTACTTGTTTTTAAGTGGAGTTCGACAGATTTACATATGTATGTGTCATAGGCTACATTAATTTTGCGCCACGTGATTTGCAACCATTTGAACCCTTCCAGATATAGAAAACTGAAATCTGTATCAATGTACGACAAACGGACTGTTCATACTAAAATGACATTTGTCTATAAGTTTATAAAAAAAATTACATTATTTCTAAGACAATATAGTTTTAAATTCAATGATGTGAAAAGTAAAAGTAATAATTAAATTAAAAATTTATATAAATTTCTTTAAAATTATTGAAATGTTTACATTCACGACCATTACAAAGTTTTATGTACAACGAAGCATTAAAGCAAAAATGATTTCTTTTATTCAATAATAATTTCGTTGAAATCAAGTAAATGTTCATTATTTCACCAAAAATTGTATTTGAGTAAAGGCAAAAATTGTCAGTGCTGTTGTGTTTTGTTTTACGAATTTTTTTAGTGTATATAAAAAAAGATGATGCACCATCGGAAATGGGACGGTAAAAATAACATTTCAGTATTGTAACGAAATATAACACGGCATTTCAGGTGGAAGTCCGAGCCGTAGCAAAGTGTGTGAGCTGGCTTAGCGCTAACACAAGATCAGGAAATGTGAATATTTTTACAGATAGCCAAATGGCTATCAACATTATATTGTAAAATAGCGATTAACGCTTACTATGATTACGACACAATACGCATCATATGGGTGCCTGATCATCACGGAGTAAGAGGACACGAGAAAGCAAATGCCTTGACCTCACGAGCCAGGGACTTGCAAACAACAATCCTACAGAATGAAAATCTTTCGGAGCCACGCGTTCTGAACTAAAAACATGGACAAATAACACCCACATCGGAAGCTGACAATATTGTAAGATCTGACAGGCGGAAGTCCGAGCAATTGCAGAGTCTGTGAGCTGGCTTAGCGCTAACACCAGAACAACCAATAACGTCTACAACAGTTAAATCAAGTACAGTTTTATATTGTAAAATGACGATTAACGCTTACTCTGATTACGGCACTATACGCATCATATGGGTACCTGGTCATCATAGAGTAAGAGGAAACGAGAATGCAAATTCCTTGGCCTCACAAGCCAGGGACTTGCAAACAACAAACCTACAGAATGAAAATCTTTCGGAGCCACGCGTTCTGAACTAAAAACATGACAAATAACGCTCAAATCACGCTATGGAATAGTAAAACCATTGGGGAAACAACAAGAATCTTGTGGGGTGACCCAAGGACAATACCAAAACTTTGCTGGGATTGAGCAAAATAGAGTTTAGTAGGATCATGGGTATCCTTACAGGGGACACAGGCTTACTAGCGCATCTGCATAAAATAGGAGTTGTAGACAACAAAGTCTGTAGGGCATGCGGGGAAAATGACGAAACATTGGAGCACATCCTCTGCCCGTTCCCAGCGTTCGCAAACAATAGATCCCGTTTCTTGGGAAATGAATCTTAACCAGACTTGACCCAACTTAGGGGCGTAGACTGGAAAACAATTAAGGACTATGTAAATAGTACAGAGTTCCTAAAATAACTTCTGAGGACTAATCCATGAAACAGTTTATTGAAAAATGAAAAATTCTGACAAACATGGAAGCATTTCGATGGAAATAAAGATTAGGTTAGCAGAGCATCTTCTCAAACATATAGTATATGTTTGAGTTAAATATCACATATTTGCAGTGTACCCCAAACAATAATTATTGATATACATATCTTTCTTTACTCCAGAAAAGACAAAAATGTTAGCCGATTGGACTAAAATTATGTTTAATTCAGTAAAAACTGTCAACATACAATTGCCTCTCTCGAACTTTTAAACACAAAACCTAGCATACCTATATAGCATGTTAAAACATTGAACGCTATCTATGGACAGTGGAGAGCATACAAGATTCTGTCCAACTGCGTACACACTAAATTGTGCGAAACGTTCTGTGATACAATTGAAACAAATTGCACCTTTTTTGTTTGTCGCCTGCCTAACATGCAAATACACGTGCAATTTGGAAAATTTATGAAACATTTGTTAAAAGTCAATACTATGTCAATGCCAAATCCAGAAGAATGTATCAACTTAACACCACGAAATGTTTTAATGAGATGCTAAAGACTGCGCTCTAACTAATTGCCCATCGATTCGCCTCCAGGAATAGGCTTAGGCACCTCGCATGCTGTCCAATTGTCGGGATTCGTTAGATGCCAAGTAAAAATTAACCGATAGTGCTGCTAAACTTCAATGAATGACGATTTTCTTGGAAGTATTTTACATTCACTTGTTCGCAGTGGCATTAAAGGAATTTCCATGGAATATTTTCGCCATTGCCGTTGGTTGCCTCACATTACTTCTCCTGTGCACCTATATTTTTCATATGCCAGAATCTGAAAGACAGACCGGCACTTGAGTTAATTAGTAACGACAGTCCACTCAATTCTTACACATATCCATATCTTAGAATGAACGGACGAATAAGTCAACTCTCGTTCGTCCGTCTGTCCGCATAGTATTAAAATATTTAATTCAGCTTTCAAAAAATGACAACATGTCGACAATAATGGAAGAAAATCTTCTTGAGGAAAATAATGAGAAACACACATCCGCACAAGCACAAACTGTGGCCCAGACAGAAACGGAAGACCACGAACTGAACTCCAAAGAATGGCTGAATGGTAGAATGGTGGAATGGTTGGCTGTCAGGCCAACTAAGAATTCCTGGTGGTGAATTAACAACAGCATCTAAGAGCGGTCAGTATTTTAACGGTTGTTGTTGCTGTTTCTTTTTTCTTTGTGATTTCATTTCTGGCATTTGCCGGAGCTGAACATAAATAGATGTGATCAAAATATTATTGAATCACATGAAGATCAGGTTTTAGCCAACGCATTCACCCAAACAAAAACATTAGTTGGATGAGTACAGAACGATAATACCGCCAGCAAAAATTTCTGATTTCCAAATATACATGATAATGTTGCCCATAAAAATTTCTCAGTGCTGTACAATTTCCTTGCCAACTTGCTGAATTAGTGCAATTCGAGGGGTTGTCTCGATATAGCTCATATTTCCATTACCTATGATTTGTTATCGTCACTAGGTCGCAGAAAAAGTACTCCTTTTTCGGTCAATCTCAATTCTCCCACACACAATTTTTTAATGGAAGATCTGGAGAGCAGAATTTCAGCACTAAATGCGTCTTTGAACTCTCATTCTAATGCACATAATTTAATGCTGATTTTATTGCATGCCCATGAAACAAGATTTGTTTGCTGGAGATTTATACAAATATGTAAATATTCCGCGGCAAATGATCAAAATAAAAAAAAAACAGTAAGGAAAGAATAAAGTCGGGCGGGGCCGACTGTATAATACCCGGCACCTTTGTTTGAAAACAAATGCACGAAGAACCATTGTTACTATGAACAATTGCAGTTTAAATAAAGCACATTTCTAAATTCCAGGCACATAGGTTAAAAAACTTGACCTTCATAAGGGGCTTATACTTATAAAATCATGGACCGATATACTCCATTTTCACTAGAGACGATTTAACGCAACATGAAGTACAAAAGCTTAAATTTCCGCATGATAGGTCAAACAATGCGTCCCTATAACGTCAGAAAATCTAATGGGAAGGGACCTTTTTGGGGCTATACCAGAACATGGACCGACGTACCCCATTATTGGACCGAATTTCAATTTTTACTAGGGATGGTTACATAGAGCACCAGGAAGTGACAACAAAGTGGACCTTTATATGGGGGATATACCAAAACATGTGCCCCGTGTTAACTAAGGCCTATTAGGTCCAATATTAAGTGTAAGTGCCCCAGTAGGTGAGTTGATTGCGTGCTCTCCTATATGTTTAGTGTTCGTGGGTTCGATTCCCACAAGAGGCTCTGGTCCGTCACTACAAAAATATAACAAGGTACATGGACCGTAAAATTAGAATATAAATTGATTTGTATTGTAGTTCATACTCGTATAAGTAAAATAAATAAAACAAGCCATGGAAAGAGGAAATCGTATTAAAAATGTAGATGTAATTTCGATTTATTAAAAAATTCATTAAAACATGAAAAAGTGACCCCCATCTTGGAATATTTTGAAAAAATTCATAACAGTAATAAAAAAACTTGGGTTTTATTGCCTAATGGTCGATGTCGAAGGAATACCTCCTAATTGTATAGCGTGATCCATTTCGAGGTTCCCTACTTTTTTAAAGAAAAAACACAGAAAATTTAAATTGAATCGGGAATGTTTATTACCATTTGAAAGAACATTATTTGGCATTTATTTTTTGAAGATTATGTCTATCAAATATTGGCCGCGGCTACGTCTCAGATGGTCCATCCGTTGAGTCCAATTTTCGATGACTCGTTCGAGCATTTCGACTGGTAACTGGCGAATGATACGCATAAACGTTGCTCGGGCGTAAAGGCCCAACTATTATATGCATGAGCTGACTTAAGCCAACTTAAGCAACTGTGCGAGTCATATAAATCATATGCGGCAAACCATAATGTACTTACGTGAACTTTTCGTGAGATTCTCTCAGATCTCTCTCAGTACCCATTTGCTTAAGCAAGGTGCGAAACTGAACGCACATTCCGTACGGAATTACTTAAGATAGCTTATGCATATTATAGTTCGGCCTTAAGTCTTTCCATGATGAAATGCCAAACAATACTTCACAAAAATAACATGACAGCATGACACGACTCACACGTGATCTGTCAAAAAAGGCTATTGAAAAAAGTATCTCTACTCGGATCACCCGTTATACCATTACACTAATTAATCTGTCAATTTGTTGTCAAAACATTGGCGTAAGTCTGTCCATGATGAAATGCCAAACAATACTTCACAAAAATAACATGACAGCATGACACGACTCATACGTGATCTGTCAAAAACAGGCTATTGAAAAAAGTATCTCTACTTGGATCACCCGTTATAACATTACACTAATTAATCTGTCAATTTGTTGTCAAAACGTTGTAAACGTTGTTCAGGCGTAAGTCCTTCCATGATGAAATGCCAAACAATACTTAACAAAAATAACATGACATCATGACACGACTCACACGTGATCTGTCAAAAAAGGCTATTGAAAAAAGTATCTCTGGATGGATCTACATGGATCACCCGTTACAATCACAGAAACGAAATATTTTGGGAATATGCATAGAACATACCAACATTTTTTTATAATCTCTGAACAACGGCAAGTTTTTTTGAAGCCACTCTAATGGACATACATACAGACGGACAGGCTAAATCGGCTCAAAATGATATTAAAAGCCCATAGGTCTAATAAACTATGGTTTTTAGACGTTACAAACAAATGCACAATATCGTAATACCCTGTACTACAGTGTGGTGTCGGGTATGAAAAATAACGTTGATGTGTGCAATGTATACACCCAGGGAAATAATTGGTTAGAATACGATGGTATCAATAAAAAAATCTATTAGCAACACATATCCTATTGCATAAACCGTGCATCGGTAGTCTTTATAGATAAATAGTTGAAACGACTATAATAACATTGAAACGATATCGATGATTATAAGAATAGATTTCAGAATTTTGTTCTCATTGGTTCTTTGTCAGTTATGGTAACCAAATTTTAAATTTGTAATCTAGTACTCGTACTATTGGATCGATATGTGATAGTAAAAACATATTTTTATTCCTAACAATAGAAATTGCATCAACAACACCAAGGTTATTGTTCCAAACAATAATTGGTTACCATAACTACAAAATATAAGAATAAATAACCGATTTTTCGGTTATAATAATTTCCTAAATTTTGAAAAATAACCTTATTTTGGTAAGTACAACCGAAAACTTAGTTGCTGCCCTTTCAAAGATTTGTTGCTATAAAAAACTGTCAGAAAATGTGAATCAAATGACAAACAAAAACAAATTTTCGTTTTCCATATATTGTTAAAAAACGACATATGTACATAAGTATGTAATCGTAGCAAACATAATTACGTCGCGGTTATGTTTTTGTGCGAATAATCCTTAAGCAAAGAATGCATAAATGCTCCGTTTTGTTATATATGTAAAATTGCAAAAATTTTAAAATTGGAAATATAACATTTGACAATGTTTACAAAAAAAATATATATATTATTCGTTACACTCTCGTTGTCGGAAGCTAACGTTCGTTGATATACTAAGTATGAGGACCAATTTTCTTCCATGGAGTTAATGTATCAAATCGGAAGAGTCGTTTTTATGGAGCTGTACCGAGTCTGTAACGGCCCACTAGCGTACCTCTCTCTGGATCCTTTCGCTACCTTTTATTACCGGCCGTGCTCAGTGGAAATTGAGTGGTGTCCATGGTCTGGAGAAAAGGTATCAAGCTCGCTACAAAAATTAAAAAATTTGGTAGCTAACACTGCATGATGACAACGTATGTAAACAAGAGGAAACAGTAGAAACATAGAAATACTGGTCAGTGCAGAGGACGTAATTACATGTAAGCGCCTCTCATATTCTGTACCCTCCCAACCTATGTTATCCATTAAGGTATTACAAGATAACCCACGACATTTGCGTTAACCCGTTTTCTAAGCCTTTCGTGTATAAAAAAAAACCAAACTTAATTCATATTTACGTATGACATTCCATCTTTATAAAAAAGTTCATGTTAACCCAAAAATTCAGTGTAGATATTTTATACAATCGATAAAAACTGAGTATATATTTAGTATGAAGGTAAAAAAAAATAATAAATTATTTAAGTGTAAGTAGATTATAGTTATTAAGCAAAAAAAAAATTTACTTCAGAGATAATGGTATAAAAGTGATATTGTCAGACTAAATGAGTATAATTGATCTGTTTCATGAGTGGATATTTAATACAATCTATTAAAACTAATGAACTCACCAGATTTTACGCTCCATCGATAACGCCAGGCCTGATGTCTGTTGAGGATGCTGCTTCTGAATAAAAAGTTATCAAATATTCACTCGAAGTGTAAGTGTTGTGACTAAAATTGTATCTTAGGGTGATATTGCATTTGTATCTTGTCGTTGGACATTTGATTTAAATTAGTGATTCTTATTCGTTCTTCTTCATACCAAATTCTTTGCCCATATGAGAAATTTCCGAAAAAAAAAGATTGTTGTCAAAAGTTGTTGTTGTAGGAAGTAGCGTTGAATATGACTTGTTAAAAAAAAATCATGGTATTTGGAATTTAATATTCCCAAACCAAATGCGCCATGGTGACTGCGACAATTGTCAAGTTATTAATTTTCATCTGCTTTATGCTTCCGTCCATCTCAGCCACAATCTGGATACTGATTTAAAATTCCAAAGAAAAAAAGATTATGGGAGGAATTGGTAATTCAATGTCCCTATTCCTGTAAACGAGAATTAATGATTTACCGCGGCCAATCTCATTACTCACAAATACTATTCTTACCTCCCAGTTAATTTTTGAGCAAAAAAAAAATTAAATTTGTTCCTATATCCGCAACTCCTTTTCGCCCTTTTAATCTCTTCTTTCGCTCTTTGATCCTTGGCTGGATATTTCCAGAAATTTTAAATTCTACATCGGAAATACAATTTTCCGTATAATTTCTTATGTAGTTGTCGTTATGAAAATTTTCCAAGGAATGAAATATAAAAATTATCTATGTCCTAAAAACCATTTTTCTGATTTCTAAAACAAAATTAAGTACAGTTTCTCTTTTTTTTTGAAAACCTATATCTAAAGTGTCTTGTCGCTCACAAGTCATGGATTGATATAACCCATATTCTATTACTAAATTATTCCAAATCATCACTCGTCAATCCATTAATGGAATTTATCGTTACGGAAGATTATACGATACAAATTTAAATAGAATTTTACAAACATATAAAAATTCAACAAAAAAATGAACTTTAAATTTCTGAGAAATTGAAAACTTGCCTTTGAATGAAGATATCAATAAGTTGCCAACGTACTAAAATACAAATTAATCTTTGGTTCTGAAATATAAGTTCCGCATAAATATTGGGATAGAAACATAGTTTTGTTTAGAACAAAACCCTCCCAAACATATGTATGTACCCCAAATATATGTATGTTTCAAGGGGAATATGTTTGGGACAATATACTACTACAATATACTACGAAACCATAACATAACTTAAGCTTATTCGTAACCGTGACGTTACCCACATATGAAATTACCCAAAACTTAAAGCACTAAAACACAAAATCAACTTAATGATCGATTTTTACTGGGAAATCGGCATTTAAGTTTCAACTGTTTATATAAAAAAGTGGCGCGAAACAAGTGGTCCAATATTTTTGCCAGACGTAGTGCTGGTAGTTCTGCATCGATTAGTGTAAAAATATATACATATAGTCATGGAATATATTTTCAGAGTTATAGCTATTTTTATTTCCAAGAAAAAAATTATATTTATTTAATTTAATTTATGACACATACGGAAAATAAGCTGAAAACCCCGCACTCATGTTTTTTTATATACGCAGTAACAATTCACGGAGAAATATGTATAACTGTTGATAATAATTTAATAGAGTGTAAATGCGTCGGTTTCAAACACGTCGGTTAAAAAACGTTGCATCAACAACCCCAATAAATAAAATTAGAGTCGAACCTTCATATGGGGGTTATATCAGAATATGAACCAACGTTGCCTATTTGTCCAATGGTAGTAGACAAATTAAAATGTGAAGTACATAATTTCAGCCAAATCATTGGTTTAGATTTATGCAAATCGTAGGGAGATTTATATTAAAAGTAGGACTGATATGCCCCATTTTTACTATGAATGATTGTAAGCAATATAAAATATATATCGATACATCCATTCAAAACTATGCTAAGTGCAAAAAGGTAGTATGTCAGGAGAGGCGATCAAAATTTGATAATTTTTTTAAATTTGTGTGGAATTCCTTTATGATGGAAATCGAATGACCTGTACTGTTTTGTGAATAAGTTTTGATTGGGTTGACAGATAAACACCAAAAATGAGCAAGGAGTGGCCGTTACAGTCAATGGCGATCGTTATCGGGCCATGTTGAACGAATTTTTGTTCACAAAAATTGAAGAGGAGGATATTGGCAACACAGCCGAAGCTACACTCGATGTTTTGCGCGATGTTTTCAAAAAAAAGTTATTTGGTGGACCCTTAATATCCATTATGTAAAACCTTACGCACATTAAACTTAAAGTTTAATTTTTGTATTATCTTACAATTCCTAGTGTTTTTCGCTTATTTTAACGTGTAAAACTATGTAAATATATATGTTTATATGTATAATAATTTAAAAATCATTATTTTTTTTTAAATATTTAAAGCAATTTAGAAATCGCTTTCCGTGCGGAAACTTTTTTCACCGAATCAACCTAAAAAAACGGGGATTTATTATCAGAACAATATTACCCACATGGTACTGTAGTTGTATTTTGCACGCAAAATTAAAATTAAATTAAACAAGTAAAAGCCTTAAGTTCGGCCATGCCGAATCTTATATACGCTCCACCATGGATAGCATGTGACCTCACAAAATAACTCAAACCTAAAGAAAATAACACCGAAAAACAAAAAAAAATATAATAGATGAGAACAGTAGGAAACATATAGTAGATGAGAACAGTAGGAATCACAGCAAGTTAGATGCTATATATGGGGGCTATATCAAAACATTGACCGATATGGACCATTTGCAATCCCAAACAACCTGCAACTATAAGAAATATTTATACCAAATTTGATCAACCTAGCATTATTATTGCGGACTGTATCGTGATTACCACAGACGGACGGACGGACAGACGGACATGGCTAAATCATCTTAGAATTTTACGACGATTAAGAATATATATACTTTATGGGGTCTCAGATCAATATTTAGAGGTGTTACAAACGGAGTGACAAAATGAATATACCCCCATCCTATGGCGGAGGGTATAAAAATTGCATATATTTTCAATTGTATATCCACAATAATGGTTTATACGGTAACATAACGCGTTAAATTTTTAACAAATGTGGGTATACAAGAAAATTGCTCCAAAATATCTCAGAAACCACAAAAAAAGGAAGGATTGAACAGATCGATAGATCTAAAAAAAATAATACAAGGAAATGGTATTATCTAATTTTTTCGATTTTGTGATTTACGTGAAGATAACTCCGGAACGACGATCTATCGGTATGATATTTTATGAAAGCGACAGAGAAAGATCTTTTTAAAGTTTCTTCTTTGTCAAAAAGTGCAAAATCACTTTTCCACAGAACAGAAACAAAATAAAACATTTTGACCCGCCTCGAAAACGTACGGCGATAGAGGAAATAGTTGAATGTCATTCGAAGCAGCGTATCAAACTAATGCGGATAACAATCATTCATTCAAAAATCTATTTTGTGCAACGACAGTATTGTTATAACCTCATTTTTTAGATTAGACAATTTTATCTTTGAGTGTATTATAAGCCAATGGTTTCATTGAATGAACATAAACTATAATTGTTTGGGAGAAGGAATGAGATAAACTAGCGGGAAATGGATAGAGGGAATGATCGAACATAAGGTACACCGTGTTTGTGTTTCCATATTAACTTGTAACCGATGCAGCGTTGAGACATTGAGGCTTGGGCAAAATGTAACCACCGTTGTGCATGAGTTGGTTGGTTGTTTTGTGAGTTGCTGCAACTCCTGCTGCTGCTCTATTTGGGTGGCAAATTAAGAAGAAAAATACTGTTCATTAAACATTGTCTTCAAGGAAGGTAGATCCGATCGAAATTGAAATATATTCAATTTAACTGTTTGCTTTTTGCTGCATGTATCCGCTTATTATTCATATTAACTTTATTATGTGCAGTAAGTACGCCATTGTGGTCATTTGTATGTTTCTGGAAATATGCAGTTTGGTGTTCTAACGGATTTGCCTTAGTATTCCGCTTTGAGTCTTCACAGGCGTATGTTCATATATTGGAGGCGTTTTACTCGATTCGAGAAAATCAAGTACAGTATTTGTGCCATATCTGCCTTGCTTTAGCATTTTAGTGAAAAATGCCGTAATGTGGTATTCTCTTAGCTGCACAAATGTGCACTTATCCGATTCACATACCTACCTTTACGTGCACTTAAACGAAATGTGCATACATAAATATAAAATTACAACGATTTTTGAAAATTATCTTCACATTTATTATTTATTCAAGCCAAACAAAAACAATTAGATTTAAGATAGATTTAAAGATAATCTCATATACATATATAACAAAAAGTAAAGTGTTAATTTCGGATATGCCAAATCTTGGATCGCATGTGGATGGATTCGGTTACAAATAAACTCACATTAACGAAATGTCAGCACGATTAGTTAAAATTTGTGGTCTTTAATGTTGTTGGAATGACAAAATGAATATAATCTCACTTTGTAATGGCATTACGTAAGATCTTATGGGCCGATTTTCTTAAAAAATATAAAAATTGTCCGTGGAAGAACAAAATTATGATTGTAAGTTATAGGGGTCAATATTAGTAATTTCGGCAATTTTTCGGAATAGAATAAGTTGGCGATTTAATATATTTAAATTTTGAATAATTCAGAAACAATTTATGTTATTGGAGCCAATATTAGAAAATTTCTCCAAAAGTGTGCGGGACAGTACAGTAATTTCTCTTAAAGTGGGCTGTTTAGAATACCTGGGCATGGCAGTATTTAAACAATAATATGGCGGAAGTGATGTATCGTAGAATAACGATATTTGTTTTGTATGTTAGTGGAGTCAATACTATCAATTTTTAGAGATGGAGTACCTCAGAAACTATTAATCGAAAAAGAATGAATTTTAGTAAATTAGTAGATTCTATCACCACAAGCGTCAATGATGGGATATGTAGGCTAGGCTCTTCCGATACGAAGTAAATAACTATTATGATGTTATGATAATCTTTAAATTTGGTGTCAGTGTCACATTAACAAAAGTTGTGACACGTCCAATAATGGTGTGGGATCCGACCGGTGAAAATGTCTGCTTTCATCTTTACAACAGCCCCATTGTTCGTTTAACTGATTAGCATGTTAGCTAATCAGAGAAGAAAAATAGAGCAAACCTTTTGTATGTATGATCTTGATGCAGAATTTAAATAGAAATGAAAACCATAACACAAAAATATCAGCCTAATCGTTTTTAAAATGTATCTGTTTTAAATCAATGTGTGTGAGAGTGACGTATTGAAAAATATGAACCAATGTGGTGAGCTCTTGTCAACATAACATACAAACTGCAAAGTTTCAGTTAAATCGCTTAGAAAGTTATTTTTTGTGGCTTAAAGAAACATATGTGGGAACAACCTCTATAGGGGAGCTATATCAAAATATTAACCGATATAACTCATTGCAATACCAAAGGACCTGCAACTATAAGAAATAATTCTACCAAATCTGATCAACCTAGCTATATAGTTACTGACTTTGATAAAGCAATTTTATCGTTCGCACGTGTTGTTGAACGCTATATATCTGTCCATGGCGATTTGGCAAAACAGACAGAATAAATGACAACCAATTCAGCAGATGTAGCTTCAACAATATGGCAGAACCTTTATTACAAAGTGTTGCAAATGGATTGACCAACTTAGTAAACGCAAATCTTGGGCATTTGGAGATATGGGTTACTGCACGATAAAATTTTAATCTTTAACCAATTTTTTAAATTTAAAAACATTGTATTTTCTAATACACACAATTTGTTTGTCTTCAAGTTTTTAAATATATTTCATTAACACCTTTTAGCAAAATCATTTTGTTGTGACCGTTGAAAATCACCATATGTATATACGTGTATATTTTCATTTATGTTTTTCACAAAAGTTTTTTCTCAGACAAAAGCATTTCCCATTGTACGAGTAATACGTCTAAGGACAACTAAATATTTTACTTGTGTACATAACTACATCGATATGTAGATGTAAATACAGGCTAATGCATAAAGTCTGCAATATATGTATACCTTAGACTTGGGGCATATTTTACATGAATTCAAAGAAAAATTACTGTTTCCAAAGGGCCAACAGCATGAATGCATGAATACCCATAAGGTTTGATTCACGTACAACAAATATTTAGCATCGATTTAATAACAACTTTGTGGAAATATTAAAACCCATTGAAGCGTAATAAGCAGTAATAACACGCTACTTATGATACATCAATCGAGGGATGCAACAGAGATCAAAACCGGCACACAATTCCACTTAAGTGCCAGCACACAGACCGACAAAGATACCAATCCACCCAGCCAACTAGCGAACCAGCCAGCAATTCAGCCAGCCAGCCAGCCAGCCAGCCATCCATCCATTCAGAGAGCGCTATCAAAGTAATCAACTGTTCCACAGAGAAGCGAACAAAGAAAGGCCTTAACGATAAATGGAAAATAAGGAACACCACTAAAAGACCAAACCTGCTCCCGATACCCTAAGTTCATAACTATTGAATAAGCCTACTACTAAATAGCAACTGCTGCAGCCCAACAGCCGACAGCCAGTTCGCAAGCAACAACCACACCAACAGCAGCAATAGCAATGGCATCAGCATCAACAATAGCAATAGCAATTGCTGCAGAAAGCAGAAAGAACAAAGCATGCAGCATGTTTGTTAAATTAATGCAACAACACAGTAACAAATACCCAAAGGCAGGCCGTGTGTACACAACACACAGAGCGTGTAACACACACTGGCTGTTAGCGCAATGATACCGACAACGACGACACCACTACCAACCACCACTATGTGGGCTGCACCCAGCAGCGCATCCGATCAATGCCACCAGTGCTCCTCTGCATCTACGGGTGAATGCAATGGCACACATACGTAAGTGTATGTGTGTGGTTACATTTTCGTTCTTGGGCACAGTGCCTCATCACTGGAGACTCAAACACTGGCACAACACTACCACCACCACCGTCACTTGGCCATGTAGCAGAATTTCCATCCCATTCTTGGCTGGCAGCAGCTAAGCTAAGGAATCCTGTTGGTGTTGCATGTTCACAAGGCCTCCATTAAGGTTGCGTGGCAGGTTCTTTTAGTGCTTCCTCCATTCTCTATGTGTGGAATGCATGAGCATTCACAACTGTATCTTCCTCCCTTCCTGCGTCACCGCCACCACCAACTTCGTCCCCTGACCAAGGTCTTTCTTACCTTCCTAAAGATTCATTATAGCATAGCTGTTGTTGTTCTAGCAGTGCTTTTCCGTCTTGTTGCAAGATCAATTTACTTCCTAGAGCAACTGGCTGCATAAAACCTACTTGACCATATATGTGGCTGGATAGCTGGATGACGACAGGCTAGGAGTTTCTATGGGATCGTAAGCGCAGTGCGCAACGGCAACGACAACACAGCATTGTAATTGTTTTCTGGCCACAACAAATGCGTTCAAACTCGTAATTGCTTAGGTAAGCCGCAGAGTCAAAAGATGTGAACCTTTTCCTCGTACACTCTCCCTGGAACACGTCACTCGTTAGCCTCCGGTTGAGATCAATAAACGGATCTTTTCGAACCTTTAGGGATAAACCGAGAAATGTTGCAGAGTTTTATCTATGCAAATATTACAAACACACAAATACGGTGGATCATAGCAAATTGTATGCAATAACTATAAGTGAGACGCTGAATATTACATCCCCACTCGAACACCCGAATAAAGGTGCCAAGTGGAGCAAAAATGGAATTTCGATGGATTTTTTTCGGGCTGCAGTTTTATTTATTTATTTTAAAAAGACTTCTAACTTTCAAAGGATCAAATTAAAATCATACCAACGAAACCAACTTAAAATTCTGTAAAAAATATTTTTTATGTAAATTTTAAGACAGTGTTCAGCCCCGTTCTTTTTCAAAAAATATTTATTATAAAAATTTCTGAGTTTCGAATATTGCATTTGTTATATTTTAAAAACGCGTTTGTGGATTTATGCAAATTAGAGTTCTTTATAAAGGTATTGACTAGGTATATTTGAAATTTCAAATTCGGCAATATTTGCATATATCGTTATATATTTTTTCTCTTATGTTATAACTTGCATACTGGACCAGGAAAAAACCGACAATATATATGAAGTATATATAGGCATGTAATCCTATCTAATCTGAGCTGATCCTGTAAATTTTTATCTGGTGTTTTCTTCAGTTTTTACTTAAATTTTTACTTACAAATGTCACAAATCTAAGTTGTTTTTTATTGGAATGATTCTGTATATTTTGTGATTTCAATATTTTTTAGAGTTTATAAAGGGAAATCATTGGCATTTTTAGTAAATATTGTTTAAAAAAAAAGAACGAGGCTGAACACCAAATTGAAATTTGTAGGATCAGTTTAGGACATGACTAAATTTTTCTCAGAATTTAAAGTTGGTGTCATTGATGTGCAGGATGCAAAATAAAGTTGATTTATTTAAAAACTTTAAATTTGCCGTCATTAATATATGTTCTTAAAAGTACAAGTCACTACCTTACAAAAGAGCCTTCATTTGTAAAATTCCGTCCACGTGTTCTCATAATACTTAACTTCCAAAATAAAGCTTTTCTGATATTTTGCCAAAATTTTTCAGATTTCAGATGCTTATAACATCTACTCGTAAAAAAATTTTGGTTTTTTTCATATGCAAAATCGGGAATATCGACCAGATTTTTTTCGAAAAATCGTTCGGTTTGGCATGGAATGAACGATATGTTCATTATATTGAATCTATACTAAAATATTGAGAGATTTGGGTGAGGTCAAATCGATAGGTACCTTTATATGGGAGATCCTCGTATATCAAAACATAGAAAAATTTAGTTTTGATCAATTTTTTTCCAGGAATGGTTAAAGGCATAAAAATAAACTGCCTAATTTGAGCCGGATCTGTTGTACAGTGTGACTTCTAGAACTTGAAGAATTCAAACCGGTATCGTTATGTGGGGGCTATATAAAATCAAGAACCCAAATATACTATTTTCAATTTGTTCTTCCCTTATAAAATTTTGTGAGGATCGGTTAATGTTTACCATCTGTACTATGATAACAAGAATCTGTGGATTGTCGCATGGACACGGTTAAATCGACTCAGAACGAGATTTTGCATCGATCGGTATAAAAAACAAGTAACAAAGTTTCAGTCGGGTAAACCGACAAAGGTATACCGTCACATTGTCAGTAATGTAATATGGAATATTACACGAATTATTCTAACAATTTGTGTGGGAGGTACCAGAAGGGGTTTAACAAATACACCTATTTTTCTCTGAACAGTAGATACTTTAAATACATTGCACTGTGCCGCATTATAAGCGTTTATGTGAACTGTTATATAAACGTTATGAGATTTTAAATTTTGGTATGATTAGGCCATTTTGGGTGGGAGGTACAAAAAGGGACATGGCGATAACGCCCATTTTTCACAGAGCTCTAGGTACTTCAAAAGAGTTACACAGTAAAAATTTCAAGTATTTTTATACACTGGCATTAATGTTATAAGCTGTTACTTTTGTTGCTAAATGGTACCTTTGTGTGGGAGGTACAAAATACTATTGCATACAAATACGTAAAATGTTGTACATTGTAATGTTTTTATAGTACCTACAGTCTGTCGAAAAATTAGCGTTACTATGACTCTCCTTTTGGTACCTGCCACACAAACGTACCATTTTGTACAAAAAGTTTACTTGTTATCTCGTAAATATCAATGTACAAAAAAACTAAAAATTGTTGCACGGTGTAAAGTTTTTAAAATTCCTACAGTTCTGTTAATGGGAGTTATCACCACACCTCCCATACAAAAAGAGCATAGACATACCAAAATTAAATAGCCCACAATATTAGTACATATACCAATGCATATTTACATTGCTCACAAAATGAGGGATACCTTAGTCGGTTTACCATTTCTTACTTGTTTTGTCATGGCAAATACATGTACGAAAAAATTTTGAATTCTATAACTGATTTAAAAAGTTCCTTAAGAGCTATGAATATAAAAAATAGATCTAAGTAGTGACATCAAAGGAGATGCGAAAACAACAATTCTATGTCCAGCCAGAGTTCAAGCCAGACATAAAACAGCGCCTTAAAATGTATAAAGCCCATTCGAAATATATCGCTCACCACTTATGTATGTATTGTGGTAACATTTCTAACATTGTCAAGTCGGCCAATGCTCAGACTGTGGTTAGTGTAACAGTGACCAACGCAATTTTCGCTTTTTCAGTACTTTAAAAGTCTCCTAAGAGCTATGATAATACTAATTAATATGTATATATTGATCTCCAATGAATTTGATTTTACACCAAGCGACTTTTGACCGAGTTAACGCTGCGGCACCTATAAGAGGTATAAAGTTAGAAAAATGGCAAATGGTAGACTCGAATGATGTCCATATAACCCACAAAATATTATTTTTGTGCTTCAGAAGCAGCTTAAATTATACAGATAAAATAATATGTGGTACTATACACGGAAAAAATAATTTTTAATTCTAATTTGTGGTCAGTTTAGCAATGACCAAAGCAATTTTCGTTCCTTTACTGCAGTTCAAAATTGATGTGTTCATGCTGATCTCAAAGGACCTATCTGACATAAAACCGTATTTTAAATTCTTGAAATCATTTTCGAAAAATATCACTCACTTCTTATTGTGTCACATATCTAACATGATAAATTTTGAATTCTCAGCAGGTGGTCCGTGTAGCAGTTACCAAAGCTACTTTCATTCTTCCAATACTGTAATGATTACATAGAGAGCTATGGACCCACTCATATATATGTATATACCGATCGTCAAGGAAATGCGTCGTCCGTCCTTAAGTCAAGATGGGCTCGAAAACTGCGAACCAAAAATGTATAAAAGACTTTTCCAAATATTTCGCTCTACAATTAATGCGGTAATATATTTAATACATATACATAATCTCTTGGCCATAGAGCCCACACAAAAATTTAATCTAAAAGTTTGCACAAATACAGTTAAGGGCATGTCTGGAAAACGCTATGTATATTCACACGATTTGAAATGTGATCAGTGCAGCAGTGACCAAACAAGTTCAAATCTTTCAAAAGTCACTTAGGAGCTAAGAAACTAATGTGTATATACTGATCTTAAAAAAGATGCAAAATCAACTTTTTCATTTCTAGCCTGGGGTTAGGTTAAGAGTGGCAGTCTGTAAAACAGACTCACCTAAATTGTAAAGTCCATCGTGTTACCACAGGGACGTAAGGGCAAATATAAGTTATCCCTAGCCCCTTCCGTTGAAAATTTGATTGCTTCAAAGAGCTCAAAAGTTGGCGGATTCCAACTTCAGACATATTAGCTAACTCCTCAAAGAAATAAGAGCCCAAGTTTGTATACAGCCTTCTAGAGAGAGCGGGGCACAGACACAGAAGGTGGTCTATTGATTCCTCCTCCTCTTCGTCTCCACAGCTTCTGCTAAAGTCATTATGCAAGACCGTTAATCCCTCTGCGTGCCGTCCAATAAGACAGTGACCTGTCATGACAGACGCGATAAGCGAGACATCAGTTCTCGACAACGACAGAAGTGGTTTGGTGCGTTTTGAGTCTAAACTGGGCCACTTTAGCCTGAAATGTATGCAGTTCCTAACTGGTGACCACCTGTCATTTGTTGCCGTAAGTGCACTATCTCTCAAGAGGAGCTTGCAGGTAGCTAGAGGCATGTTCACATGTTCCAAGTCCCCTGGAGCTTGTAAGGTAGTTCCTAGTCTTGCAAGTTCATCTGCCTTGCAGTTCCCTGTTATATCCTTGTGGCCCGGCACCCATAGCAGGTGAAGATTGAACTGTTCAGCCATCTCGTTAAGAGATCTGCGATAGTCGAGGGCAGTTAACTCAAAAGTTAAGTCAAGGCCCTGGTCAGTTCCTTCAGTGGGTCATCCAAGCGACGATATGGCAGCCATTTGTTGAACCTTGTTTAGTATCGCACGGAAGGAGGATTTCTGCAGAGCTGTCCACCAGACGACAATGCCGTAGAACATTATCGGTTTGACTACTGCCGTAAACAACCAATAAACTATACGCGGCTTCAGACCCCAGCGTTTTCCTATTGCCCTTTTACAGGTATATAGTGCTATCTCAGCTTTATTCTCTCTTTTTTCAAAATGTTAAGTTTGAAGTGCAACTTCCTGTCTAGTAAAATACATAAGTATTTTGCGCATTCAAAGAAGTGAATTTCAATACCCTCAAGGAGACAGGTGTACCTCGTGGAACCTTATTTCCCCTGGTGAAAAGAACTAGTTCCGTCTTGGTCGCGTTAACACCAAGACCATTATCGGAAGTCCATCTTGCGGTTGAATGAAGGGCCTGCTGTAGGATGTCTCTGAGAGTATCCATAAACTTCCCTCTAACAGCTATTGCCACGTCATCTACATAGGCAACAACTCTGACACCCATCGTCTCCAGAGAAAGTGAAATATTGTTCATGGAGAGATTCCCCCTTGTGGCGTTCCCCTGCTGACAAATGTATGAAGGTCAGTTGACCATAAAATAGCTGAAATGTGTCTCTTAATTAGAAGGTTATGAATGAACCTACGTATACCGCTGTCAAACCCCAGGGTTTCTAACGCCGTAATAAAAGCGGCTGGATTTATGTTATTGAAGGCCCCCACAATATCTAAGAAAGCTACCATAATATATTCCTTAACGGAGAGGGTCCTTCAATTAAGCTGACTAGTTGCTGCAGGGCGATTTCGGTGGACCTGCCTTGCTGTAAGCATGGTGATGAGTGGATAATAACCTGCGATCAATTTTAATCCTAAGGTAACTATCTATTAATCTCTCCAAATTTTTAAGGAGAAATTACGATAGACTAATTGATCGGAAATTTTTAGCTCCAGTGTGGGACGGCTTTCCCACTTCTGGGATGAAAACAATCTTGATTTCTCTCCATTTTGTTGGTATATATGCCTGATTGATACAACGTGTGTATATCTCTCTGAGCCAGGGAGCAATTTTATCAGCCGCTGCCTGTAGCTCCGCGGCGAGATTTTGTCTGGTCCTGGCGACTAAAAAGGTTTAAAGCTTTTGATAGCCCAAATAATTCTAGATTCGGTTACAATCTCGTTGGTGGCTGTACTTCAAGGGAATCCCCAACTGAAGTATTCAATGCCTCTTCAGAGTTGCCTGGAAAATGTGTATCCAGGAGCACTCACAACGATTCCTCACTGAACGTAGTCCAGTAACTCTCATCTTTCTTGATGTACCCAATAGTACAAGGTGCTGAGGCTAAAATTTTCTGTAAGTTTGAGTTTTCGGATGTGTTTCTGAGCTACATGAGGGTTATAACGAGTCGTTAAGAGTTGCAGTGACACGTTCCACCGTTTCTTCTATATCCCGGATAGTTTGCATTTTAATTTTAGTCTTCGCCGCTAAAAGAAGGAATATATTAAGGTCGTTCTTGGCAAGTATACAAGCTCTACGTCTTGTGTTACCTGTACCTTGAAGCAGATTAAACCCTGGCGTCCTGAGCCCACACCCACATCTCCATGGTTCCTGGATTAGGACCAGGCCAGCCCCTTCTTGGATCAGGAGGTCTTTTAAGGTAGCTGATGCTTCCTAAGAGTGGTGGAGGTTTATCTGTAGGAACCGGTCCATTGTCAGATTTCGCCACCACTGTTATATTTAACTCGTCGTCCGTGTCTGCTAGAAGCTCATCCTCACCGGATTCATCCCCACAAGATTCTTCGACCCCGCGATGAAGAACTTCTCGACACATCCAGATATATCGGTAAAGGGTGATAGCACTCAACAGAGCGCATATTACTAAATAGTTTCAGGCTGATACCAGCCTGTGCGACACAATCGGAAGCCGTGCCCGGCATCTCCTCAAGAACATCGAAGAAAACAGAGCACAGTGCGTACTCTATCTCACTCCACCTGCTCTTGGGGATGTCGCCATCTTCATCTCCCATGTTGATGACCGTCAGTACCAAGCTGTCCTTAGTAACGTCAGCGAAGGACCGAGGAGCAGCGTCACCACTAAACCCTTTGGTCCATTTGGATGCCGGCGGTTCATCTGGAGAGCGCAGCCTTTTAATTGGCTGCTGCCGTATGGAAGTTGATGCGGTATCCTGTTCTTCAGAAATACTCCGTGCTCACGTCAGGTCTCGCTAGGATCCTGAGAGCCATGCGCCGATCAATAAACTTCCTCTTTGAAGGACGGGTATGCTTACCTCAGGAAACCGAAGTCTCAGGTATTTCGATAACTTGGCTTGTTTCCAAGCTTTAGATCCTCGTGTATTTGTCGTAATCTTCGTCATATCGTTGTAGTTGTATCGTTACCAGTTCTTGTAATTGTAGTCGTATCGGTTGGTTGTTGTAGTGTGTCCGTTTTTTGCTTCAAAACGGTTGCATATAGGTTGCACGAGTGTGTGGGGTAGGGTAATTCCTTGACGTCATAGCCCCCAAGAACGTGACAAGGACTTAGTCGTTACTGAGGCGTCCAGGTATCAGCAAAGGCAGCCGTCAAAACACAGTCTATGGTAACCCCTGACTGTGAACCGAAAAGCCCAATGAGCACGGTACGCATAACACTCCGGACTTAGGGGAGTTTGTTTTAGATACAAACATGTCCACCACAACACCTAATACTTGCTGAGGCGCCGAGGTATCAGCAAGGCTCCGTACAAATACAGTCTATTACCCCTGACTGCAAACCATATACCGATGGGCACGAGGTCGCATTACACCCGGTGTTAGAGGAGTTTTTTAAGTAGAACCGCTATTTGGTAGATCATTTGGCATTACCCAGGATGCACTACGTGGAAGCGATCTACTATTACACCCCACGCCTGGGGTTAAGCCGAACTGCCAGTTTTAATTTCTTTTTATGCGTTTTACTACTAAACAGATTAAATCGAAACATGAAACGTAGATATCATTGTGCAATAGTATAATAAACCATTTGATTTTCCGAGATACGTTTTGCGACCTCTTGACCTCTGAGAGGTATTGTATATATCTTTCCGATATTGAAAGGTCGATTAAGAGCTCATGTTATTATTATTTTAGTCAGAGGATTTTCGTACCAAAATTTGGACTAACTTCAAACTTGTACTCGTTTGATGTTGTCCTTTAATCGGAGTTTTTTTAGAATATTTGCAAGCTTACGAAGTTTAACGGTGTTAAAAGGCAACCCGAGCAAAGCCGGGTATTAAAATACTAGTTATTCATAATAACAACACAGTACTCGAACTGGACACTTTAAAAACGTAACAGAAAGGAGACCATATGGTTAGTTCGACCAGTTCGTGCTAAACCCAGTGATGGTAGCCATTTTCCCAAGATAGCTCTTGTTTTACATATATTCGGCCGAAAAGTTTGCCGGGAAATCAGAGAAAGGCTTCGGAATACATGCTTCAATCCAAAGAACGAAATAAAGAGCCTGCAATCGCAAAGCTATACCATTGAATCGTTTACAAATTTAATATGTGGTAAGTTGTGGCTAGTTAAACTACAAAGGAAATTTGGAGCCCGAGTTTTTGTACAGTACTTCATAAGTGACAGCTACCGAAATTGTTGGAAAACCCTGTAGATTTATGGGAAAAACTAAAAAAAATCGTTTTTGGGGATCTTCGAATTTATTTTGGGTATTGTGGGATTTAGTTTTTACTTTACAAAATAATATAATATGGTCAGAAAAAAAAATTAATTTGAATTCTGCAGCCTTATCCCTGCTACATATTTTCTTTATCTCGTAAAATGTATTCTTTCAACTTTACATTAAAATAATAAAAATAATAATAATTGTGCATTTTTCGATGTTTTTAAGACGTTTTAATTCTTAAAATTGAACTCGAACAGTCCCTACCCGATCTCGTTAAATTTTGTGTCAATTTAAGTTTACAAAAAATAGCCAAATCTGATCCTTAACTGTTCATTCTTCAAAACGTTATATTTGGAGTACCTTTCTTTTTCATTCATTTTATCGTACGAGTATTAATGATATAATGATAATGTTGTTCATTATGGCTGCTGGGCCAGCTAGTTTAGTATACAAAAAATGTTTAAAAATAAAAAAAATATCTAACTTTTGTCTTATTCGTTATGCAAAATAAAGTGAGCAGTGAAAAAAATCGACTGCAGTTCCAAATGTTTCAACCCTTCTTTTGAACTAAGATCTCACTTCACAAATAATTTCATACCTTCATAGCAACCATTGTCGCTTCACAATCTGTCAACAACACGATAACTTCATTCATGTTACTTCCGTGTAATAAAGAGTCGATAATTTCACCCGAAATTAATTTATATAAGACTGCAAAATAAATGTAGTATATGTACTTGTATACTCGTATGTACTTTAAGGGTAATAAAGAATGTTTGAATGCATTTCAAATAATGAATTCCGGATAAAACTCCAACAAATATAAAAGTGTCCTAAAGAAACATCAGGTACCAGTGCGCCAGGTACCAGTACGTGTGTGTCTTGTTCAGTATACGTAAGACATAAATGGTGTGGTACTGTAATGGAAACGTATGCAGAAGATTGTCGTAGTTTCTGTTAGGAATGCTGATATCTATTATGGCCTTAAGGTTCTTAACCATTACACGACAGAGTTTACAAGTAGGCCCATCACGTAGCAAATGAATGCACACTTGTATATATGTATGCATATACATAGCATTTATAAAAATATATACATACGTATGTATAAATGAACGAATGTAGGATGAATGCCAGAGAGGATCGCATCAATTTAAAGCCGATGCCACGTTAAGTGCAATCAAGTGCAGTCGAGTCATATGTCGTCCCTCCACTAGTTCATGTCCATATACTGTTCTTGTACTGGTAATGTTCGGTGCTATGATCGGTCCATGGTGCCCCTTGAACACAGATACGAGTACATGCATACAGGGTTATCCAATAAGAGGTTTATTTTGTTGTTAAAAACCGAATATTTTTTAGGAAAATCATCGGATGTTTATTTCATTGTAAATATCAGTCAAATGCAGGCATAGCAAAAATTCGTTTCTTCGAAACGAAATATTAGACTACTACATTTCTCGTTTGCCGGAACTAAAAATTCGTTTCTTGTGACAGAAACTTCTTTCGCGTAAGCAATTGTTCTGTTCTGTTCAAAAGAATTTCAGTGGTAAACGAAAATTGTAGTTGTCTAATATTTTGTTTCGCAGAAATGAATTTTTTCCTTGCGTGTGGTAGCCACGGCTACCCTTGCAGAACTATATACTTTTCTTGAAATTTTGCATCACCAATTCGCACATTTGCGGCTGTATGTCTTCGTTAACTGCTCGAATTCCATCTTTTAGATTTGGAATCGATTGTGGGCCATTGGCATTGACCTTATTTTTCACGTAGCCCAAAGAAAAAGGTCTAAAGGTGTTAAAACACAATATCTCGGTGCCCAATTGTGATCGTCTCTTCGCGAAATCACACGGTCAGAAATCTTTTCAATCTAATCAGCAAATACACGACGTTGTTGATGGTCGGTAGTCTTGAGTTCTTCTGTTAAGTGAACTTTAAAAGCCTTAAGACTTATGTCTTTATGCAAAATAATTTCGTTTTGGAATGCCCAATTCCAAAGATTGACGAGAAATGGAAAACCTAGTTTCCCTCAACACTATGTATGGGCTACAACCGCAATATTCTCAGTTATTGCCTCAAAAGTTCAAACTTTTCCACCTGTTTCACAATTGCTGGCCGAGAAGGTGCTTCACGAAGACCCAAAAAAGCGTGTATCGTTCTATTTTTATAAATGGTGCAGTTTTTACTTGTCATCTGTCAAGTAGAGACCGCCTGAGTCGTGGCACCTGTTAAAATAGAGGACTATTTAAAATTAAAGCTCTTCTTGGAATACCCTTTATTATATACGTATCAGTTGTTGTTAATGGTCGTACGGTATTACCTTGTCCATTCCATATCAACTTGTTGTACAACAACACACAACAGATCATTGTCAAAATGCGACTGACGCTGATGAGGATCAGCATCAATATCATCCTGAACCATCTGGTGTTCTCCGTGGTGTTTTCAATTGCCATCCCTCCCCATTCACTTGTTGTTGTTACTATTTTCGCTGTACTTGCAGCCATAGTCTTTGAAACTAGTTCTGACTGTCTATCAACCACAAACCCAACCATGGACCAATATGTTTGACTGCTCCAAGGAATCTTATGCTGTGATAAGATTCAACTTGTTTTTAATGTCGTTGTATTGTTGTTTTTTTGTCTTCCAAGCCTTTTTCTCATTCGAAGGTCTGTCTTTTGACGGGTTCTTGTATGAGGAAATTGTTTTTACAACGCAAGATTGCAGTTGGAACAGGTTCCCTTCCAGCCCATTCACAACTGAGTTCAAATATTTTAATAATTTAATCGCAGCCACTCATTCGCATGATGCATTCTAATGGTGCTAGTGTAACACTTGATTCGATGTGACCTCAAATGGAGTTCAACTACCTTTTGGCAACCATTCAATTGTAATTGCCTGCATATTGCATTGCAGGAGTGAAAATTACTTCCCATTGAGATTTTGCAGTGTTTTTTATTATAATTAGTAAGAAAAATTGTTATTTATTCAGGAATCCAAAAAATTACATATTAGTTTTGTCATATAATTTTAAACTTATCAAAAATATGGCCCATTGGCAACTTTGGTTTGGTTTGTAAAACTAATTTTATAATTCTTCTAGCAAACCCAAAATTGATTAAAAAACAAATTATTCCTGTAGCAAATCGTTTTCTATTACTTTAAGTAAGTAAAATTAAATTCAAATACATAATTAAGAAAAGGTTGAATGGCATAGCTTGTTATCTAAATGGACTTTGCATTGAAAGTAAATCACATTATCATTATTTTCAAGACAATAATAAGATTGGCATCCCTGCAACATTTATACAAGCCAAAAGTGTAACATATCAAAGGAGTGACCTAAGACCCTCAGTATATTCGGCAGTGTTTTAGAACAGTTTAAATCATTTGAACAATCTCAGTCTGTCTGGTTGGTGCGCACCGTGACTCGCGAAAGGAGTAACCGATTGACTTCACTTTTATCTAAAACTTCTATACTTTCTACCAAAATCTTCTGCAATTTCGAACGTATATATTTTTCGCTATCACCTTTTAAAAATGGTTAAAGTTGTAAGCTGTTAACTTTTAGTGCAAAATAGTCAATTTGTGTGGGAGGGTGCTGAAGGGGCGTACCAATGACGCCCATTTTTCACTGATATTAAAGCCATAAGCAGTTATCTTTTGGTACAGAATGGTGCATTTGTGTGGAAGGTACCAAAAGGAGCGTGGCAACTTCGACCATTCTTCTCCAAGTGATAGTGACTAATAAACTAAAAATATGTGTGGAATTTCAGAAGATTCTAATAAATAGTATAGAAGTTATTAAAGAATCAGTATTTCAGGGGTGTTACCAATGGGGTGTTACCAATGGGGTGTTACCAATGTGGCCCATCTTCGATCTTGGCCTGAGATGAGAAATTGGTAACGCATACCAAATTTGAAGTTAATCGGTTACTCCTCCTCCAATTGATTGGCACAAATGTTGTCTCATACACAAAAATACAGAAAATGTTATTTGAAGTAAAGGAAATGCTAAAATATATAAGAATTTCCTTCAGCTAAAAAGGTATTCCTTAAATTCTTGAAAGCAACGAAGCTCTACTTTGGTTTAATGAACAACATTTCTTCAGTGCAGCATTTAAAAATATTACGGGGTTGAAAGTTTTAAAATCAATATGTATATTTTTAATGTCATATATCGAAATTATAGCAGTCAAATCGGGTCAAAATTTTAATATCCAAGGCATATAGTTTCAATACTTTAACATAGAGTAATATTAACCAGTAAGTAAAGACCGAAAGTCGGGCGGGTCCGACTATATAATACAGTACACCAAAGACGAAAAGAGGCAATTATTTTAATTATTATCACAAATAATTAGAATAATTGGTTTCGTTTCAGTTAACAAAGTACTTTGCTCAACCTGCTCATCAAGGCTTATTCCAAGGAGTAGTTGAAGATGTTGATCGTAATAAACAAGATCTTAAACGATAACCTTAATATGCGCAGTATTCTTTAATAGGAATCGGAAGGAACAAATAGATGGGACTATACATAACCTAAACATATTTTCATCAACTTAGATCAAAAACCTCATTTCTGCCAAACTTTGTAATGATCGGAAGTAAAGTACAACTTCTATAGCGTTTTGATACCAAATCGACAGGAAAATATATATGGGGGCTATATCTAAATCTGAACCGACTTTCCCCAAATTTGGCAGTGTTTTCATTCATGTAATAAGAATCCTCTTTGTGATGAAATTCGTGCTGATCGGATATAAAATATAGATTCTAAAGCGCTTTCATGTCAAATAGGGTGTAACATAAATTTTATGGGGGCTATATCTAAATCTGAACTGATTTTCCTCAAATTTAGTATTATATCTAAGTGCAACAAGAGACTTCTCTCTGTCAATTTTTATACAAATATATGATAAAACGGAGCTACATATACATTGGAACTATATGTAAATCTGAACCGATTTTAACCAAATTCAATAGGGATCGTCCTTGGGACAAAAGAAAAATATATGCAAAAGTTTCTTTGAAATCGGGTCGTAATTGCGAAGTGTACTTGATTACCTGAATACATGCACACACTGAGCCAAAAATTGACCTTATATAAGGTAACTTAACGTTAAATAAACATGATTTGGAGTCTACGTTATATGAGGTTAATTTGAACATTTTCTTGTTGACTGGTATTTAACAATAATAATATTTAATTATTGTCTGCAGACAGATGGGCGAACTTAGCTGAATAAACTCAGAATGTATATTATAAACGAGGGATTTTTTCCTTTCCTTTTGGGTGTTACTACCAAAAGCAAAAAGTTATAATACCCTATAACACAGTGTGGTGTAGGGTAAAAAATATATATCAGGTATAAACCACAGAAACATTTCTGATTTGTGAGAGATCTGCAAATTTATTTGTGTTATATTCCTTAATTTGATTTTAAACAATAGAGGTACATTAAAAGAAATAAAAAGTATTTTCTTAAATGTCTCTCTCAAATGTCCCACATTTTCGGTTAATCCATTCCAAAACAATATATGTACATTTTCGTAAAACCATAAAAGACCAGAACAGAAGCAAAAATGTGTACATACTCAGAATTTTATTTCGTGATCGATTGTCCTTCTTAAAGAGCTTTTAAATTTTAGAAAATTGCGTTTTTAAATAAATAAGATAATTAGAAATAATTTTTAAAATAGATAATGTTTTTGCCATTGTTGAGAGATTCTAATTGAAATTTTCATTCAAATTAGCTCTATTTTAGGTGGATTGCATACTTAAGTTCTAAATAATCTATTTTATATTTTCGTTGCCCGAAGATATCGCTAATAACTGTGATTACGAGTAGCTCAGAATATCGACACTAATCCCACTGCTAAGTGTGGCAATTGAATGCAGCACATTCGGATTTCAAGGCGAGTGTCCCTCAAATGTCACCATATTTAATAATGAACTAACAAAAGGGGACAACGTTCTCAAAACAACAAACCATTATTGTAAACTAAAAAGCAATAATCTTAAATGCATAAATGTTTCAAATAATGGGTTCAAATGGGTTGTATGCGACTAATATTTTATGACTCTTCTTCAAGATATATTCAAGGAAAACATTTTTAAAAAGGTCTATTGTCCTTAGAAAATTATTTAAAAAATAATTATATTTGTATATTTCTATCGTTAAAAATGTCAAAAGTCCTCTTAGGAACTGAGAATTTTGTTTTTCTACTGGTAACCTATATTGTTTTCATAAATCCCCGTATAAAGAGTTTAATTCCTCGATTTTTAAAATTATTAATTTTTTTCATTGGTCGTCCATGGGGAGGGGGAGGTGGGCTAGGTATGTAATATTAGGTCCTGAAAATTTGTATTAAAAAAATCTTCGCCATTGTTAAGAACAAAGGCATAAAGTTCACGCGTTATTTTAAAACACACACGCGTTGTTGATGGAAATCCTTCCCACCAATCTTCTTGAAGGACCGAATGTGCTGACCATCCACACCGACATCAACGACCACAGCTATTTTCCACTTGACTGAAATTTAAATAATACATGGAACTCCTGCTGTTCCTATTTGAGCCATCTTAAAGCGGACACTGCAGCAAAAACAGAGACAATGCAACTGAACTTCTCGGCGGAGACCAACGCAAGTCGCAAGTGCAATCATAAAACCAGCCAAACCGACAACAAACAGAACAACAACCAAAGACTGGACAAAAAACTGTTGGCCGCAAAAGAATCTTGATTTTAATCTTAATAGAAAACCGTTGCTCAGCCGGTTTATTTAAACGAAGGAAAATAGTTTCGTACCTTTAACTAAACTAAGAACAAAACAGTCGAATACTTGTACTTGGGCACTTCCTAGGCGAGCTATTTAAACTTTTTCCTTTGCAACAAAGCATCTTGCATCCATTGGACAAGATGCACCTAACGAAGCATGTATGTACGACGATATACTTGTACGAGTAACAGGCCTACCCAATTGCATTACAGCACCGTGGTGTAAACAGCAAATGGAAATGAATATACTTTATTTATTGTTTGTTGCACGGGGCAAAATCGGCTTTTTTGATATGTTTGAATCGAAAGAAAATATACATATTTCGGACACAATTTTTTAAATGGGTCAGAATATTTAATGTCGACCTATGCAGTCCGATCTTGCAAAACTGCACAGTGGTGCGTATTCAAGAAAGGGAAATAATTCGACCGTTTCTTAACCAAACAACCCATTGCGACCAAACATGGCATGGTAGATGAAAAGTTGTCCACATCGGGTGAAAAAAAAGTTCAAGCGCGTGTAACTCGTGTTTCTCTTCCGATTTAAAAATTTGTGTGTGTTCTACTAACTAAGGTCTACAAAAAAAATTTTTACACCTAGGAATTATCTTGTATAGTTACCGAGATATCTGCAATTGAAAATTAGTAGCTTGTAAATATCAGAGCAAAATATGCACCGATTTCATCCGTATCAACATGCCTGGATGGGCAATAAAATTTCCTCTATGACGAAAAAAAATTGGTTCGATATACCCAATAGTACAACTAGGGGAGACATTTTTTCTACAAAGGTTTTTTAAAAAAAACACGTAAATTTTTTTTTTTTTAAATGTCCAACAAATTTTTTTTGCACAAAATGGCGCATTGTGTCCTCTTTAAAACAAAGTAAACTTTGAAAAATCGGTTCAGCCGTTCGAGAGCAATTACAAATTTCGTAAAAAACAAAAACTGATTTTTTTAATTTTTTCAAAAATTAAAATGCCCATAAAATTTAAAAAAAAATGATAGAGATATCTTATTTTATCTATTTGTAACTGCTTATAAATATTTTAGCCAAAAATAAACTACATAGGTCGATATTAAATATTCTGACCCAAATATTATATATTTCTGAACAAAAAAATTTTATTTAAAATTCAAAATAATACTGTATAGCATTTTTCAGCTCATTGATTTGGGACTCAATTCTGAGAATTGGACGTGAAAATAGCCCCAAAAATAAGAACTTCTGCATCATTCGTTTAGTCAAGTTGGCTCAATTAATAATTTAATGACTATACGAGTGCTACAACTACACGCTGAAAAAAATCGCTTCTGTTGTATATTGTCTCAAACATATTCGGCTTGAAACATATATATGTTTAGGGTACACTGTAAACATATTTGGGAAGATGTTGTTCTAAACAAATCTTTGTTTACATCCCAATATATTTTTATGTGTTACTATTATTTGCGAAACAAATATTTATTTGCATTTATGTATTCAGAAAATACCTAAATTGTGTTAAATTTTAATTTTTTAGAAATTGCTAATGTTTGTAAAGTATAATATGGTATCGTAACAGCAAGGTACAGTTCCAAACTAATGGAAAATTTTAACTAAAATTCTAAAAAGTCAGCAAATATTTTGAAAATTTTTTTAAATAAAATATATTTGAATAAATTCCTTAACAATAATATCATTTGTATTTAAACAAATATTTTGTTTGAGAAATTTTGTTTGCAAATATATTTTGTTGTAAATAGATCATCCGTTCCAAATATATTTTAATGATTTTCAAATAAAATTTATCTGCTCAGAAATATATAATATTTAAAAATTTGTATTACAAATATATATCCTTTCAATTCAAACATATAAAAAAAGGCGATTTTGCCCCGTGTATAAATTACACTGTGATACAGCCAAAATCGGCGGGAGGGAACTTAAACTTTGCTTAAAATTATGGTATAGATACATTTTCCGAATACTTAATAGGATGGACATAAATACATCTTTCCAAACATATAGTATTTTGGGCATTCCAAATATTATTTATTGCAAGTTGTTCCTAAATTGATCTAAATTCATTTGCTATGGCTTAACACTATAATATATGAATGTGTATTTTTTCCAAACCACTGTGCAGTGAGCCAAATGCTATAAAATAAACCATAGGTAGGTAGCCAGTAACTACTCGAAGTACCGGCTAGGTACTGGAGCCAGTTAGTTAGCTAGCTACATAGCTCCCTGTGAAGTAACGCATGTCTTCTTTTTTCGGTGTCGGCCGCATCCATCGTTTGCAGGAGGCTGCAAAAAGTTTACGCAAAAGTTAATAAGATTCTTATTCATGTTGTCTTCCAGCCAGTTCCTCTGGATCATTTGTTATGTAAGTCCGATTTGAGAGTATGTGTGGGTCTGGCTAATGTCGTATGAATCTATGCTCGAAGGTACAATGCACGAAAGCTGTAATCCTTAAACAAGGTACTGCATGTTGTTGGAAGTGTTCTTGTGTTTCCTACAATTCATTGCAGCGCATCTATGTATGTACGACCGTACACACGTAACAAACAATACGGCCGCTTCGGCATCTACATAGTATGAATGCATCCGTCCGTCGGTCTGTCCGTTGGGATACCCGTTCATCAGTAGGTTCGTCCACAACATCCCGCAACATACAGTCCCATGAAAAAGTGTACATACAGCTACTCGGCGTAATGCCGGATTGAATAGCAAAAATTTCGTCAAAATTGCGTTGACAAAATTTAAAACAAAACCAGTAAGGAAAGGCAGAAAGTCGGGCGGAGCCGACTATATAATACCCTACACCTCCCTAACAATGCGATAAAGGTCATTGCGATAATAATTTGGAATAATTGGTAAGTAGGCAGGAACATATTATCTAATTCTCAGCCGATAATCGCTAAATTAAGCAATATTCGTTCCTAAATTGAGAAACATCTTTCCGGAAAATATTAATGATCGGAAGTAAAGTACAACTTCTATAGCGCGTTGAGACCAAATCAGGAGGAACATATATATGGAGGTTATATATAAATCTGGACCGATTTTCCCTGAATACTCATTCATGTAAAAATACCTCTTTCTGTAGAATTTCGTACTGATCGGATATAAAATACAGTTTTTACAGCGCTTACATGTCAAATCGGCGGGTAACGTATATATGGGGGCTATATCTAAATCTGAACCGATTTTAACCAAATAGGGATCGTCCCTGGGCCAAAAAAAAGATATGTGTAAAGTTTCGTCGAGATCGGACCATAATTGCGACCTGTACTTTGATTACAAGAATACATGCACAGACGGACAGACAGACGGACATAGCTAAATCAACTCAGAAAGTGATTCTAAGTCGATCGGTATAATAAACGATGGGTCTATTTCTTCTCCTTTTGGGTGTTACAAACAAATGCACAAAGTTATAATACCCTGTACCACAGTGTGGTGTAGGGTATAAAAACTTAAATAAGATTGTCTTTGCCTTCGAGAGCAATCGTACCTACTGCGACGTTAGTGCGTTAGACCTGAAAGCAAATTAATTTTTTTTAAACAATTTCTTATTAGCATCAATAAATTTTTTGCTTAAAATTGTACGAGTGTTTGTATGTTCTTCTGCATTAAACTATTGACTGATACCAAATGTGGTTTTAATTAAAATGTAAACAATGCAAAAAATCGTAATTAATGAATACAGGCCTGATATTGAATACGGTCCAGTGTAAATACAAACCATGAACTATGGTATGTTTTGGGAGGCTCCTTCTGTGAAGAATAACCAAAGTGCGTAATAGAGTGACATATAATACTTGCTACGGGTATATCAGTCAGATGGAATCACAATGAATTGATAGATAAACGTCAGAGCACATAACGGGTAAGGAATTTGTGGAATCGTGCTTTACTCGGATAATTCTACCAAAAATCCGTAAAAATTTTGTTGTGTGTAAAGCTCTAAAATTTGGTACTTTTTCTCGAGAATTCCAGGATCGGAAACAAAGTTAAGGAGTGAAACTTAGTGAAATTGCGACCTTTGCGAACAAATTCAGATGGACAGATAGACGGACGGACAGACATGGTTACATCCTGATTCTGAGCCGATCGATATATTTTACAGTAGGATAAGCTGTATTATTTATAGGACTTACAAACATCGGCACAAAACAAACTTATAATACCTCTTTGTGATCAACTTGTCACCAGTCTTAAGAATTTTTTAGTTTGCTAAAAAAAAGTACGGTAAAACTAAACACAATCTGTACCAAGACAATATATTTGCTCCTAAAAATCTGCAACGCGAGGCGAGAGTGAGTTGGAGTGTGCGAGATAGAGTACATGCACAAAATAAACGAAAATATTATCTTGTCGACAAAATCAGAGTTGCCATTTGCAAAAAAATTATACTAAATTTAAAAAGTGCATTCTTACTGAAACACCCTGTATATTGCATATTTGAAGTATCTCATCTTTCACAGGAGACAAAACGTACTGATTGAATCTTCCTCCTCCCGTTACACTTCTTCCTCTTTATTATGGATAACCTTTTGCGTATGTTACTTTTTTAATCAAATCCGAAAGCTCTTAAAATCCACTCTTTGTAGATGCGGTAGGACTTGTAAGACCCCGTCGCAGTAGTCCTTAAAGCTCCGCTTAAGCTGAGACAGGCAATTCTCAGTAGTCCTTAAAGCTCCGCTTAAGCTGAGACAGGCAATTCTCATATATCAGTTGCCGTCTATCACACCACAATACCGTACAACACACACATCACACAACAATAGTATTGGACGAACAAACTACTGTTATATAAATCCAAAGGGCGACTTTAGGACCATTTAGCCAAGGACAGTACTACTCCTTCTGGGGTATCAATTGAGCCCACGGTTTTGTTCACCATTAGCTGCGACAACGCCGATAGCTGCAGTAAAATTCATCCTAAATCTGAAAGCATTGTGTACGTATACTTTCTCCACACAGTGTCAATTTCGATAATATTGCAATAGGGATATTCATGAATAGCAGGGGAGGGAGCAGAGGAATAAATGCATTCATAGATGTTCGTTCGCAGCCGTCGCTGTTACGTATGAATGCACAAGCTCATGCATAAAATGACTAAGTGGACAAACCAGATATTGATAACGGCTTATTGCTGGAACAACGTTTCAAAGTTCTGTTACTTTGAAATTAAATAGCAAAAAGGAAGAAGGCTGTGCATCACCACTCACATATACATACCTGCATCGATACACGCACACATATACACATTCACACACGGGCAAATAGTTATCATCATGCAGAGGCGAATTGTTTGTTATTTTGGTATGATGCAAGTGTCTCTAGTGCCATCGCCATTATTATCGTCTTCGGCGCTCCTCCATTACTTTGCCCACAAAGAGGGTGACCAGGTGAAAAATAGTTGCTATGCCAAAGTCGAATGGAATTTATCATGTGTCGAATGAGGTACATAATTAGAAATAAATACTATGTTTTGTTACGTTATTAAGAGAGCCTTTTTAATTTTGTTAACTAGAAAATGCAAACAAAACGTAACTGCATTTTAATTGAATAAAGCTTTGTTAATTATTTCTTTTGTTAAATAATTTTCCTGTATTGTGTGTCATAATACAATCAAAAAAAATACTTTCTTTACACAAATTACAATTCAGATGCTGATTTTGCAAACAACCCTATGTCACGAAAATTAAACAAGTACACCAATACCTCGCTTTGCGTTTTTTCGAAGTAGCGTCGCTGCTGAATTAGTACTAATTTTTACTGTGCGTCGTCAGATTTTCGAAGTTGCGTTGTTTTGGGTTCGAGTCTTTAATTTTTTTTTAAAGATGGCACGACTTTTGTTTCTTATTGCGCCATGCCATCAAAACTCGGGGATTCCCTTTCTAACTGAAAATCAACGCAATGTGCGGTCACACACAGAATTCTGCTTAAGCGATGTCGCTGTCCAAAGAATTATTAAACATTTTTGATGCTCTGTGTGTTAAATGCTGTTATCACAACGCACAAGCAGAGGCTGATGCTTTGAAACGAACATAGTTGTTGTGTACTACATGTGAATTGCCGATCGTGTCTGTACGATTATTGACTGCCTCGCGAGGCTATGGAGTGCCTATCACTATTTTAGAATTCTGTTTAAATTAGTGTGTTGTGTTTTTGTTTTTAAAGAGAATAATAAATTTTTATAAATTTTTACGGGTTGTTTCTGGTTACAAAAAGGTAAATATTTTCCAATTTATTTATCTGCAGCGCATATCCTGAATGTGCTCAGAGAATATGCGCTGCAGTATGGAACTGGAATTGCAATTTGCTAATGAAGAAGATGACAGTGACCGTTCAATAGAAATCTCCGAAGAACAAAATGTAACCTCCAAACAAATTTCCAAAGCGATGTGTTTGATTGACGAAGGTATGGAGAAAATGATCCTAACAGCGGAAGGAGTTTTAAAGTGTCCCAGGCGGTAGCTACGAATATCAATTGCTACAAGGAAATTTATTTTACATTGAAAAAATAAGCTGTTCAGCAAACATTGGACTAATTTTTTGTGAAAGAAAGCCGACTTACGACAACAGTCACTATGTGATTAATTTTTATTTTGTGTTTTATAAATTAATTGTATATTTTGTTTCAATTGAATTTGTTTTTTTTTTGTTTTTTGTATGTATGTAATTTTATAAATTACATAATTGAAATTTTTATTTTGTTTTAATTGAATTTGTTTTTTTTTGTTTTTTTGTATGTATGTAATACAATTTTATATTATTTTTGTTTTTTAAATGTTTACTTTGTTCAATTTTTTTAAAAAGTAGTATTTTCGTAACCCTGAAACCTATCTTCGATCTATACATGGTTTGCTATAGAAAATCATAATTCACTTTGCGTCGTGTTTTTTTGGAACGTAACCAGGACGCAAAGTGAGGTATTGGTGTATATACCACAAATCGTTTTGTACAGTTGACTTTTATGGCGCTAGGAGAAAAAATTGTATAGAAATAAATAAAATAAACCCAAAACTGCCAAATTTCCACCCAATCGCTATATCAAAACAAGGACCAAAGATGAGAACTTTTTGCGAAAAGGTACCAAACACAATTAGACATAACCAGACAGCAAAATCGATGGACAATTATCCGTGGGATGAATCTATTTACAATTAAACACAAATGTTGAAATTTCAGGTCACTCTTTTGAAATTTTAAATAAATATAGCGTCAAGAAGTCAATCTAAATGTGGGATATGGGCAAATCCCAGCAACTGTCAACCACCCAAAAAACTTTAAAATTGATCCAACTTTAGTTTTGTTAAAGTAACATTAGACTAGATGCTAAACAAATATTTTTGGGTCGCCATTCTGACAAAATGTATTAACCAATGCTTCCCCACATCATATCTCGTGAAGTTATTAGAAAAATAACTGTTTTAGGTGTTTTTAACTTTTTTTTTGTGCTAACTTTTTTTTCCTTTATTTATCCAACATGGGAACATAGGGTTTCTACAAAACTTTCCCATCTTATCCTATGTTGACATATTACTTTAATTTCATAATCAGCATTGTTCGGCGCCATGTATTTCACGTCTTCGGATGCCCTGCGAGTTCCCTTCAAGTGCATTTCTTCAAATGCATTTGGCTAATTTGCGAAGGGTATGTATGGCCTCTCCATCTCCATTTTTATACCATCACTTTAGTGTGACGAGGGTATATATCATTTGCTATGGACAAGAAGTGTAACATATCGAAGGAGTGACCTAAGACCCCAAGAATGTTCGGCGGAAATCCGTTTTGAGTCATTTGAGCAATGTCCGTCCGCACGATAACTCTCGAAAGGAGTAACTGATTGACTGCAAGTTTGGCGTGGGATAATATTTTTTTTCTATCTCAGGCTGAGTTCGAAGATCGGTCATATTGGTCCAGTCCTTCTAGTACTTCCCTCATAAATCATTAAAATATAGTGAAATATTGATCCTCTAATAACTTCTATACTACTTATCCGAATCCTCTATAATTACACAAATATTGATCCTCTAATAACTTCTATACTACTTATCCGAATCCTCTGTAATTACACACATAGTAATAGTTTATCTGTCGCTATCAACGCTTTTGTACAAAAAGTTAACAGCTTATAATATTAATACCACTGCATAAACATACTTGAAATGTTGCAATGCTTTATAGTGGTTACAGTCCAGTGAAAAATGGGCGTTATGACACGCCCCTCCCCTCCCACACAAAGGAACCATTTTGTACAAAAAGTTAAAAGCTTATAGCGTGAGTACCAATGCACGAAAAAACTACAAAAAACGAAAATACGTATGCACTGAAATCTGTGCAGATCGCCATATCTTATTTAGTAGAACAAAAGCCGATATTACTTTCCCCATTCTGTAACGCACATCTTCTTTAACGCCTAACATAGATAACCCATAACATTAATTTAGAAACATGTATTCATTCATTACATCATTAAAAAATGTTATTAAAACACAATATCATCTGATTGGTTAAAATAAATACAATTTCTAATACAAAAAAAGTTCTACTGGAAAAAATGTAGCGTTCGTCACGACAAAATTTTTTGGCTGCAAATAAGTTATTTTACAAATCTTTTCTTTAGGTATTCGATTTTGTTTGCTTTATAATGTAAAATTCGCTAAAAATTACGAAAACACACTCTCTGTGGCGTTTAGAAGCCAAATGGGTCAAACATTTTAATATCGCCCTGTGAAGTTAATTTTTGCGTAAAAAGTTGCTAAATGGTAAAATCTCGCCATCATTTATTTATATGTATGTATATCATATAGGGATTTGAATCATTTTTGGTTTACGAAAGTGGCAGTAGCCCTTGGACGGATGAACCAACTTTTACAAAGTCTACGCCATTTTAAAGAGGACACAACAGGTCATCCTGTAGAAAATGTTTTTAAAAAAAATTATTATTTTTTTTTGATTTATTAAAAACTACACAGAATATTCAACACACTCTCACAAATCCAAAACAGTATTTGGATTTTTGGAGCCTCAATATTTTTGTAAAAGTAATGGGAGAAATTATAAGAAAGTGGTGCCAGTTTGACCGTTTTCTTCTGATTCTGCAAAACACTGCGAGTAAAATTTCATATAAAAGGGATTTTAAAATAGAATATTTTTTGATTACAAATCAACACTATGAATGCAGGACGTAAAATGGAGTTTAGCATTCTACTCGTGTTTTCAAAATATTAACATACATAGATGCTTTTGAAGATAAGCCCGCAATATAGTTTATCGAGTCCCTGATCAATATTTCGACCGTTTTCAATAACGCTCGAGTACTTTCAAAATAGTCCAATACTAGTTAATATCATCCAGTAAACATTTTTCAGAGAGCAGAAATGATTTTACTCTATTTTTGCCTAGTAAAGATTTTTTTTTGAAAAAAAAACCAAACTGTCTAAATTGGTTAAAACTTACATCAGCTTTTATCTGCATTTATTCCAATCTAGTGAATCGCCCATAATTCCTCAATTAGACAAATATATATGCGTTCTTGTTCAAAGTGAAATTTCCGATTTTGAGATGTGACACTCTTGCCCTAATTGAAAAAAAATCGCTTTTTAATAATGCCTGAAAGTATACTATACACATACACATTAATTCTGAACCGAAAATCGCTAAATTAAGCAATATTCGTTCCTAAATTGAGAAACATCTTTCTGGAAAATTTTAATGATCGAAGGTAAATTACAACTTCTATAGCGGTTTGATACCAAATCAGGAGGAACATATATATAGAGCTTTAATATAAATCTGAACCGATCTTCCCTGATCTTCATGTAAAAAGACCTCCTTCTGTCGAATTTCGTAATGATCGGATATAAAATACAGTCTCTACAGCGCTTACATGTCAAATCGGGGGTAACATATATATGGGAGCTATATCTAAATCTGAACCGATTCCTTCCAAATTTAATAGTGTTCATCCATATAATAAGAAACCTCTTTCTGCCGAATTTCGCACTAATCGGATATAAAATACAGTTTTTACAGCGCTTACAGGTCAAATCGGGGGTAACATATATATGGGGGCTATATCTAAATCTAAACCGATTTCTTCCAAATTTAATAGTGTTCATTCATGTAATAAGAAACCCCTTTCTGCCGAATTTCATACTGATGGGATATAAAATAAAGTTTTTACAGCGCTTACATGTCAAATCGGGGCTAACATATATATGGGGGCTATATCTAAATCTGAACCGATTTTAACCAAATTCAATAGGGATCGTCCTTGGGCCAAAAAAAGATATGTGTAAAGTTTCATCGAGATCGGACCATAATTGCGACCTGTACTTTGATTACAAGAATACATGCACAGACGGACAGACGGACAGACAGACAGACGGACATAGCTAAATCAACTCAGAAAGTGATTCTAAGTCGATCGGTATAATAAACGATGGGTCTATTTCTTCTCCTTTTGGGTGTTACAAACAAATGCACAAAGTTATAATACCCTGTACCACAGTGTGGTGTAGGGTATAATTAATATTAGATGCATTCATTGCGATTCAATAAGAAAATTTTTTATACACACATATTTTTTATAACTTCCACATATATGTTCCTCCAGATTTGGTATCAAAGCGCTGTAGAAGTTGTAATTTACCTTCGATCATTAAAATTTTCCAGAAAGATGTTTCTCAATTTAGGAACGAATATTGCTTAATTTAGCGATTATCGTTTCAGAATTAGATAATATGTTTCTACCCATTTAGCAATTATTCCAAATTATTATGGCAATGACCCTCATCGCATTGTTAGGGAGGTGTAGGGTATTATATAGTCGGCTCCGCCCTGGTTTTTTTATACCCTACACCACACTGTGGTACAGGGTATTATGACTTTGTGCATTTGTTTGTAACACCTAAAAGGAGAAGAGATAGACCCATTGTTTATTATACCGATCGACTCAGAATCACTTTAGCCATGTCCGTCTGTCTGTCCGTGTATTCTTCTAATCAAAGTGCAGGTCGTATTTATGGTCCGATTGTGATGAAATTTCGCATAGTGCTCTTTTTTGGCCCAAGGACGATCCCTATTGAAATTGGTTTAAATCGGTTCAGATTTGGATATAGTCCCCATATTAACATACATAGATGCATTTGAAGATAAGCCCGCAATATAGTTTATCGAGTCCCTGATCAATATTTCGACCGTTTTCAATAACGCTCGAGTACTTTCAAAATAGTCCAATACTAGTTAATATCATCCAGTAAACATTTTTCAGAGAGCAGAAATGATTTTACTCGATTTTTGCCTAGTAAAGATTTTTTTTTTGAAAAAAAAAACCAAACTGTCTAAATTGGTTAAAACTTACATCAGCTTTTATCTGCATTTATTCCAATCTAGTGAATCGCCCATAATTCCTCAATTAGACAAATACATATATATGCGTTCTTGTTCAAAGTGAAATTTCCGATTTTGAGATGTGACACTCTTGCCCTAATTGAGCCATATATTCTGTCCGCCAGAAAAAAAAATCGCTTTTTAATAATGCCTGAAAGTATACTATACACATACACATTAATTCTGAACCGAAAATCGCTAAATTAAGCAATATTCGTTCCTAAATTGAGAAACATCTTTCTGGAAAATTTTAATGATCGAAGGTAAATTACAACTTCTATAGCGGTTTGATACCAAATCAGGAGGAACATATATATAGAGCTTTAATATAAATCTGAACCGATCTTCCCTGATCTTCATGTAAAAAGACCTCCTTCTGTCGAATTTCGTAATGATCGGATATAAAATACAGTCTCTACAGCGCTTACATGTCAAATCGGGGGTAACATATATATGGGAGCTATATCTAAATCTGAACCGATTCCTTCCAAATTTAATAGTGTTCATCCATATAATAAGAAACCTCTTTCTGCCGAATTTCGCACTAATCGGATATAAAATACAGTTTTTACAGCGCTTACAGGTCAAATCGGGGGTAACATATATATGGGGGCTATATCTAAATCTAAACCGATTTCTTCCAAATTTAATAGTGTTCATTCATGTAATAAGAAACCCCTTTCTGCCGAATTTCATACTGATGGGATATAAAATAAAGTTTTTACAGCGCTTACATGTCAAATCGGGGCTAACATATATATGGGGGCTATATCTAAATCTGAACCGATTTTAACCAAATTCAATAGGGATCGTCCTTGGGCCAAAAAAAGATATGTGTAAAGTTTCATCGAGATCGGACCATAATTGCGACCTGTACTTTGATTACAAGAATACATGCACAGACGGACAGACGGACAGACAGACAGACGGACATAGCTAAATCAACTCAGAAAGTGATTCTAAGTCGATCGGTATAATAAACGATGGGTCTATTTCTTCTCCTTTTGGGTGTTACAAACAAATGCACAAAGTTATAATACCCTGTACCACAGTGTGGTGTAGGGTATAATTAATATTAGATGCATTCATTGCGATTCAATAAGAAAATTTTTTATACACACATATTTTTTATAACTTCCACATATATGTTCCTCCAGATTTGGTATCAAAGCGCTGTAGAAGTTGTAATTTACCTTCGATCATTAAAATTTTCCAGAAAGATGTTTCTCAATTTAGGAACGAATATTGCTTAATTTAGCGATTATCGTTTCAGAATTAGATAATATGTTTCTACCCATTTAGCAATTATTCCAAATTATTATGGCAATGACCCTCATCGCATTGTTAGGGAGGTGTAGGGTATTATATAGTCGGCTCCGCCCTGGTTTTTTTATACCCTACACCACACTGTGGTACAGGGTATTATGACTTTGTGCATTTGTTTGTAACACCTAAAAGGAGAAGAGATAGACCCATTGTTTATTATACCGATCGACTCAGAATCACTTTAGCCATGTCCGTCTGTCTGTCCGTGTATTCTTCTAATCAAAGTGCAGGTCGTATTTATGGTCCGATTGTGATGAAATTTCGCATAGTGCTCTTTTTTGGCCCAAGGACGATCCCTATTGAAATTGGTTTAAATCGGTTCAGATTTGGATATAGTCCCCATATATATGTTTCACCCGATTTGACATGTAAGCGCTGTAGAAACCACATTTTACATCCGATCTTTATGAAATTCGGCAGAGAGAGTTTTATTATTACGTGAATGAACACTACCAAATTCGTAGAAAATCCGTTTAGATTTAGATATAGCCCCCATATATATGTTTCACCCGATTTGACATGTAAGCACTGTAGGAACTGTATTTTAAATCAGATCGGTACGAAATTTGGCAGAGAGAGTTCTCTTATTACATGAATAAGCACTGCCAAATTCGGGGAAAATCGGTTCAGATTTAGATATAGTCCCCATATATATGTTTCACCCGATTTGACATGAAAGCGCTGTAGAAACCGTATTTTATATCCGATCAGTAGGAAATTTAACAGAGAGAGTTTTCTTATTACATGTATGAACACTGCCAAATTCTTATCGCAATGCCCATTTTCGCATTGGTAGGTAGGTGTAGGGTATTATATAGTCGGCCCCGCCCGACTTTCTGTTTTTCCTTACTGCTTTTCTTTAAAAACTTTATTTTCCGTGAAAATAAAAATTCCGATTCATATTACAGCTATTCTTACACAGAAAATATGAGATTTTTTATATGTTATCTATGCATGGAAACTAAATTTAGAAGATTTTTAATTATTGTCAATATCCATCCTCGTTGAAGTTTACACTTGTGTATTCATGTTCTGAGTCTGCATCATCATCCGAGTTAGACATAATATTCAGGGGTATGTTTTGTTCAGTGTGTCCACCAATTTCATTGTCGTCTTCATCTTCGGTGCTTTCATCTTCAAACTGCATAATTTTAGAAGTCCACCAAAAAAACCTCCGCAAGCAATGCATCTAAATTTTTGCCTTTGAATCGCTTTTTCATTGGCATTGTCACCTGGTGGAACCTGGTGTTAAGAAGAGCAATTCAGCGTCCACGCACATTTACGAGTTTCTATGTTCTGCATTTTCATTATACAATTTCCTATAGAACATCGACGAAACGTCCCTACGGTATTGTAAATATGAACTTCCAAAAAAACAGCATATTTGTGGATTTGCAATCCATTTATTGAGCAATAATGCTGGAAAATTTGGGGGGAAAAATGGTAAAAAAATCCAGAATTTTTACGATTTTTAAGGCACTGGATGTACATTTTTCGGGTTGGTCCGTACGGTATACCGAGATAAACCGTGTTAAAAGATAGAAAAAGTACTAAAAATCCACCTTGAGCAAAAAAAAATCTTATGGCCATTATATTATTAATTGAGCCAACTTGACTAAACGAATGATGCAGAAGTTCTTATTTTGGGGGCTACTTTCACGTCCAATTCTCAGAATTGAGTCCCAAAATCATGTGTTGTACTGTGTAATTGAGTCCATAAATTTTTTCGTTTAGACCATTACCATTGATCCACATTTATGTGGTTCACATTATACTCGTATCTGGTCACCTTGCTTATAAAAATCATTTTAAACGCAATGCCAGTGGAACATAGTAAAAAAAAGCTCATTTGTGCTCATGTTTAGTTCAGTTAGGTTCCTGATTCTATTGCACTGATCATCGTCATCAACGCCATCAACATAAAAAACATCGTGGCTGCCTTGATCATGTGGAGGGACACCAGCACTTATTTCATTTTATATGAAACTGCAGCGAGCAGGCGCAGCAATTGTTGTAAATGTTGAGCCACAGCAAAGACTGTGTTGTTGTGTTCTTTTAAATATTCCTGTTTTTCTGCCTGTGTATGTGTGTATTTTTGCGGTTGCCTGTCTCTTCTAACAATTTTCAATATCTGCGTTGTAAATCGTAGGTATATTTAATGCGCCATCGCATCGCGCACAGGTGGTGTTAGATTCAGGTGTACTCGCATTACTACACTTGGCCAACTATCCGAGCATGCCATACCTTTTCTGTATCCAAATTGTGGCCGGTTGCTATTAGCTGGATCCAGTTTTATTATTATTCTTCCTACTATTGTTGTTGTCGTTGTTGCATTTGATGTTGGAGTCGGAGTTGCTGTTGTTTTCGTTCCTTCGCATTTTATATACGGCAATTATTTTTTCTCCTCGTCAATGGTGTAACTGCAGCACATCACTGTACATACTTGATCGCACTTGTGTGTATGTTAATCTACTTGTAAATATGTATGTATGTATGTATATCTACACTCGGGTCTTTTTATTCGGTTGATTCATTCCTTAGAAATCCTTATAAAGATTGCAATGTCCCATGATAAATCTGGGAATATATCCCAAAATTGTCAGAAACTAAACAAAGTTAATTTAAATGCGCATTGTAAAATAAGAAGTTAGGAAACTCTATATTGTCTGTTGTCGTACACATGGATACAGAGGTTATATCTCAATCTCACGAACAAGAACGGAACCTTTTTAGCAAAATAGCAATAAACTATACGCATTAATTGAAATCCGCGTAAAAAGAGACCAAAGTGTATTTAACTAAGTATATACGAACTTCTTACTCACAAGCGAAATTCAGCTATTTTATGGTCTTTTATCAAACTGGATATCAACCTTTCTTTTAAAGGCAAACATATTAAACTGCACATACGTATGCGAGTGAGAATTTCCTCTTGATCTCACCTTTATTAGAGAGAAGAAGGTTAATGTCCATCCTATGTATTTTTTTTTTTTTTGCCAGCCATTTGCAAGATGTTGGGAGTCTGGGAAGGCACGGCATATCCCAAACGTGTATTTGTATTAAATTAGTTAAATGCTTAATTGCCACATTCACGAAAAGTACCATCATCTTCTGGAGAAACTATCACAGGCTTACAATCTTTTTTCTTCGAAGCTTTTTTCAATCCAAGTGACCACTCAGCCAACCAGGGCTGTCAGGTGTAGATTTTTAGCAAACATTTGAATTCAGTTAAAGGAAAAATTTTAGTTTTTATAAGGAAGCTTCCACATAACCTATGCATTTAGAATATTTCGAACTCGTACGAGAAAGAAGCACAAAAAGGTCTTAGTTCAATACAAATAATATCAGAATAAATATTGTTCGATCTTTGGTATAGTCCCAAACTTTGTTTGATTTTTATACAATACACCACACTGTGGGGCAGGGTATTATGACTTCGTACATTTGTTTGTAACACCCGAAAAGAGAAGATAATAGACCCATAATTTATTATATCGATCAACTTAGAATCACTCTTTGAGTTGATTTAGCTATGTCCGTCCATTTGTCCTTCAATGGCATCTTGTGATTGTGTGAATTCGGCAGAAAGGCGTTTCTTAATTTAGGAACGAATACTGCTTAATTTGGGTATAATTGATACAGATTTAAGTACGAGTATATGTTATTGTCTATTTAGTATTTAAGCGCTATTGAAACTGTATTTTACGTCCGATCTTTCGCAGAATTTAGCCATTTGATCCAAGTTGATGAAAATCTGTTTAGATTATGTATAGTTACATCTATTTCTTCCTTCCGATTTTTGATCAATGAAAGAAAACTGCGTATTGTTAGGTTATCCTTTGAGATCTAGTTTATTATTATGAACATATTCAACTCCTCCTTGGAATAAACCTTGATGAGCAGGAGGAGCTATGCACTTTGTTAACTGAAATGAACCCACTTATTCGAAATTATTATCGCAATGCCCCTTTTCGCATTGTTAGGGAGGTAAACGGTATTATATAGTCGCCCGCGCCCGACTTTCTGTCTTTGCCTACTGGTTTTATTTATAAAAAGGTATATTCGCTTAGCTTTGCTTACATTTTGAATGTCCCAACACTTTATTTCTGTGATATAGACATAAGTTTTGCATTTTTACGAAATATTCTTCCTAAATGTGCATATATTAGAATGCAATCAAGTCTATGGTTCGATATTTTTTATTCTACAAAATGTGAAATTTCGGATAAAAAATATTTGCAGTGAAACAAAATTTTGTTTATGACAACGTCATACTAAACATATAAATTTCTTTATTTCAAATATCATATATTTCGAATGTATAAATACATTGTATGTTTCTTGCAGAATATGTTTCGTGCAGAATATTATACAAAAACGTGTTTTCCCTGTGTAAACGACTTGTTTAAAATGCTACTGCTTGTCATACTGCTGCGGAACTCTAGGCATACACGGAGAAAACTCGCCATGTTTTATATGCTTGAATTGGAAGAAACTATATTTAGAAGCAAAATTTTTAAATATATGTTTTTTAACAAATATATTTTATTTAAAAATCATTATATATGGTTTGGAGTGCATGTTTTAATATACATATTAGAACAAAATATGTATATGTACGGACTAATTTTCTCAAATAAAATATGTGCTCTTCGAACAGTTATACAGTTATAAAGTTTCAAATTGTTGAAAATGGCTTATCGAGAGCTTATATTCAAAACCCTCTATCTTCAATTTTTGCAAAAATGAGATTTTTATGTTAAAATATTCGATAAAATAAGACGCATCTATGGTACTAATTTGGAAATAAAAAAACAAAACTTGAGATTTTATGGTCATTTTTGTAATTTCTCTATCTTACACACTTATTTTTTCTGCAATACCCTCTATCTCTTCATATAATTTTGGACTATTTTTTTTTTGTTTTGTTTTTTCTTCTAAAAGACGGTTCTTTGATGAAAAGAGTATGCTAAACCCGAATTTGGTTAAATTTTTTTAGTCGAAGCTTTAGTTTTCAAATTATGACTATTTTTATATCTAACCTGTGATTCCACAAGAATACCATTTTCTATGACAATTTGAAAATTGATTCAAAAATGAACCCCAAGAAATAGATAATACTTAAATAAAAAATTAATCATTAATTCATTGTTATTATTATTTATTATTTTTATTATAATATGTATAATATAAATTAAAAAAATTTGTGGAATTCATAAATAAATATTTTTTTACTATGCAAAACCCTCTATCTTTTTTTATACATGAAGAATTTTTGAATAGCAATACCCTCTATGTTCCATAAAATGGTTCGTGGCGCAAATATTAAAAAAAATATTATTTAGTAGTTCACGTAGTTAGGTGTAATAAACATTGTAGAACAAACAATTTTAATTTTCTTTAAAATTAGGGATATAAACGGTTTTTTGGCTCTACTGAACAATTGTGTTTTTTAAGATAGAGGAGTATTCCAAGTCATCATTTGTTGGCAATCCTTCAAGTAATTTATTGTTATCCAAGATTATACGATTTCAGCTATAAAGTATTTTTTAAAAACATTAAAAATTTAAAAAAAAATAATTTTTAATTGCTGAAAAACTTAACACAATCAATCTTTCTTTCGGAAACAACAGTCCCAAATAAAAAATTATTAAGTTGGAAACAAACTTTTGTTCAGAACAACATCTTCCAAATATATAATTTTTGTGGGTACCAAATATTATATATTTAAAGTGTAGCCTACTATTTTTCGGACCATATACTAAAGAAACGATTTTTTCAGCGTGTACAAATCTTATTGGTATGTATAGGAATTGTCATTCCCACCGATCCGATTCAGCCAATTTGTGATTGGTAGGGCCATGTCCACCGATCTATATATATACGTTAGGTATTAAAGAATTCAAGAAATTAAATACAAGTAAAGGTTATTTTATTGTACACTAGCGGACCCGGCGAACTTCGCCTCGCCCCAATTTAACGCCTTCAGATAAACTCCAGAGTGATAATAAAACACAGATAGTTAAAATTTTAATGCGATTTGTTTAAAAGGAATCGAAATCAGTAGAGAGCGATGTGATAAACAACAAACAACGAAGACAGAAGACAGGCAACGTACAGATGACCGTGCGAAAAACAGGGAAATTCGAGATTAATTCCACAGACTTCCTACGATTTGTCTTGAGATTTATTGATTGTCATCGTAAAAGCCAATCGTACAGGGAACTGAATCCGCTTGAATTGGAATGAAAGATCAGTTGGAATAATCGGAATTCGTGGGATAAGGACTTCCTCTCCTGTGAATTTTCCCTTGATGATCGTCGCCTGAATCACATTGTCCATCAGTTTCATAGTGGACAACCGCGAACTATGCACAATTTCGGATGATTCAGATTCCGCAACATGATTATGATCGATTCCACCTTCAGCTGTAAATTATGCGGCGGAGCTCCTGGCACATCAAGCGAGTTCGATTTTACTTTGAATAATAAAATTCATGCTATCGACGTCCTTATTCTTCGCTGCTAATATTGCCCGTTCACTAATCTAATCGAGATTTGGAAACACTTTGGTGATGAGTTCCTCGTTCGACGATGTGAACTCGCAAAAATTTGCCGGGAACAATATCAATGCAGTGGAAACATCAACAGTAATTTGGCCATTGCCAAGCGCCAACAGTTGTTTCGAGAATTCAAGAGCCGATGAGTCGTTCTGCAACGCGACTCTCATGTTCGTGGTCAATTTCAACTTCTTGACATGCCGCCACAAAGACCACGATTTCAGGCATGCATTAATTTCATCGGCAGTAGATTTCGGGATGACGGGAAGCGTTTGAGGAAAATCTCCGGAGAGCAATATCATAGACTCACCAAATTGTCTCAAATCACGTCGTAAATCCTTCATCGTTCGGTCAACTGCCTCCAGAGCTCGTTTATGCGCCATCGTGCATTCATCCGAAATTATGATTTTGCAGTGCCCGCAATCCAATTAGATAACCTTACCTCTTATACTCAAACTTATTATCTGAAAAAATTTTCGAACTGATAAATATCGCGTTGAATTTTAATTGATCGTAATGCTTGTACCGTTTGTCGATGTGATACGCGAAATCAGTGTAACAATACGCAAAACTCGAATGAATTGCAGCAAGAAAAATAGCACATACTCGTACATATGTTTAATAGAAAACTTTTTTGTTTAATAGAAAATTAATAAAAAAAATTGGATTCAAAAAGAGAGTAGTAGATAGGAACAGTAGGAATCTCGCAAGAAATAGCAATTTTCGATTTTCCCAATTTTCCGACTTTTCCGGAGGGTTTTCCCAAAATTTTCTTTCGTAACAACCTTCTCCAGGCAAATACGAAGAACTGAAAAAAAAAATGAGCCAAATCGCTCCAGCCGTTCTGACGTGATGCTATTACACAGATGGACCGTTTCATTTTTATATATATAGATAGATAGATAGATAGATAGATTGTAAAGTACTCGTATATTTATGAAAAGTACAGCTGGAACTCTTTTCTTGCAAGTAAACGATTGATCATTACATTTTTTTATTTTTTTGTTTCACCGAAAGCGTTTCTGCATTACTTTGGGTAAGTGTAGTCTGTAACATAGATGTATTAAGTAACTTCACTAGTGATGCGGAGACAATTCCGAATATATGCTTTTCATAGGCTCAATTTGAATGTTGATGTTGCCACCGACCAATGCATTATTGTTACTTTCGGTTAAATTATAACAAAGCAATTTGGTTTCGAATTTATTGCACAAACACATCCATTTCTGGAACATCGACATGTGTGTTGAGACCATACATATCTGTATCTGCAAACACGTTATAATTACTCAAACGGTGTTTTGTTTCTAATTAAATGTACCACTACGTCGATAAGATGATTCTCAGTGTTGCCGATTTTATGCTCTGCTACAAAGCACAACGGTCAATTAAGATCTGCAGCGAGCAATGATGCAGATTTCGATGGTACTGCTCGAATAGTCTGACATGTTGGTAAAGAAACCATTAGAATCTGCAAATGCTTAACGTAGATTTACGTAGTCTCGGCATCATTGGCAAAAAGATGAAAGAGATTAAAGAAATTAATTCGACCAGCGTCAATTAGAAGTTGACTGCGACAACGTGTTTATTCGTATCCAAAAAGATGGAATGACGGCTTCTTTTCTCGAATTAAGTATTTACAAAATGATCGTAAATATACAGAATTGGTTAATATTATTCGATTGAATGATGTAGACTGTAATATATTAAAAAATGATTTTAAATTAATATCCGATATATCGGATATTAATTTCGGACTCAATCGGACTCAAATCGGATCCGAATCGGATCCGAGTCCGACTTTGTGCTTATTGGGTAACTATAAAACCTCTATGAAAATATAGAAATGATTTATAAAACTTTTCGTAGTAAATTTTTAAAAAAGTATGGAAAGTTTTGGAAACAAGGTGAGCAAAAATTTAACTTCAAAAATAAATCTAATGAATGTTTCACGAATAAGCATAGTAGCCGTACATTACACGGAGAGCCAGTATTCAGAACGAATTAAACGAACATAAAACGCGGGTCTATGTTGGAAGCAACAAATGATAAACAATTATTTAAATTGGATAAGTTAAGAACAAGTCAGGTGAAATGGCATTCCCATAACCATACTGCCCGGCCCCAGACTGTCTATTATATAACCTAAACATAGCTAAAAGAATAAGAAAAGTTCACCTCATTGCAAAATTTTTGAAGTTGATGTTGTTGTTAAGGAAAATTTCAAAAATTCTCACCAAAAGAGGATTTTTCGTAAAGTCGGCCGTAGCCGATTCTGTAATACTCTCCACCATTATTTGGCAAGCAAAGCGCGGAGAAATATGTGTTGGCTATATCAAATCATTATTAAAATAAATTGTTGTTGGTTAGAATACAAATTTCTAAATTCCAGGCACATCGGTTAAAAAGCGCGGCATCTACACCGCCTAGAAATTAAATTCGTCTGGGATGTGGGATATATCGATGTGTGAACCGATATGGCCAATTTTTACAATGAGTTGTACTGGATAAATTAAATGCGTTTATCGATTTAAGGAATCGTATTTAATAAATTTAGTCAAGAAGTAGAGTACAAAAAAAGTGAAATATTTAGTATCACAAATGAATAAGGGCCCGGCAAGAGTATATGTTATAGTAAGAAGAAATATTAAGGGGAATGATATCTATACCCCACGTAGTTATCGTGTTATCAGATGATAGCAGTTTAAAACATCTAAAAAATATTGCACGTTTTTGTAAATAACAAATTAAATAAAAGTTATCGATAATTAGAATCGTTTTTTTTTTCTTTAATTTTTATTATTTTTTGCTCATTTAATTAATACAAAAATTGGGTACAAATTTTCGAGTTATCGAAATGTTAAAAGCCGACTACGCCGACCAAAGTGTTTCTGCGTGCCCATACTTCGGCCGGGGCTAATTTTCTTTGGGATCTCTATAAATGCTGCTACGAGGAACGATATGTCTCTGTGTGGTCGCAGGGATTTAATATGTTCTCATCTGGGGTATGTCCAAATCTAAAATCAATAATTATGGGAATTTTTGGTTACTAATTCTGGTTACTGTATAATATTTGACACACACAAATACTATATGTTTGGGAGGATATTGTTCTAAACAAAAATATGTTCCCGTTCTACTATTTTTATACCCTACACCACACTGTGGTACAGGGTATTATAAATTTGTGCATTTGTTTGTAACACCCAAAAGGAGAAGAAATAGACCCATCGTTTATTATACCGATCGACTTAGAATCACTTTCTGAGTTGATTTAGCTATGTCCGTCTGTCCGTCTGTCTGTCTGTCCGTCTGTCTGTCTGTCTGTCTGTCCGTCTGTGCATGTATTCTTGTAATCAAAGTACAGGTCGCAATTATGGTTCGATCGCGACGAAACTTTACACATATCATTTGTTTGGCCCAAGGACGAACCCTATTGAATTTGGTTAAAATCGGTTCAGATTTAGATATAGCCCCCATATATATGTTACCCCCGATTTGACATGTAAGCGCTGTAAAAACTTTATTTTATATCCGATAAGTATGAAATTCGGCAGAAAGAGGTTTCTTATTACATGAGGGAATACTGCTAAATTCGGAGAAAATCGGTTCAGATTTAGATATAGCCCCCATATATATGTTAGCCCCGATTTGACATGTAAGCGCTTTAAAAACTTTATTTTACATCCGATTAGTATGAAATTCGGCAGAAAGACGTTTCTTATTACATGAAGGAATACTGCTAAATTCGGCGAAAATCGGTTCAGATTTAGATATAGCCCCCATATATATGTAACCCCGATTTGACATGTAAGCGCTGTAGAAACTGTATTTTATATCCGATCAGTGCGAAATTCGGCAGAAAGAGATCTTTTATTACGTGAAGGAATACTGCAAAATTTGGAGAAAATCAGTTCATATTTAGATATAGCCCCCATATATATGTTACCCCCGATTTGATATGTAAGCGCTGTAAAAACTGCATTTTATATCCGATCAGTATGAAATTCGGCAGAAAAAGGTTTCATATTATATGAATGAACACTTTTAAATTTGGAAGAAATCGGTTCAGATTTAGATATAGCCCCCATATACAAGTTACCCCGGTTTGACATGTAAGCCCTGTAAAAATGTTATTTTATATCCGATCAGTGTCTGTATTTTATATCTGATCAGAACGAAATTCGACAGAAAGAGGTCTGTTTACATGAATGAGTATTCAGGGAAATCGGTTCAGATTTAAATATAACCTCCATATATATGTTCCTCCTGATTTGGTGTCAAAGCGCTATATAAGTTGTACTTTACTTCCGATCATTTAAATTTTCAAGAAAGATGTTTCCCAATTTAGGAACGAATATCGCTAAATTTAGCGATTATCGGTTTAGAATTAGATAATGTGTTCCTACCTATTTACCAATTATTCTAAATTATTATCGCAATGACCCTTATCGCATTGTTAGGGAGGTGTAGGGTATTATATAGTCGGCCCCGCCCGACTTTCTGCCTTTCCTTACTGGTTTTTATTTGAAACTAATATTTCCGAAACAAAGATTAATTTGTATTTATGTATTTTGGCAACGAATCAATGTCTTAATTTAAAGACAAGTTTTCTGTTTTTCGGAAGATCAAAGTGCATTCGTGTTTATAAATTTTATATGTTTGTAAAATGTAATTAAAACTTAAATCGTAACTATAAATTGCATTGATGGATTGACATAAATTGATGTATTGAAATATTTATAAATTAAAAATTATTGATGTAAAACAAAAGCTAACGCTGCTAAAGACATTTTTAACTATAAAGTTTAACACGAAATCTAGGAAAAACTAACTAAAATTCGAAGACAAGTTTAAAAAATCTATTTTTAAATAAAATATATTTGGAAAACTTCTTAAGCAATAACTTTGTTTGTGTGTTAACACATATTTTATTTGTGAAAGTCAGTTTGCAAATATATTATATTCTAATATATTAATATATTCATTCCAAACAAAATTTCTTGATTTTTAAATAAAATTTATTTGTTAACAAATAGAAAATATTAAAAAAAATCGTTTCCAAATATATTTTCTTTCAATTCAAACATATCAAAAATGCAGATTTTTCCCCGTGCACGCTGAGAAAAAATTGCTTCTGTAGTATATTATCCCAAACATATTCCGCTTGAAATATACAAATATTTAGGGTAGACTCTTAACATATTTTATTTATAGCACACATAAAAATTATATATTTGGGAAGTAATCAAATGTTTGTTTCCGTCATAATATTTTTTATTTGGGACCATTATTTACGAAACAAATATTTATTTTCATTTAGGTATTCAGCATATACGAAGTATGTATGTATATCAATACCTTAATTTAATGACAAGTTTTATGTTTTTCAGTAATTCAACGGTAATTTTTTCCGAAATTTCAAATGTTCGTAAAATTCAGTTATAATTGAAATCGTATAATATCGCATTACCACACATTGTGCAAGATGGGTTGACAACAAATGATGACTTACATAGAAATTAAAAATGTGTGCTTTAAAACAAATTTTATTGCAAATTGTCATTTTAAATTATAAGGTATAACTCAAAATCAATAAAAAATTAAAAATGAAATTCGGAAAATCTGCAATGTTTTGAAAATATTTTTAAATAAAATATAAAATTCCTAAGCAATAATTTTAATTGGATATAAACACAAATTTTATTTGAGAAAATTAGATTTCAAATATATCTTGTTTAATATATAAATTTTATATAGCTTCATATAAGAAATTATCTTGTAAATGTTATTGTCAATATTCTAATTATCTGAGGATGACTTGTTTTACCTGTCTTATATAACTAATAGTTTTCAGACTCGCTTAAAGCGAAGATAATTGTTAATTTAAATTCCGAAACGCTTTAGTGGTGGATTACATTATTAAATGCTAATAATTTAATTGTTGCTATTTTACTTGTTTGGAATGATCATTTAAACCATATTCGATTGACCTTTTGTCCCCTTCTCCAACATCCACTTGTGCTTAAATCGCGCATTCATCCTTTGCCAAATCGACTAACTTCACTAAATATTTTTGTAATAGTATCGAAAATTTAGCGAAGTTGTAACACTTTCCCTTTTGTTTACCATGACTATTAAATAAACTTATTCAAAATTTACCAGACATACAAGGCAGAACATTCTAAAAACGGAAGCCAACGGACGTTAGATCATTTGGTTTATTACCGCTCTTCATTTTATACAGTTTATTCTGGATGTACCTATATTAAACTTGTAAATGCATACATATGTACATAGTACGTGTGTATTTATATGTAAGTCTCTTCTGACTACATTGTGAAAACCAAAATCCTCTTATATAACCACTCCATTTGAATTTATTGTCACTCCTTTATTTTGTCACAATTTGCACCGTAGAACATTTTTTACTTCACGGCTTATGGTTGGTTGGTTACGCTTATTATTTTCATACCCAATGTTAGGTGTATGACTTATTGCATGGCTTGTCTATGAAGGATATGTGGATGGTCGATTCAGTTAAGACATTTGTGTAGAAAATTATAATTTGTTTCAATTTGAACGTGTAATCAAAACTGTTTAACGGTTTTAATATTGCGTGCTGTCACAATATGTTCTCCCAGCACAGAGAAAGGGTCACATCTGCATCGATAAGCGGCGGTCATGTTATCACCAAAAGCTTTGTTTGTGGTCATAACCCATTATGTGGCATATGATGCCACAAGTTTATTTTGACTTAGATATTTATAACGCCTTGAATAGGTTAAGATATAACCATCTTAAAGTATATTGATCAACTTGGAACCACAAGCATATTCTGTACTCCTTTTTTATGTGATCCTTCCAGCTCAGTTTCCGATCTCAGATTTCACTTTGTTGAATATTGTAAGTGTCTTATTGAGGTACCAAAATTCGTCGAATTGCCCGATCTTCGCTTTCCTCGTGAATAGACCCATTCAGTTTCGTTTAATCCCCCCAGTTTTTTTCTATGTTACGTGCCTCCCCCACCCCTGTATATAATTGTTTGGGGCCACTTCCCCCTAGAAGAATCACACAAAGTCGTCTGCATCAAATACTGGTTTAAGTCCTTTATTGGCAAGTGCTCCTAGGATACGTTGTAATCCATAGAAAAGGTGATAAATTGTCATTCTATAGATTAGTAAAGGAAACTATTAATAAATGTCTCAATACACATATACAATTTCGTGTAAACGATAAAAAAATTTATCTAAATTAACTTGGGCGGTTTAGTCTATATATACTCCAATAATATACTCTCTACATTTCAAGACAGCTCACTTTCCGCATTGGGATATTATAGAACCACCTCTTCAAATTGTTAGAGTCCTGATAAACTACTCTCAGGACAAAAAGGAACTTTTTAGTAGGATGTGTTGCAAACGCTCATAATATCTTATAGGTACAATCAGAAGTCATGTCCAATAAGCAAACCTGGAAAAAAGAAACATAAATCGTTGTGGAGTAATAACCTGCACTGAAAGAATTATTTACACATTGTATATAAAAAAGTAGCCACAAAAATTTGGTCATAACATTTATGAAGCAATTAATAAAAGTTGTGAAATATTTCAAACTAGCTGGACCCGGTCCACTTTGTTGCCCAGATTTAGATTTTCGATCCCGTCCATTTTTGGGCCAATCACGAATACTGCCACCAAATCTATATATATAAAAAAGAGTGACGTTAGATACTACGCTTATAACTCAAGAACGCCTAGACCGATTTCGATGATTCTCACTAATTCGGACTGGTCTCCGGCGAAACAAAAAGAATACCCAAGAAAATTCCCAAAAAATCCCCGAAAACGCTGACCACTTCACCGCTGAGGATCCTAAAAAGTCTTTTGAGAACTATGAGCCTACAAAGTGATGTGCATATATGCAGATCTCGGATGATCACCGCATGTGTATTTACGCCAAGTGATTTTTGACCACTTGGCCTCTCTTTTATATATATATGTATGTTAGATACTCAAGGAAATGCCAATGTATACAACACCCGAAATGGAGCATAATTTAAACAGAAAACTTATATTTTGACATCAACGAATGATGAGTTGAAGCACTGGGCAGCGATGGCTCACTGTGTGGAATAGAGCAACTGTAGGAGCAACTGCAAAGATACTGTGGGGTGACCCAAATGAGAAAAAAACCAGTAGTTTTCTGAAACTAAACAAGATCGAGATTAGTAAGATGATAAGTGTTCTAAGAGGACACTCAAGCTGCTTTCACACATGCAAGATCCCGATATTTCGTTTCCGACATATTGCCAGACTTGACTCATCTCAGAGGATATGACTGGAAGATACTGAGAAAATACGTGTCTAGTACCGATTTTCTGTAACCCGTGGGGTATAAAAATCATAAATAAGGAGCGCACAACAGGCCGAACCACTGGCTTAAGTGTATGTCCATGGACATGACACGTTTAAACGTCTCCTCTATTCAACCTAACCTAACCTATATTTTGACATTCGCGTTGCTTTCACTGACTTAATCTAGATTTTGACAGACCTATAACGAAGGGGAAAATCTTTGGATAATTTGTCCTACGGGAAGAAAGTGGTGTTGCATATATCTAGATTTATAAAATTGCCACCATAATTGGTACCGGCCTTATAATATTTTGACTTCATAATCAAATTTAGCTATTCCCAAAACCCCCTGTTAAAACATAGTCACAATTGAAATTTTGTTTTTACAAAATCCACAATATTGAATTTTAAAATTTTGACTTCTGATTCAGAACCAGCGACCCCGTAGATACCTCTAAGAAATACTTAGATAAAACATAAATTATTCGAAAAAAGTGTCCTCCATATTGTATACGCCATATAAAATATTAATATTCTAAATCAGAACCAGAATCAGCGACCACATTAATGATGACATAATTTAAGTAATATCACCAAAATTCAATTTATGGCCATTTTTCCTGGTTTTCCGCCCATATGTTCTATTATGGTGGCCACATTCGTGTTACAGACAGACGAACAGACATGATGCAATTATCTACGCCAAAGGTGCCCTAGGAAAAAACTCGCTTCTGTAGTGTATTTTCTGGCAACTTATTGTTTTTGGGGAAAATAACTTTTTTTCTATGTCGAAAAAAAATCTGTAACATATTTAAGTATTTCCCCTTTTTTCAGATAAAAATAATATTGATAAAAAAGATATTTCAAACATATTTTTCTGTTTTAAAATATAAAATATTTGAACAAAAATATAGTTTATGTACATTTTGCTCTCAAATATATTTTGTTTCTTGTTTTTTTTCTCCATGTGGCCGCATCGAGCAATAACATTTCGATACGATACCTCCATTCCAAAGTATCCTAAAGCTGAGTATAGACGATTGCCAGATCGGCAAACGTTATCAACCCTGTTAAAGTGCTGCAAATATACGGACAATGACAGATTGTTAGGCAAAGGTGAATTGACAGTTGAGACGATTGCAAGAAAACATTACAATTTCATATATTTACAATATATTTTGTAAATATTTATATGCAGGATTGCCAATAAAAATACATCATAGACAGTGTTGTCAATAAAATGTTTTTCTGACAATAGCGCCGTTGTCACATGCATAAACTTCGCGCGGCGGCCGGAAGTTGGACCTCAAGAAAATGCACCCCAAATTGAAAATGAAAGTGCGCCCCAAATTTGGGGCCTCCTTTCGTTACAAAAACTGATTTAGGAAATTACACCCCAATCAAGAAAACAACATGAATTGAAGTTTGTAGATAAGCTTGCGGGGTACAAAAAGTGGCAAGAAATAAGTAAGAGTGAATATGAAAAACAAATAAATGTTAGTGAACGAATATAAACACTGTGCAACAACATTTTTGGAACAGCCCTGCAGCTAAAATCATTTCTAGTTGCGTATTGAACCAGTCATAAGCTAGTCGCAATGTGACCTATGCAAACCCATCGCATCTCTGCCAGAAAAAACGATTATCTGAGATGCTTTACAGTACTTGCATGGTACCTACATGGTGGTACGACACGTTCGTCTCTCTGCCGTCAGCAGCAGAGAAATAAGCAAAAACGATTGTCTGACCTGTTTTCCGAGCAACTACTCGCCTGGTGGTGGCAGAGTAAATGTGTCTCTCTCCCACCACCATTCTCTGTACTCTCTTATTCTCAAATATAGTAATAACTGAACTAGATATTAACTAGTGCTGAATTGTAAACAAATGAACTAGTTGGGTGCCTATGACAAGCCAATGTTAAAATCGATAGTTCGTTATATGAAAAAAGACAGATATGTTACTAGTTTGAAGCAAAAAGCAACTAGCATATTTCTATATACAAACTAGTCCTTCTGGCTGCAGGGAGTGTATCGACACTATAATTTTGAAAGGGCATATTGAGTAGATCATTTTTGCAGAATAAACTTATGGTCCAGTTGGTCTGAGTTTTTTGTACAGTGGGTCGAAGTTTTAATTTTTTTTGTCGAAGGGAGCATTATACTTGATGAAAAAATTCTGTAAGTTACTGTCTGAGAGATTTCTTATTGTCAAAGTTTAGCAATGTCCGTCCGTCTGTCTGCTGGCTCGTGCGCACGATAACTCTCGAAAGGAGTAACCGATTGAGTTCAAATTTGGTATGTGGTAATATTTTTTTCTATCTCCGGCTAAGTTCGAAGATGGGCAATATTGGCCCACTCATTCTAGTACCTCCCCCACAAAGGTGTAAAATGTAGTGAAATATTGATTCTTTAATAGCTTCTATACTACTTATTCGAATCTTCTGAAATTCTATACATAGTATTAGTTTATTAGTCGCTATCACCTTTGTGTAATGCTTTTATAGAGCCTACACTCCAGTAAAAATGAACGTTATGGTCACGCCCCTTTTTGTACCTCCCACAGAAAGGAACCGTTTTGCACAAAAAGTTAAGAGCTTTCAGCGTGAGTACCAATGCACGAAAATACAACAACATTTTGCACAGTGTAACGCTTTTGAAGTACCTATATCCCTGTGGAATATGGGCGTTATCAATACGCCCCTTTTTGTACCTCCCACACAAAATGGCCCAATCATACCAAACTTTAATATCTCACGTTAATATGTATAATTCGGGACAGTGCAGTGCCGTATTTAAAGTATCTACTGTTCATCGAAAAATAGGTGTATTTGTTTAACCCGGCAGAAATTTTCGTAGAATATTTTAATCCTTAAATGTCCTCTTTGAAAGGACTTTGTTTTGATTTTTTCGAAAAAAAAAGAACCAAAATGACCCATTTAGAGGGGAGCTAGAGGGTTAAGATCTTCCACAAAATTCCACTATACACTCTGACAATAAGAAATCTCTCAGACATTAACTTACAGCTTTTTTTTCATTTAGTATAATTCTCCCTTCGACCAAACATTGAAATACAGCTGGACCATAATTTTGTTGTACAACAATTATTCACTCAATATAGACTTTCAGAATTATAGGTTCGCTATTCTGTTCCAATCAAAAAGTCTTAATTTGTTGGACAGTGAAATCATAATTTTTTCGCCTGGTTGCTGAATCTAAGAACGCAACGTCTAAACGAGCACGAATTTACGTAGGGACCCCAACAAAGAATTCATAAAAGTCGCAGGGACAAGTCGCACCGTATAAATTTGGTGAAACTGCTAAAAAAGATTATAAGTCGACTTAGCATACTTTGGAGTGTAGGTATCGATAAGTTTCCTACAAATTTGAAAATTTGCTTACAATATACTGAAGTTTTTAAGTAAATTACAATATTTTTAAATTGATAACACATCGAACGCCAACCCCTTTATAATTATCGGACTATGATTGAGTCTGACAATATTAATTTCAGTGCGATTCAAACAACGTTCATTCCACATCAAACCGAAGGATTTCTGTAAAAATACAATGTCAACTCCTGCGAAAAGCCTTTTCTCACTACACCATTTTCAATGTTCACACCTCAGCACTTTTTTCTTGGCTTAACTAATTTTCAATTGGTCATATTTTTGAAAAAAAGTTCAGTTTTTTTTCGTCTTCTACAAAACAAATATTTTGCAGAGCAGAGTTATCTACAAAGCTACAACAAAATTGGAGATTCTGATATATAAAATATGTTCGGTTTGACATGGAATGATCGATATCTGTCATCTTCCTTTCCACTTTCTTTCGAGGCCATAGGGCCAATCACAGAACCTTACCCCTACAATATCCGTGTGTTGATCGGTGTCCATATACCAGTTTTATATGTATTTGTGGAGGATACATTTCCCATTAAACGATTTGTGTCTGAAGATATTTACCGCCATTCATGCACCCGCCCGCCATGGGGCACCCAGGATGAGGTTACAGTCATATTAAAAATTTAACGAAAACAATTTACGCGAATTGAGCCCATTGTGGTGGCGGCAACACCTTTGGCAGCTGTAGCGGATGCGGCAGCGATGCAAGCGTTAAATCACGCCAACAGACAAACGAACCCAGAGAGCGTTTGTGTCTGATTTGATGCAGACACAAATCCGCCACATCAAAAAAGCCACCTAATCAGGGCTTTATTACTTTAATCAACAAAACTCATTACTAGTACACAAAACAAAATGTATTTAGTTCGGGTGCATGATTTTCAATATCGAATTGAAAATGCCACCAACACCAACAAAACAACTTCAACTGAGATTGAGACTGAAACAATTATGTGATGTTTGAAATTGTTGTTAGCTCGCACAAGGCTGAGCGAAAAGCTGCGCCTGCGTGTGTGTGTGTGTGAAGGTGAGTAGTGTCCATGCACTAAATAAATAAATTCAAACTGAAATTAAACAATCCGATCCGATGATGGACAATGTCCAAATATCCACCGAATGGCAACAATGCCAACATGGAATGCCCATAATTATGTGCAATGACCAGAGAGCAAAAACAACTGAATCAAAAAAGGAAACAACAACAAAAACGCAAAACGAAACGAAATAAATTCAAAATAACAATTTTATTACAATAAACCCACCAAATAGACCAAATGCAAAAAAGAACTGACTAAACTAATGTCTACATCGAAAAATGAATGCGAATGGATTTGCACAAAACAACAACAGCAGTGCGAAAAAACGCCAAATGAATGCAAACAAACGCACAAACCATGTTCTTCCGGCATTCTCTTGGACTTTGGGCCAACTAATTTATTACGTTGAACCACTAGCACCACCGCCACCACCACCATCAGCGTCAGCAGAACCAGAAACAGCTTCAACTAGCAACAAAAATGCTGACTCCGTTCCCGCTGACCCCCCAAAACCCCAAAATAATACCCCATCACAACCCCGAAATAGACGTGCATAATTTTTGCAAATATTTTGAAGGTTCGAAACTGGTTTCGCTTTTGTTTTCTACAAAATGTTTTGTTTTAAATTACATACACAACAAAAACGACGACAACAACAAATACAATATCAGCATACAACAAATGGCAAATTAATTCTGTTGTTTAAAAATACAGCCGCACACACACACACACACTCAAATTCCAAATAGAAAAATGAAGCAGACAAAAAATGCACAAACATATTGTATACCAACTTTATATTTCGTAGTTCAGTTCATTTCAGTCTTTTTTTTTGATATTTTTGCAAACTTTAAATGTTAATCTCAAGGGCGAATGACGTGCACCCCGTGCGGCATACGCTGTGACCGAAGGCATTTTGACGCGATCCGGTCTGTGGTTAAACAAACTATGTTAGGGTGTAGTCATCCATCCATCAACATAATCGTAACAACTGTCTTCTTCTCACTCAGTATCAAATCAAAGCTTAGGTCAAATTGCATTTCCACATACATATTTATGTGTATATAAGATTATGCAGGAAAACTAAAGTCAGATATTATTTAGTTACGTAATGCGTGGGTGAGTTAGTACTCACTAAACACTAATCGGTGATATATAATCGAAGCTATCGAGTGTAAACACATTGTTCGAGTGTAAGACTATTGTTATTCACAGAATATTAGAACAGAAGTACACTGAAAGAAAACCCTTCATGTCATCCATAGAATCTATCATTGCATCTACGCAAAGTGATGTTGTTTCAATGGCAAATTATAGCTTCATTGATGTAATGTACAAAGTTTAATAGAAATGAATGAACAACTTTGCATATACCTTATAATAATACGAACGGTATTTAACGCAATAAATCATAATCATAGTACGAGTATTAATGAAGAAACTACATTGATGAAAATAACTACTTATTTGATGTAAAGAAACATGTACACTGAAAAACAGCGTACTTAAAATCAGTGAAATTATCCTAGCTTTAATGATGTTGGCTTTGATTTGACGCAATTTGGGTTCTTGTACTTCCGTTAAAGATATGAAGCGTCTTTAAATCAATTATGTATTGTACTTTAATTAAAGGTGTGAAATATCTTTAAATCTGTTACATCTTGTACTTCAATTGAAGACACGTGACGTTTGTATTAGTGTTATAAGCTTTTAACTTTTTGTACCAATTGATCCCTCTGTGTGGGAGGTACCAAAAGGGGCGTGACATTATCGCCCATTTTGGTTCAGCTTATAGATACGGTGAAATAATGACTATGTATGAAATCATCATTGGTTTCCCATGAGTAGTATAGAAGTTATAAGAGTTTTAAAATGTCACAAAATTTTAACCCTTTGTGGGGGAGGTATTGCAAGGAGGGGTCCGACATGGACCACTTCAAAACATAAGTAGATTTGAGGAAAATAATACCACATACGAATTTGTAAGTCATTCGGTCACTCCTTTTCAGATATATCGTTCGCATCATCCAGTCAAACGGACGGACATTAATTAAGTCATATCTTTTGAACCCATTGAGCATCCATCCCGAAAATTTTGTATTTTATGGGTTAATATGGGGGTAATATTCAGAAGTAAAATAAAAAAAAAATGTAAAATACTTTTTTCAGGATAATCACGGATTAAGGGCATTTTCATCCTTTTGGTATCCATAATACACATTTAGTGATCCTTTTGCGTGTAGTACTTAGAAAGAACGCTAATATGTTTAAGATGGTACTTATTTCATTTACATCTGACCTTCCGTTCTAAAGTTATGTCGACTTGAACATAGCTTAATTTTCAAAAATAAAAATGTAGATGCCCTACTTTGGCATGTTTTAAGGAAATTGCATCAAAGTTATGCGCAAAACAATAAAAGTTATTCGATTTACATTATGAGGGATTCCTAACAAACTTTAAAATTTCATAGAACACTTATCGCCCCTCCTGAAAACTCTACCTGTTTCCACTTAGCATACTTTGGAATGGAGGTATCGATATGAACTGTTTGTTTTTAAAGTGGCGTAAGCGATGTTTTCAGATAAATTGAGTTAAAGATGGATTCATCATCAGATAAGCCCGATTTAATGAAAAAGAAATCAATTCAAAGTTACTTAGATTTTTAAAACTTAACTTTAAATACATACCAATTTCAACACAAACATTTTGTTTAAAAATTTGTTTTGAAAGTGGCTTAACTACGTTCGGCATTGCAAAAAGCTGATGAAAAGGAAACCAAAATAAAATAAAAATATGAAAGTAAATATTCTATATCAAAAATTCACCCAGATTTTTAAGCGAAATGAAACACAAAACTATTTATATCTCACAAAAAACAGTCACTTTTAAAACATATGTACACGTATTATTTCCGTTAGCAAACAATGTACGTTTAGGAAAATAAATAGGGATTTCGCTGGATTGATCTTCCAAAATCTCGAGATTCGTGATTAGGATATCTCGGGATTTGGTGGAGCCCGATCGACATTCCTAATGTAAATAAAATAAATATTCAAACAGATTGCCATATTTTCAATTTAATGATATAATAGCTCCGCCAATTTAGTTCTGAAAGCTTATGGTTTTTATGGTTATTATATCTTGATATGTTTTGTTAAAGAAGAAGACTTCCAGTTGTTTGTTATTGCATTTAGAAACTTTCAAACAAAACTAATGATAGCATATTTAATTTATTTCATACATAGTAACACAAAAGTAAATATATATATATACTAGCCAATACCCGGTGCAATTTGTAGCCCCCAAAATATCATTGTAGTGATAGAGACATGTGATGTGTTTCGTATAATAAACTCGACACCCACAAATATAGTTTTATATAAATTAGAAGTCTACTACATTGTTCATGCAATCGCACTTTCTCAACGTATTGATGTCATCGCTTTAACAGAACTGAATGTTTACATTGATACTTAAAATAATAATAATTTCTTACACTGATCCAGTCAAACTTCGTAATCTTGAAGATTTTTCTAATAATAATCTCGGATCAGTCTTTCAAGTCTATCAGTCTCCAGAAAATAATTAAAAATTACCCCAAAAATCCAAACGGTATGAATATATTTTTGATCACGACTGCACTGACCACAAACTGGAAATTAGAATGTGTGAATATATATCTTAGCCAGCGCATCATATAGCATTTTAGCTCTTAATCGACCCTTTAAATATCAGAAAGAATTCTGGTCGCAACCGTTCAAATTTCGTAGGGTATTATTCACTATATGTCAGAGTTCAAGAGGTCGCAAAACGCGTCTCGGGAAATCAAAAGGTTTATTATACTATTGTACATTTCATACAAAGATATCTTCGTTCCATGTTTCGATTTAATCGGTTTAGTTGTTATAGTAGAAAGTATATGTACATTATTTTATAGATATTTAGCTCCTAAATGACTTTCGGAAAATTGAAGATAGTTTTGGTCACTATAGCACTGACCGCAGCTCAAAACGTGTGTAAACTTTCAGATTAATAACAAACGCGTAGCGGGGAAAGAAATGCTTAATATGTTATGCATGTTCCAAATTTCGATATATTCGTTTAGTCATGATAATTAAAATTATATCACATAATTCAAAACCTGATCACGTGCATACATATTGACCACAACGAAAGTTAGCTCCATTTTTGTTAAATATATTGCCGCTGCAATAGACGGGATATATATTTCTTAAAAAAAATTAAAAATTTTGGTCGTGATTTTTGTGTCCATTTTGACCTCAGGTCGGACGACGCATTTCCTTAAAGATAGAGATAAAGGTCCATAGCTCCTTATGGAATTTTTCAAAAGTCGGTTGGTGCAAAATCTCGTCCGTTGGCTATCAGTACACACACATAAATTAGTAGGACCATAACTCTTAAAGGACAATAAAAAGATCGAAATCCTTTGGTCACTGCTAAACTGGCCACAGTCTGAGAATTGACCGAATTGACTATATTAGATATGTTAGAGTAAGTGGTGAGCGATATATTCTGAAAAGGCCTTAAAAATTTTAAAACGCCATTTTATGTCTGGTTTGACTTCAGACTGGACATCGAAATATTGTTTTCGCATCTCCATTGATATCAGTGTGTACATAAACATTGTATATCCTTAGCTTTTAAGGAACTTTTAAATCAGTGAAATAATGAAAATTGTTTTGGTCAATGCTATATTGACCACATTCAGATAACTAACATTTATTTTTCGCGCAAAGTTTTAATTTTAATAGATAGATATAGATATATATTTTATGTAAAAAAAGAAAAATTGTGTGTTTTAAGCTGAGTATAGACGATTGCCAGATCGGCAAACGTTATCAACCCTGTTAAAGTGCAGCAAATATACGGGCAATGTCAGATTGTTAGGCAAATGTGAATTGGCAGTTCAGACGATTGCAAGAAAACATTACAATTTCATATATTTACAATATATTTTGTAAATATTTATATGCAGGATTGCCAATAAAAATACATTATAGACAGTGTTGCAAATAAATTGATTTTCTGGCAATGGCGCCGTTGTCACATGCATAAACATCGAACATATAACAATCAGCAAATTATCTCTCTTATTATGACTTTTCTGCTAACGTTGGAAAACAAAAATTGTATGTTCACACGGTTGTAAATTCACAGGGTTGCATTTTTCCGCCATTTTTCTGGCAATGTTGTCCGATCTGCAAATCGTCTGTACTTACCTTTAGTTTTGTTCGATTCGATGTAGTACATCAACTTGCAACTTGAAACAATTAGAGACATGATAGGGTTTAATTTTATGAATTAGTTTTAGCCATTTTATCTTCGCCCAGTTTTGTACTTTCTAATTGTTACTGCGGAAAACCATGTACAATAAGAAAGCGAGCAAATATTTGAACAAGAAAGTTGTACATATTTATATCACAATGTGAGCTACTAAATGTTGATTCAATTCAATATCTATCCGTCCAACACTATTTGTTTGATACCTTTTTTATTTCCTAAAATGTTAAATAAAGCACAGATGTTTTTGGTTTCTTTCGGAAAGAGTACAAGTAAACAAACATTGAAATGAACATTTGTACAAATTTGCAAAACTCTAACATCCAAAGAAATAAATAGAATTTATTTTTGCGAACAAAAGATACAACGGCATTAAATTCGTTTACACTCAAATTTTTAGTGTAAATCATCAATATAATTATGATAAGTCAAAAATGCAGCTCCGTTGCTCATTCGACATTTATTCTGAGAATCTAACAGTCTTCAAACTAATAATTATGACAATGTTTCATAAGTAATTTGTACCCCAAAGTAATATTTCTACATTATCCACAATTTCCAAAATTAGTTCAACTAAATTTTTCAACTTTCCTTATGAGATGTTTCACATTAATTGTTTCTTTATTAACATTAATTTATACATTGCACCAATGAAACTCTATATTAGCACAAAAACAATGACAGGTGTCATTGATGTAATACTCGTATATGATGATTTCATTGATAATATGTAGGATTTCGTCCAGTGTAATAAGCTGCAAAGTTTTAATGAAAGTAATTAGTATGAAACACAAACAATATCATTTTGGTTCATGGTTGGAAAATTACGTTTCGATCAAAAATTTTGTGTTTTTCTGTGTACTCTCTGATAGGGTTTTGATTTTAGTTGGCTTCTCACAGGCACTATTTTTTTATAATGGAACTTCATTACGACATAGGTTAATATGTTTTTATTAATTAACATTTAAACAACATTGTTGGGGAAATGTGGATTGCACGTAAATATTAAGTATTGTTAGTACACTATGATAGCATACACGGGGCAAAATCGGCTTTTTGATATGTTTGAATTGAAAGAACATATGTATGTTGGGAACACAAAATTTTAAATGTTATATATTTCTGAGCAAATACAGAAATACAAAAAATATTAGGACGGAAACAAATATTTGTTTAGAACAAAATCTTCCCAAATATATAATATTTGTGTGTGCCACATGTAATATATTTCGAGTGTACCCTAAACATTTGTATATTTCAAGCAGAATATGTTTGGAACAATATACTCAGAAGCGATTTTTTCAGGGTGTAGAGACATGGGGTTTCACGTAACTATAGAGTATTGTTAGTAGAGTATGATTACATACATAACTTAAATCTAGCTTAAGTCGACTTAGGCGGTTAGCGATTGTGACCACAGATACCCTAGGTATGTTCGGCGGAAATCCGTTTTAGGACATTTTAAGTCATTTGAGCAATGTCCCTCCGTCCGTCTGTTAGTCCATTTGTATGTACGTCTCGCAGGAGTGCGAATGTTTTTATATTTTGTATTTTAGACAACCTTTCCAATGAGTATAGACTGGCAAAGAATGAACAATGTTTTCCAACGTTCTGGCATCCCCCACCCTTCGTACCATATTACATTACTTACAAAGTGATGCATACCTTAGTCGGTTTAGCCGACTGAAAATTTCCTACTTGTTTTCATATATAATGCGAAGAAAATCATTAAAGCAGCTAATCGATTATTTTCTTGGTTTGGAATCGTAAAATTCCTTATCCAATAAATATGTCCGTACGTTGCACCATACAACCGGGGCATGAGTGTTTACAGTGATGTAAATTTCCCGATTTTTATGTTAATATACAGATCCGATGTTTAAAAGTTTACAATTTTTATTTCATTCGTTTCCAAAAACATTTTGCGATAATTTTAATACATCTCTTAAATTTTTTTTAAGTTCTCTTAGGTCCATTCTACACTCCCCGACAAAATATGCAATTATAAATATCTCTTCACTCTCTTAGAGTAATTGGTGAAAGCTTTGCTAAGTGTGAACTGACTTTACGACAAACGACCTTGCGGGTTAGCACGAATACATACATATAACAATACTCACCCATGAATATTACTTGTAAAGACATAAAGCAGTTTTTACGAGAGAGAATAAACTGTATGTTCTCCTACGATCGAAATTACCCTGCAGCCAAAATGACTAGTTTGTATATAGAAAAATACTAGTTGCTTTTTACTTCAAACTAGTAACATATCTGTCCTTTTTTCATATAACCAACTATCGATTTTAACATTGGCTTGTCATGGGCACCCAACTAGTTCATTTATTTAGAATTCAGTACTAGTTAATATATAGTTCAGTTATTACTATATTTGAAAATAAGAGAGGAGAATGGTGGTGGGAGAGAGAAACATTTACTCTGCCACCACCAAGCAAGTACTTGCTCGTAAAGCAGTTCAATCGTTTTTGCTGGCAGCGATGCGAATGGGTTCGCATAGGTCACATTGCAACTAGCTTATGACTGGTTTAATACGCAACTAGAAATGCTTTTAGCTGCAGGGTAGTTAAAACAACACATACATGTACATTCACTTATGTAGTGCAGGGATGGAAATGCCATTTTTAAAAGTACTAAAATTATAATTTTATGCCTAAAAAGAGTATTTATAAGTTATTCTTTATATGAATATGTAATTTGATTTTTCTATTCTTTTTATAACATTTTCTAAGTTTATTTTTGGGTTTCTTTAGTTTAGCATTAAGACTGTAAAAGTTCACATTGGCGGAGACTGCAGATTTCCCGTCCGCGCAGCACCAGCGAATGGAAGATCAACACCGACGACCAAAGTCATGGATTGGGACAAACAATTTGTCTATCTACGAGTGCTGCCCACCTAGTAGAGCTTTACTGTAATATTATACATACATGCATTTTGAAAATGGCGATAGAAGATTCACCCTACCAGTACCATTTCCAATTTAAAACCAGTAAGGAAAGGCAGAATGTCGGGCGGAGCCGACTATATAATACCCTACACCTCCCTAACAATGCGATGAGGGTCATTGCCATAATAATTTGGAATAATTGGTAAATGGGTAGAAACATATTATCTAATTCTGAAACGATAATCGCTAAATTAAGCAATATTCGTTCTTAAATTGGGAAACATCTTTCTGGAAAATTTTAATGATCGGAAGTAAAATACAACTTCTATAGCGGTTTGATACCAAATCAGGAGGAACATATATATATAGCTTTAATAAAAAACCTCCTTCTGTCGAATTTCGTACTGATCGGATATAAAATACAGTCTCTACAGCGCTTACATGTCAAATCGGGGGTAACATATATATGGGAGCTATATCTAAATCTGAACCGATTTTCTCCGAATTTGGCAGTATTCCTTCGTGTAATAAGAAACCTCTTTCTGCCGAATTTCGCACTGATCGGATATAAAATACAGTTTTTACAGCGCTTACAGGTCAAATTGGGGGTAACATATATATGGGTGTTATATCTAAATCTAAACCAATTTTCTCTGAATTTGGCAGTATTCCTTCATGTAGAAAGAAACCTCTTTTTGCCGACTTTCGCATTGATCGGATATAAAAAAACGTTTTTACAGCGCTCACATGTCAAATCGGGGGTAACGGATATATGGGGGCTATATCTAAATCTGAACAGATTTCTTCCAAATTTAAAAGTGTTCATTCATATAATAGGAAACCTCTTTCTGACGAATTTCATACTGATCGGATATAAAATACAGTTTTTACAGCGCTTACATGTGAAATCGGGGGTAACATATATATGGGGGCTATATCTAAATCCGAACCGATTTTCTCCGAATTTAGCAGTATTCCTTCATATAATAAGAAACCTCTTTCTGCCGAATTTCGCACTGATCGGATATAAAATACAGTTTTTACAGCGCTTACATGTCAAATCGGAGGTAACATATATATGGGGGCTATATCTAAATCTGAACCGATTTCTTCCAAATTTAACAGTGTTCATCCATATAAGCAGAAACGTCTTTCTGCCGAATTTCATACTGATCGGACATAAAATAAAACCAGTAAGGAAAGGCAGAAAGTCGGTCGGGGCCGACTATATAATACCCTACACCTCCCTAACAATGCGATAATAATTTGGATTAATTGGTAAATGGGTAGAAATTGAGAACATCTTTTTGGAAAATTTTAATGATCGGAAGTAAAATACAACTTTTATAGCGGTTTGATACAAAATCAGGACGAACATATATATGGAGCTTTAATATAAATCTGAACCGATCTTCCCTGAATACTCATTCATGTAAAAAGACCTCTTTCTGTCGAATTTCGTACTGATCGGATACAAAATACAGTCTCTACAGCGCTTAAATGACCAATCGGGGGTAACATATATATGGGGGCTATATCTAAATCTGAACCGATTTTCTCCGAATTTGGCAGTATTTCTTCATGTAGAAGGAAACATCTTTTTGCCAAAGTTCGCACTGATCGGATATAAAATAACATTTTTACAGCGCTTACACTTCAAATCGGGGGTAACGTATATATGGGGGCTATATCTAAATCTGAACCGATTTCTTCCAAATTTAACAGTGTTCATTCATATAATAAGAAACCTCTTTCTGCCGAATTTCATACTGATCGGATATAAAATAACATTTTTACAGCGCTTACACTTCAAATCGGGGGTAACGTATATATGGGGGCTATATGTAAATCTGAACCGATTTCTTCCAAATTTAACAGTGTTCATTCATATATTAAGAAACCTCTTTCTGCCGAATTTCAGGCTAATCGGATATAAAATAAAGTTTTTACAGCGCTTACATGCCAAATCTGGGGTAACATATATATGGGGGCTATATCTAAATCTGAACCGATTTTAACCAAATTCAATAGGGATCATCCTTGGGCCAAATAAAATATATGTGTAAAGTTTTGTCGAGATCGGACCATAATTGCGACCTGTACTTTGATTACAAGAATACATGCACAGACAGACGGACAGACAGACAGACGGACATAGCTAAATCAACTCAGAAAGTGATTCTAAGTCGATCGGTATAATAAACGATGGGTCTATTTCTTCTCCTTTTGGGTGTTACAAACAAATGCACAAAGTTATAATACCCTGTACCACAGTGTGGTGTAGGGTATAAAGAGTAAATTTAATTTTCATTTAAAACCAATTCAAATTCTCTAATTTAATTTACAAGTCAGAAGTCATCAACGTAAATAATTAAAAATAGATCAACTCGATTTTTTCATTACAAATAAGGACCTCAAGTCGAACAATAACCAAAACTGAATTCTTAACATCAATTAACTCGAAACCTTTTCAACTAAAACTCCGCTTTTTTTTCTGCTTCAATATCGATGGTTTTTTCACTATCGATATTATCGGTAAAAATGTCATTACTTGGATAAGTAGAATATAAAAAACAATACTCAATTATAATTTCACTCGAAATGGGCACTTTAAAAAAGTTGCAGAAAGAGGATCATATGGATAAACCAAGTTCGGCCACACTGAATTCACGGATAGATCTAGTTTTTGAGATATTCGGCCACGAATGAATACATGCTTCAATCTAAGAAACAAATAATGTCATTCAAATTGTCGATATTTTAAGTTGATATTTTTGACAAAAATATTCCTCGCTAAAGAGTACTGTCGGTTTTCTTTCAATATATTTGTGAAAAATCATAGGTTTCATAAAGTCACAGGCTATGTCAGGTGGCAGTTAGTTTTATATACAAAAATCTAAGATAAAAAATTTTTTCACAATTAAAAAATTAATATTAATCGATAAGTGCAAAAAAAATGCAATCAATGTTCGCGGAATACTGTTTTTTCACGTGTTACAATTCATTCCTATTCGTTCGTAACTGATAGATTTTGACGTTTCGGCCTGAAGGACTGTCTTCTTATATTCTATTTGTCTTTGTTATTTACAGCATTCTCGAATTCTTCCAATTTTATTTTTTATTATTGTGTCAAAAAAAATGATGTAGTTTTGGCACTTCTATTCAATTTGTCATCTACGTTTTGACAACCAAGTTTTTTTGTAGTTGTTGGGCAACTGCGACTACCTTCTAATTGTATCATGGCAGAACCCATTGTCAGAACCCCGTTTTTTTCGTGTTGTACTGTTAACATTTAACTCGCAGATAAAATAAATTGCACAAAATTGGCAGCGGGAGTACTGCTGTACTTTGTGAATAGAAAAGTACTATTGAACTTACTTTTTCATCCCTGATGTAGGGCTTTATACATTGTATAATATGGAACCCGAAGTCAATCGTTCACAAGAAATGTTACAAGATTTGATCGATTTGTTGTTTGTTACACAACGCGAAGAGTAGTAATTGGGTCTCTTTCAATTCTCACGAACGAAGCGAGTGCTCTCACATGGCTTTAATTCATTCGTGCAACATACAGAGATATGCTCTTTCCTAATTAGCATATATTTTACTGATCGCTCACAACAATACTACACTACATATTCTCGTATGTTTGCATATGAAAGCTTCAGCATAAGTACGTAAATAAATACAGAAATATGTACAAATACATACATATACAATGTGTACATTTTCAAAGTATCAAAGTGCGAAATGTAAAGTGTATACGTTGGCGCATACATCAACGCTGACTGAACGTTTTCAGGCGAACAGGAGAATTCGAGCGAACGTCCGCTGCGGAGCTCGAAGAGAAATCTCACTTTTGCCACGAGAGTGTAAGAGATTAAAAGAGACGAAATACGATAGAATCTAACAGATACAAGTACGAGTATTTCCAAAAGACACTCGAGCTTTGCAAGCACTTATTTTAGCACGTTTTTCGCAGATCGTTGTTACTCTGTAGTTTGTTTTTATTGTTATATCGGCGCCCATATAAATACGTAATACGGGGAAGGCAACCAGAAGAGAGATTTCTTACAATGATTTTAAATGTTGTGAATTTGCACATAGGCTTCTATAGATGTGGATATCCATATATACATATGCAAAGCTTACGTATTTAGATGTACATAAGTATTAGAATTCGATTGAAGGTGTTTTTTTTTGGGGAAGTCGAAGAGAAACGTCGACCTAAACCCTAAATCCGACCGAATGTGTTCTAATAGATATTTAGACCAGGGTTTCTCACCAGGTATTTGTTTCCATGCAACCCATATAAAATTGTTTATGTAAAACAGCGACCTGACCGTCAGACAGCTCTGTACAACAATTTCGAACTTCTTCCAAAATAACGGGGTTGCGACAATGAATGACTGGAATTCGACAATTTTTTGGTGTTTATACGCCGATACGCGTATTTTTTTCTTGGTCTTTAGAACCAGAATCCATTGTCAGAAAACCCCGTAATTTGTTCGTGTTGTGCTGTGTGCTGATGATCCGTATGGCAGTATGGGTTTGACACATGTATTGTAGACATCCACACTTCTTAGGGTGAACATTGCATTTCGTGATTTTTGAATTCTGTTGGTAACATCCTAGTCCGACCCACTATTTGCTGAAAGGTCTTGACAACTTTCACTGTTTCACCATTTAGAATAAGCGGGTTATTGTCGGTAGTATTTATTCTAATAAGTGTTGTATGTTTTGAGTTGATTTTGAGTCCAACTATTTGGGCACTCCAGTTAAGAGCTTGTAGTTTTCCTGTTCAAATATGTTCAAAACTGTTTGCCAGTAAGTAGATTTCGTCATACATAATTACAGAATTTGTGTTTGTTAAATTGTCTATTATAGAAACTTTTTTAAGTGTTGGGAAACTAGTCTCTGGAGAATTTGTTCTAAAATTTTAATTAAATAAATTCACAAAATACAATTACATACATATTTTAGTTCGACGTAGCTCTTGGATAAGAACGTTCTTTTGATCTAGATCCACCAAATAAAACTTAATTTTTAGAAATTTTTGAATATCAACCAAAATAAGAAAAAATCAACGATGAAGCATCTCAGTGGGTTAATTTCGTATGCTGATGTAGGACCTTGTAATTTGTACGCCATATCGATGTTTATAGCCCCAGTATAGTGTGACGAGGGTATATATCATTTGCTAAGGGCCAGAAATATAGCACATCAAAGGAGTGACCGTTTTGTTAAGGTCATTTGAGCAATGTCCGCCCGTCCATCTGTCCGTGTGTCTGTCTGCTGGCTGGTGCGCATGATAACTCTCGAAAGCAGTAAGCGATTGACTTCAATTTTGGTGCACCCCTTCCAGTACCTCCCCTATAAAGGGTTAACATTCTATGACATATTGATTCTCTAACAACATCTATACTACTTATTACAATATCCTGAAATGCCACATATAATATAAGTTTATTAAGCTAGGTACACATGGTGGTCAGATCTTACAATATTGTTAGCAAATTGTCAAAATTGCCAGCAAATGCAACCCTGTGAACTTACAACCGTGTGAACTTAAAATTGTTGTCTTGCAACTTTGGCAGAAAAGTCGTCGTCAATAACTTGTAAAATGTTGTAAGGCGCCATTGTCAGAGATACATTTTATTGGCAACACTGTCTAAAAAAAAATATTGGCAATCTTGCATATTAATATTTACAAAATATATTGTAAATATATGAAATTATAAGGTTTTCTTGCAATCACCTGAACTGACGATTCACCTATTGCTAACAATCGTTCATTGTCAATACATTGGGATGACTTTGACAGAGTTGATAACATTGTAAGATATGACAACCGTGTGTACATAGCTTTAGTCGTTACCACCATGAGAAAAATGAACGAAGATACTACGTCCCTTTTGGTACCATCCACACAAATGGACCATTTTGTACCAAAAGTTAACAGCTTATAACTTTAATAACAGTACATACAAATATTTAAAATTTTCTATATATGTAGATAGATTTTGACGTTTCATCCGGAAGGAATATCTTCTCATTCTATTTGTCTCTGGGCCGGGCTAGGTGAGGTAATAACGAAACTCTAGGTTTATTGTAAAATGTCACGGCTTCAAAAGGTGTCACTAATCCGAGAGTTCCATGTTTAGGAGAATACTTTTAACTTTAGGTACAGCCTAGTCCACATATACAATCATACAATGTGTGTATGTCAGATTGAATCCATATGCACAAGCAGCAGTGGGGACTATAAAGTTGTTGTGTGTGCGACAACGCGCCTTTAGGTTAGTTGTCCAATGACTGGAACATTCAAGGCACAACTAATCTCCACAACAAGAGACAAACATTCTTGGGCCGCCAAACATCCAAAAAGAAGTGGACTGTTCTCAAAGATATACTACGCGTTAGATACCCGTACGTATGTACACACGACGAAACATTGCGAGAGCGATCATGTGATATATACCATAATGCTGCAAGTTTTCTGATTTCATCCGCATATACACACACAAATACTCATGTCCTAGCACCAGAGAGAAAAGGAGAGACTAATATTAGCCGGAGAAAGCAAGAGTTGCCAGATCAATGTAAATTTGACTAATTTTCGCGAACAATTCTGAGATATCGCGGTTTCTATTTATACCCTACACCACACTGTGGCACAGGGTATTATACCCTTGTGCATTTGTTTGTAACTCCCAAAAGGAGAAGAAATAGACCCATCGTTTATTATACCGATCGACTTAGAATCACTTTCTGAGTTGATTTAGCTATGTCCGTCTGTCTGTGCATGCATTCTTGTAATCAAATTACAGGTCGCAATTATGTTCCGATCTCGACGAAACTTTACACATATCTTGTTTTTTGCCCAAGGGTGATCCCTATTGAATTTGGTTAGTATCGGATAAGATTTACAAATATATCTCCCATATAACTATATGTACCTCCGATTTGACGTATATGTACTGTATAAGCAACATTTTGAACCGATTTGTGAAAAAATTGATAGAGAGCAGTCTCGTGATACACTTAGGGATAATACAAAATTTGGGGAAAATCTGTTCAGATTTAGATATTTTATATCCGATCAGTACGAAGTTTGGTAAAAGGAGGTTTCTTATTACATGAATTAACACTGCCAAGTTTGAGGGAAATCGGTTCAGATTTGGATATAGTCTCCATATATTTGTTCCCCCGATTTGACATGTAAGCGCTGTAGAAACTGTATTTTATATCCGATCAGTACGAAATTCGACAGAAAGAGGTTTCTTATTACATGAAGCAATACTGCCAAATTCGGGGAAAATCGGTTCAGATTTAGATGTAGCCCCCATAAATGTGTTACACCAGATTTGACATGTATTTTTTATCCGATCGGTACGAAATTCGACAGAAAGAGGTTTCTTATTACATGAATGAGCATTACGGGAAAATCGATTCAGATTTAGATATAACCTCCATATATATGTTCCTCCTGATTTGGTATCAAAGCGCTACAGAAGTGCTACTTTACTTCCGATCATTTCAAAATTTGGCAGAAAGATGTTTCTCAATTAAGGAACAAATATTGCTTAATTTAGCGATAATCGATTCAGATTTAGATATAGCAAAATATATGTGTTCGTACCTATTTACCAATTATTCCAAATTATTATCGCAATGACCTTTATCGCATTGTTAGGGAGGTGTAGAGTTCTACCTTTCCTTACTGGTTTTGTTTTCGAAAAAGTGAGCAAAAAATTGTTTAAGCTAAAATTCGAATTTTTAATGAAAAATACAAGGAAAATGCTTTAAGAAACAATATTTTCAATTTCTTTTACTTTGTAGCATTAAAACTAATTTAAAAGAGCTATTACAGAGGAAAACAAATCACATTTTCTGAACTTTGACTTCGCCTCTTGTCCTCAATTTCTTTTAATTTATTTTATATTGTAAGACATCACTCCGACATACTAGGCAACATTTTCTGAGAATTTGAGAAGGATCCAATTTTTGGCCTGTGACACTTGAGAAAGAACTATCTATATACACAGTTTAGGCAGTAATATTTTGCAAATGACAGAAAACAAGCTAATTAAAAGACTTAAATACAGTTTACCAAGAAAAGACTATGGCTCCGAGTAAATAATTTTTACGGAGGTTACGCGGAAATTATGTTCGTATGAATTTATCAATTCATGTGGGAGGCACCAGAAGGATCTTGACAAATACCCCCATTTTGCGCTTAATAACAGCTACTTCAATAAAATGGCACTGTAGATGACAAATACCCCCATTTTGCGCTTAATAACAGCTACTTCAATAAAATGGCACTGTAGAGAATTTCACATGTTTGTGTATAGTGGTATTAAAGTTATGAGTTTTTCAATTCCGGTAAGATTAGATCCCTTTATGTGAGAGATATCACAAAGGGAGTGGCAATCAACCTATAGTTGGTTCAACTGTAAGCACTGTGTGTGTTGAGTTTCTCTATATTCACATTTGGCACAAAATGGGAGGTACCCAAAAAGTGGTTGCTATTTCGCACATTTTCCTCGAGTTATAAATAAACTATTACGAAGTGTGAAATTACTGATGATTCGGGAAAGTAATGTAGATTTTATAAGAGATTCAATATTTCACAAAATGTTAATCCTTTGAGGAGATGAACTAAAATGAGGCTTAATATCGTCCATCTTCGCGATTATATCGTCCATTAATGAGATTAGAGAAAATATGACACCATACAAATTCTTTCGATGGTTGTGCGCACCAGACACACGGACGGACACAGCACAAATAAATAATTTTTACGGAGGTTACGCGGAAATTATGTTCGTATGAATTTATCAATTCATGTGGGAGGCACCAGAAGGATCTTGACAAATACCCCCATTTTGCGCTTAATAACAGCTACTTCAATAAAATGGCACTGTAGATGACAAATACCCCCATTTTGCGCTTAATAACAGCTACTTCAATAAAATGGCACTGTAGAGAATTTCACATGTTTGTGTATAGTGGTATTAAAGTTATGAGTTTTTCAATTCCGGTAAGATTAGATCCCTTTATGTGAGAGATATCACAAAGGGAGTGGCAATCAACCTATAGTTGGTTCAACTGTAAGCACTGTGTGTGTTGAGTTTCTCTATATTCACATTTGGCACAAAATGGGAGGTACCCAAAAAGTGGTTGCTATTTCGCACATTTTCCTCGAGTTATAAATAAACTATTACGAAGTGTGAAATTACTGATGATTCGGGAAAGTAATGTAGATTTTATAAGAGATTCAATATTTCACAAAATGTTAATCCTTTGAGGAGATGAACTAAAATGAGGCTTAATATCGTCCATCTTCGCGATTATATCGTCCATTAATGAGATTAGAGAAAATATGACACCATACAAATTCTTTCGATGGTTGTGCGCACCAGACACACGGACGGACACAGCACAAATCCTTAAGTTTAATTTCCGGTCTACATTATATTTTTAAAAGTAAAAATCTGAAATACGACATTCTGTAATTGTATTGAAATTACGCTGCAATCCATAGTAACAAATTTATATATATGTAATAGTTGGGATTCGAAATGGGCGTTTGGCGTACCTAAAACTACTCGTTTCTAGATATGCTTTAGAACGACATAAAACCAACAATATTTTTATTATTTGACTGAAAAATAAATCAAATGTTTCTCCTGACATACAAATGTTCCTCCTGACTTGACTTCTTGACACCACATCCATTAATGTCATCTTATAGGGATGCAATTTGGCAAACTGTGTTTATATGGAACCTCTCTTGTGAACTATGGTCTGCATTGGACCAAATATACCTTCCAGTAATGATTTGAATTTTGGAGCGATGGAGACACAAACACCAATTCACATCAAATTTTTTAGTTTGTCTCATCTTTTGATACAGCCGTTAGAAAGAGACCCCATAGATCTAAACCTTTAACGTTATATGAAATCGAATTAATCTGTTTTCTATCCAGAGAAAAACACCCAATTTTTTAAATTCATTAAAACGTCCAATTTAAAATTATGAAAAAAATGAAAAAATATTTAAAATACATACAATAATTATTCGTATACTACATGAAAGTCTATCCATGAAGTAAAGGGTGGTCCCACCAGAATGCACGATGTTAATTGTGAGTCACATCTTAACGTCAAGTTTTTTGCCCAACTTAATTTGACATTTCTTTGTTTCAGTGTTTGACAAATTCAACAATGAAGAGGTACACAATTGAACAGCGCGTTGAGATTGTTAACGCCTTTTAAGAAAGTGGGCGTTTAAATCGATATGCATTTCGTGCACTTCGTGATATTTTTGTGCGCCAATTTCAGCAAACCGGGTCTGTAGGAGATGTGAGATCACCGGCGCATGCTCGCCCAGTTCGTTATGAACTTCAGTTACCGTGAATGGTGTTCGCTATCGCGAGATGATAACGGACTTCTTGTGGCCAGAAATTGAGGATATGGACCTGAACGATATGTGGATCCAACAGGATGGTGCCCCTTTTGACACCGATGGACTTCTTTCTTTGGGGATATTTAACATTATCGTCATTGAACCTCAATTCTGTCTCAGAGTCATTGAAAATATGGACCATCGGATAGAGGTATGCCACTGAAGCCGTGGCGAGCAATTGACCGATATTTTGTTTCACACATAATTGTCTTGATCTTTCTTTCAAAATAAAAAATATTAAGATAATTCTCTAAAAGCTTTTTGCTTTATTTACAATTCACATCGTGCGTTTTCGTTGGACCACCCTTTATATCTTTTCAGTTTACATGGTTATGATCACTGGTTGAATTTGACATGCGTAAATGTAACGTTGGAGTACCGTAACGAATCAGCTGATTCAACACGCTGAAAAAAAATCGCTTCTGTAGTATATTGTCCCAAACATATTCGGCTTGAAGCATATATATGTTTATGGTACACTCTAAATATATAATATTTGGTACACACAAAAATTATATATTTGGGAAGATGTTATTCTAAACAAATCCTTGTTTTCATCCTAATACCTTTTATTTGGGATTTTAATTCCGAAACAAAAATGTATTTAAATTTAAGTATTCCGAAAATATCGAACCTTAATTGTGTTAAGTTTTTCAGTAATGTAATGATAATTTTTTAGATATTTTTAATTAAAATCGTCTAATTTTTTGATAACATTAATTTACTCGAAGGATTGAAAAAAATGCTGACATGAAATAACCAGAAATTTAAAATGAGTCCCTTAAAACAGAATGCAATGCTGCTAATAGAATTTTTGACTGGGAGAAATAATTCGAAACGAAGGAAAAATTAAAAATGAAATTAGAAAAATTCACAAAAGTTTTGAAAATCTTTCTTAAATTATATATATTTGAAGATATTCCTAAACAATAATTTTATTGGTATATAAATACATATTTTTTTTGAGAAAATTAGTTTGCAAATATATTTTGTTGTAATATATTAATATATGCGTTCCAAGTAAATTTTATTCATTTTCAAATAAAATGTATTTACTCAGAAATATAAAACATTTAAAAATTTGTGTTTCAAATATATTTTCTTTCGATTCAAACATATCAAAAAAGGCGATTTTGCCCCGTGAATATACCTTATTTAAATCTGTATAGCTGATTATCCAACGAAAACGTAGTGTAAACGGAACAGAAGAACCTGGAGTTAATTGATAATTATGGTATGTTTACGTCTTAATCAAAAATGAGGCATTTTAACCTCACTCAAATCAGGAAAATAATGGGAAAATTAAATATTTTTTAGAATTTTGGTATTATTTATTGTAGACCTGTAGAATTTTATTTGATTTTCGGATAGTTCGGCTTAAGGTCCTTTGTTGGAAATTAAAACTCGTTAATTTTCGATTTTTAATTTATTTATTTTTATCCAATATTTCGACTAAACTCTTTAGTCATCTTCAGGGATCTATTAAAAATATACACACAAATTACATTTGTTGTTAACACGAATACGAAACATTGATATTTACATAAAAATTATCACAAATTAAAAAGATCGACTGTCTTCTAGGAAGTTATTCGTCAACTAAGCTTTATGTTGAATATATAGTAAACTAATATGTGTGCGTCTCTTCGTTTGTTAGATAACACTGTGCAACAGTGAAAAAAATACACGGATCTGACGGTATAGGTTCGATTCTACTGCCAAATGGTAGTATAACCCTATACTCAGTTTGGCGAGATTGGTGACCAATTTCTTTTTATGGGCCTCGAAAGATTCGGAAAATCAGTGGACCCCTTGAAAAAAGGTGTCATCGGTTTTTGAGCAACAGCTTCTTCAGACTTGGTGATAGCGCTTAACTATATTTGGCAATAATGTAGCTAAGAACACGTTCAACAAAGTCTGTTAACATTTCATGCCAAAAAATTTTTGTTTTCCTGCACTTTTTTTTGAAAAACATGGGATTAAATTTATTTTTTTTCACTTTTTTTGGCATAACTTTAAGGGATCGCTGATTTTTTACTAACAATATTTGGCAATATTGTAGCCATGGTAAATCTGAACAACTTTTATGAACATATCAATACAATCTGAACGTGTCTAGGCACCTTAAATAGCTCAAAAATCCACATTTTACCCCAAAAATGTAAGTATTTCACTGTTATGTAACAAAAATATATTTTTTTGGTATATGGCATGTACAGCAACTTTATAGAAAATATTAATGCCAATATTTTTGTGGAACATTTTAACCCTCTAGCTCCCCCACATAACTGTAATTTTTGGCCCCTTTTTAACAAATCGTAAAAAACACCCCTTAAAAGGGGGAGGGCGGGTATGAAATGTTCTACAAAAATGTTCGCAATAAAATTTTACTGTATGTGTCAGAACACACCAGAGCTCAAAACATAACACAAACACCAAAAAAAGGTCAAATTCCTGATCGTGCATCAATGTTAGTCGTACGATCTAGTGGTTGAAGCAATGAAGATACCAGTAAAGAACGTTGTTGACTGGAATTTGACCGTTTTTTGGGTTTTTGTGTTAAGATTTGGGTTTTGGTGTGTTCTCACACATATAGTAAAATTTTATGGCGAACATTTTTGTAGAACATTTCATCCCCGCCCTCACCCTTTTAAGGGGTGTTTTTTACGATTTGTTAAAATGGGGCCAAAAATTACAGTTATGTGGGGGAGCTAGAGGGTTAAAATGTTCCACAAAAATATTGGCATTAATATTTTCTATAAAGTTGCTGTACATGCCATATACCAAAAAAATATATTTTTGTTACATAACAGTGAAATACTTACATTTTTGGGGTACAATGTGGATTTTTGAGCTATTTAAGGTGCCTAGACACGTTCAGATTGCATTGATTTGTTCACAAAAGTTGTTCAGATTTACAGTGGCTACAATATTGCCAAATATTGTTAGTAAAAAATCAGCGATCCCTTAAAGTTATGCCGAAAAAAGTGAAAAAAAATAAATTTAATCCTATGTTTTTGGAAAAAAAGAGCATGAAAACAAAATTGTTTGGCATGAAATGTTAACAGATTTTGTTCAACGTGTTCTTAGCTACATTATTGCCAAATAAAGTTAAGCGCTATCACCAAGTCTGAAGTAGCTGTTGCTCAAAAACCGATGACACCTTTTTTCAAGGGGTCCACTGATATTCCGAATTTTTTTAGGCCCATAAAAAAAAATTGGTCACCAATCCCGCGAAACTAAGTATAGGGTTATACTACCATTTGGTAGTAAAATCGAAGCTATACAGTCAGGTTCGTGTATTTTTCAAAAAGTGTTCATTTGTTGCATAGTGTAATTACTCTGAGGTCCGAAGACACATTTTCCATAGAGTATACTAATCGATACCTCCATTCTAAAACATGCTAAGTCGACTTAGCATATTTTTAGGGATATGGCATTTTTAACTTCTAAATATTCCAAATTATATTCAGTCAAAATTTTGTGTTTATCTGTCAACCCAACCATAACAAAGGAATTCCACACAAATTTAAAAAAAATCGTCAAACTTTGATCGCCTCTCCTGAAAAACTACCTTTTTGCACTTAGTATAGTTTAGAATGGAGGTATTGAAATGTGCGTTGCTCAGTTGAGTTGAGTCAAATGCCAACAGATCTGGCAGCCCTGGATAGAGAAGAGAGTATATACTGATGTGCGTGTGTTCATATTTGATGTGAGCAACATGTGGCACATGTTGCTTTTTCGGCTTTGTGGACTGAGTGGTGACCAGTCCAACCAAACATTCAGCATACATACATGACCAAGAATAAAAAGTTTGCAAACACAAAAAAAGAAGGCCGATTTAGAACCTGTATCAAACACGAAAGAACATGGGCTAGAAGAACCTGATTCATTAAAGCCGTGCTGCGCATTAAAACTCTTTCTAACTGCGCAAGCGGTTAATGTACCTCCACTATCCACTACAACCGCAAACTGCAAACTACTGTTTGGCACTTATTGCAGCTGCAACAGCAACAGAAGAACGGCATCGGCATCTCCTTGTTGCTGCTAGCTGTTTTTTGTTGTTGTGGTGCAGCAGTTGTTGCTGTTGTTGCCTTGTAACTTGTATCTGGTGTAATTGAAGAACACTGCGTTTGTTTATTGTTGTTGTTGCTGCTGCTGGTTTGCTAGTTGTTGTTTGGTTTGTTTCTGAGACTTCTAAGTAAAAACGTTTTGGCGTTAGCCATTGCTGTTGCAAGTACTTGCATCCATCTAATGCCTTCAGACTTTCCGCATTAGTTGCAGCATTTGCACCGAGCACTCGCTTCAAACAACTGCATCGGAAACGTTGTGGCACGCGAATCATACGGACAACTATCAAAAAATCCAACCAACCAGCCATCCGTTCCATAAATAAGAATCACTCTGAGTTCTCCGTTTTGTTTTAAACCACCTAGGAAACAATCGAACAAGAAGGGACACTTCCCCCAAAATAAAACGAAAACGCAACACACAAATCGCCAAAAAAAAAATCCGAAACAAATAAAAAAGTATATAGTAGGATAGCAACAACACCAACCCCCACACCCTTTGGACACAGTGCAGCAAAACAAAGATATTGTCATTGTGAAGAAATTATCGTTATCGCCCCCTTTTCTATTGTGTTCCTTTTTTCATACGCGTCCTATATTATTACAAATTTTGTTGATACTCGAACGAAAACACTTTGCAAAAAATTGCTATCAAGAAGTAATTTGTGCATATCGCTCAACAATAACGACATAAAAAAGAAACGAAACATAGAAAAAACATAAAAACGACAAATTCGTTCCAAAAAAACAGCCTAAATTGGAGTGATGTAAAGAAAATAAAAAAAAATAATATTTAAAATAAACATACAATCACACATACATACCAACATATATAATTGTGAACAAATAAACAAACACGTCGAAACACTCGAGTGTCTAATTCAAACTATTTACAAGGAATGTATTCAAGTTAACCCCTGTTGTACCTTCAATTTGTTCTAAATTGAAAACTAAGATTAAAGAGAGAATATAAAATCCAAACACTGCCGTCATCAGCATCAGCAGCACCACTATTATCAGTCAACAGGTAATACATTAATACTATGAATATCCAAGTAATATGTATGTAGTAACAAACAGAGCCGGACATAAGTATTCAAACAACAACAAGAATAGAGTTTAAGCCTCTATATTACGAAAAAACTAAATGTGGTAGGGTACAAGCCCGATATCATACCAAAGGACAATTTTTCTTTTCATACTTCGATTGTGTATATAAATATGTGTATAAACCACTTACTCCGAAATATATTATGTAAAGGATAAAAGCAAAAAATATTTTATTCAAGATAATAGCATGTTTAAAATAATGTTTGTAGCTTTTCCTAATTTATTTGAAAAGCTTATGAAATAGGTAAATGTTGCACAAATGCCTTGATATGCATTATCCCATAAATATATTTGCCTTTGTTTTTCGTTGTATTTGAATTGATGAACTTCTCCAAATGTTGTTTCTCAATAGCCTTAGATCAGATTTTGATAACGTTTTTCAAATATAAACTACTTAAAGTAAATTTATTACATTCGAAAACACTCACATCTGGAATTTATTTATTTTAAAACTACTCCATTGTAGCCAAAAACAAAAATTAACATGGATTAAATGCCCCGATAAATTATTTTTCAGGCCATTTAAAATGAAGATTTAAAACTATGGTTTATTTATGGATAATTATGCATAGGAAAACTATTTTAACTTCGAGACTCCGTGCAGCTAAAACGGCATAACATATCTAAAACATACATGTTTGAAACAATTTCTTATCAAACTGATTTTCAGTGATTCGCGTAATAAAATATGACCAATTCCAACACTGAGTATAAGCATCTTTGGCCACGCTGAGGACAATGTACGTCATTCAATATCACAAGAACATGTGAATAATACAATTAGGATTCATTTTGAATCCAGTTGTAATCTTGGCACCAATTGGTAGTTTTTACAATAACTTACAATTAACAATTTTGCTGTCCCACTTTGCTGCCCGACTTTAACAAAATGCAAAAGTTCGTATCTTTGGAAAGAATTTTTTCGTTGTATGCATTCTTCTAGGTTTTAGTTATTACATTCGTCAGATACATTTTTTGAAATTATTTAAACTACACTGAAAAAACTTCGTAAAATTAAAGACAACACCATCTCTAAATAAATGACATTTTTTACCTTACTTCAAATACAATTTTCAGTGAAATAATGTAAATGTACTTGATTTCAACGAAATCATTTTTAAATCAAAGATATTATTTTTGTTTTAATGCTTCGTTGTACATAATATTATAATTAAAGAATTATAACGAACGTTTACCGAAATTATATACATTTTCAGCACATACTTACTTTTATAGTCCAAATGCCTTTAATTTTCGGTGCGATATTTCCATAAATATCATTGAATTTAAAACTATATAGTCTTAGCAATAATGCCATCTTGTCATAAACTCATAGACAAATGACTTTATTTTAAAGACAATAAAATTCATCCACAATTTAGGAAAATAGGGTGAAATATAGACCAAATTGTCACCCTTTCGGGCGGAACCAAATATATGATTCTAAATCTATGCCGGGGCTAAACGTAAATCTAAGTGATTCCGATCGATCGGTATTCATGAACGTGGGTCTAGCTTTAGTATTTGTAGGCGATACACTTGATGATAAATACAACATTTACTTACTTAGTTACAACAAGTAATTGATTTAAGGACGTTTCATGTCCTCAATTGACAAATCTTTGGCGACAAATTGAAGCCAAAATCATAATAGTTTGGATAATTTCATTGATTCTCAGTAAGTTTTTTTTAGTGTTAAAACAGAGAAAGGATTTATTGGGGTAAGAATTCAGCAACAATAAAAATGTTGACTACTTGCCGTCGATTTCTCTCTTCTTGTTAATGTTCTGATCTTTAAATAACTAATCTTTAAGATAAGAATATTTTTTGTAGATCTTTTGTGTAACACCAAAAATGTGAAGACCCTTTTTAATATGTTATTCTATCTACATCAATAAATATGCAAAATTTTCTTCGGATGGCCAATACTTTACTTTCATATTACCAAATTATTATCTACACCAGGCAACGTCAAAACCACTACGCCGTTCTACGTTCTCACACCTACATTAGTTCCCAGATTGAATGATAGTGCGAAAAATCATTTAGATTCGTTTGAGCATTCGATCGACGCGCTTGTGTTGTAGCACGTCTTTTGGCTTACGCAAAGACAAATGAGTTATATGAGCATTAGGCCTAGTCACTTTTTTAACATTTTTGGAATATCAAATTGCTCCTGATATTACCGTGTAGGGCGTGTAAAAATATGAAGAACTGCGCTTATATTTTTTAAAAATGCACAAAAACCTTCCGCACCGATTGCAATTACTTATGCTCGAACCCGAATTTTTAGTTTTGAATTTTTTCCTGATTTTCAGATTTAAGAAAAAAAATTTTATAATAAGTCTGCTAAATCGCGGATCTTAATTCACTTTGATATCGTGACAACGAATCTGCATTATTAAAATATAATATTATTTATTACGAATGTGAAATTATTAAAATTCGAAAATCATCGAAAAATCATCCTCAACAAGCAAAATTGTCGCATCTGGGGCTCGGAAAACCCAAGAGTTATTGTTGAGAAGCCTCTCCATCCTCAACGTGTGACTGTTCGGTGCAGTTTATGGTCCGGCGGGGTCATTGGACCTTACTTTTTCGAAAATGAGGTTGGATTAAAAGTTACGTTGAATGGATTGCGCTATCGAGAGATGATTAATGATTTTTTATGGTCGGAGTTGGATGGTATTGATCTGGACAACGTTTACTTTCCACAAGACGGCGCTACGTGCCACACAAGCAACGAAACCATTGCTCTGTTATGGGAAAAGTTTCCGGACCGTGTTATCTCTCGAAGATGTGATCACAATTGGCCACCGAGATCTTGTGATTTAACACCTTGCGACTTCTTCCTTTGGGGCCACGTGAAAGATAAGGTCTACGCCAACAGTGGTCGTGGTGGCCATTTGACTGACGTTGTTCTTCATTATTAACGGCATACCTTCCTCTTTATTATGAAATAAACATCCGATCATTTATCTCACAAAATGAAATTTTTCTTTGAATACCAAAATAACACCTCTTGTTGGAAAACCCTTTGTATATATTTTTTTAAATGAGTAAAACCCCTATATCTCCAAAACTATGAGACAGATGCACAGCAAATTATTAAATGGCGATATTTTAATGAATGTTTATGGAAATTTTTTTTGTTCAATTTTTAAATCAGAACATTATACTCAGCGTGCCTCAAGCTGTAGAAAGTTGGCCTAGATTGACGCCAAAACGGCTATTGAGGTTTTGTTCAGAATTCGACCATGGAGGGATCAAAATCGGATCTGCTTCCTTTTGGAGAGTAATCGCGAAATGAGTATTTTTAGCCAAAGAGACAAACTTAATTACTTTGTTTTTGCAATTCGCAAAGTACTAATATTGCAAATATCGCGGACACAACAAAATATCTTAGAAATGCTCTTATTTAAAGGAAATTATTTTACAGTACTAAATTTCTGCGATTTTCCTTACAAAACAATGTAATGTAAATTTACTAATTAAATTTGTCTCTTTGGGTAAAAATACTGTTTTCGCGACAACTCTCCGAAAGGAAGCAGATCCGATTTTTATCTCTTTATAGTCAAATGAAGAGGGCGATTATAAACAAAACTTCATTTGCCCTTTTCTATATCTTTTTGATATAGAAATTTTACAAACAAAAAATTGGCATAAACAGTCTTCCAAATACCGCCATTTTATAGTTTGTTGTGTGGTGATCACGAATCTGCTCTTTGATCTAGAATCTGCCATATAGTTTTGGAGATATAAAAAAAATATTTTGCAAATTGTAAAACCGCCGTATCTCAAAAACTGTATGACCAATTTTAAATCAAAAATCAGATTCGTGATCCCGACATCAAAGTGAACTGAGATCCGCCACTTCGCAGACTTACTATAACAATTTATATTTTCTCAAATTTGGAAATCAGGAAAAAATCAAAACCAAAAAATTCGGTTTCGAGCATCAGTAATTGCATTCGGTGCGGAAGGTTTTTGTCGCAAAAAAAGTGACTAACCCTAATGAGCATACTACGAGTATTTTCTAAAAATGTATTTTTTCAAAAAACTGGTTTATAAGTGATGTGTGTAGTATATTATTGGCTTATTGATAGATTTATGTGATAAAGACAACCGCATCGAAAAAGATAAACATTTCCCCCCATTAAGTGTGGTTATACACGCTGCATACACCTAAGTTAGATGTCCTAACTCTTGTGACCTAACGCAGAATTTTTCACAGTTCGTCGAGAGTGGGAGAAAAGTATTTCACAAATACCGAAGCAACATGTTGATGGCTGTGTGTCATATTTCAAACGATTTATCGTCTTTGGAAAATAATGTTAAGTCCTGTGTCAAGAGAATGAAATTTCATATACTGAAAAATCAGACAAGTGGCAAACAAATAATCTAATTTTGCCTAACTTAGTATGGGAAACACTTGTTTTTGTTTTAAATTTAAGCACGCGTAACTAAAATGAAAAAATGTTGTCTTCGAGATTAGTGATTTGCGCCAAAATCGACTTAAATCATTAAAATAAGTACGTTTTGTACTTAAAATATAGGTAACTTCATTAATATTAAGTATATTTTCTTGATTTTAAGTACAAAAAGCATTTAGTTCAAAGATTAAGGACGTCTTTGGCGCATATCTTTAATTATAAGACAAAATATTTTTTCTGTATAGTTCGATAAAATAATACAGGGTTTTCCAACAAGAGGTGGTATTTTGAATCACCCGGTATTTCGGTAACTGTCACTTTTAAAGCTTTTATTCTTTGACATTTGACAAGTAGAAACTACGCCATTATTAAAAATGGAACGATACATGATCATCGAACGATACAAAACGATCAAAAAATTATCGAACAAAAAAACGATACGAACGAAACAAAATCATCTTGACTGATGAGGCCCATTTCCACTTCGGTGGCTACGTCAACAACCAAAATTGTCGCATCTGGGGCTCGAAAAACCCCAAGAGTTATTGTTGAGAAGCCTCTCCATCCTCAACGTGACTGTTTAGTGCAGTTTATGGTCCGTAGGGGTCATTGGACCTTACTTTTTCGAATATGAGGTTTGATCAACAGTTGCGGTGAATGGATTGCGCTATCGAGATATGATTAATGATTTTTTATGGTCGGAGTTGGATGCGCTACGTTGGCGCTACGGGCCACAAAATCAACGAAACCATTGCTCTGTTGCAGGAAAAGTTTCCGGAACGTGTTATCTCTCGAAGAGGTGATCACAATTGGCCACCGAGATCTTGTGATTTAACACCTTGCGACTTCTTCCTTTGGGGCCACGTGAAAGATAAGGTCTTCGCCAACAGCCCAGCGTCGATTCAAGACCTCAAAGATAGAATTCGTGAGGCTATCGAGGACATAAGGCAGCCACTTTTGGTTATGGAAAATTTCATGAAAAGGATATGGTCTTGTATGCGTGGTCATAGCTGATGTTGTTTTTCATTATTAACGGCATACCTTCCTCTTTATTATGAAATAAACATCCGATCATTTATCTCAAAAAATGGCATTTTTTGAATACCAAAATTACACGTTTTGTTGGAAAACCCTTTAGATATACAAAATAATAAGTTTTTTTGGCCGTAACATTTCCTTACACTCATATGCTTCTCGTCTTAATGTTTTTATTTTTCAAATAACAACGAGTGCAAAACAACAATAAATTCCAAAAAGAGCAGTACACAATTTTTATAAGGATCAAGGGCATATTGGAAACGTTTTTATGTCTGGCTTTTTCAGTCAACGCCACCAAGTCGGCAGCGCTTCTTGACGCAAACGTTCATCCATTTTTGTGTATACCTTTCTGACCTCCCCACAACTTCTCTCACAGTTATGTTTGTGTTATAAGACGCATTTGCACGCTCCTGCTTTGTGTTTGTGTGCCGACTTCACACCGTACTACATGCATTGCCCCATCATACATTCGTTTGTTATGCCCCAAATAAGCGGAGACTGACATATAAAACATACATATATAAACAGTAAGTGAAAATGTCACTTATCTCTTAACCTTAGAATAGTAAACATATTTTTAGCTCTTTAATGGTAAACTTCGCCTGTGAGGCGACTTTTAAAAAACCCACATTTCACCTTTAAAAAAACAAAAATGTATTAAAACAAAAACATAAAACGGAGCAAGTGAAAACATGTCCGTGCCCAAGCTCACACAACACTGAACTGAGTTGGTACGAGAGCACGCTTTGATACGAGTAAGCGATCAGGAAATATAGCAACAAAATTGCTTCGCCTGACAGGCTATGTTTACCATTCTAGGGTTAAGGATATCACTAAAGAAATCTTTGTTTCAATCCTACTATTTTTTTTATTTGGAATTATTATTTTCGAAAAAAAGATTTATTTGCATTTAAGAATTCGGCAGCCGATGGACCAGTTGCCCCTTAAATATCGGTACCAGCCAGATCTGTCTGACTTCCGAGAAAGGGTGACCCCGGTATATCCAGACGTCGTTTACTCAATCGGAAAAATTAACTATGGAGATACTTAATGATCTCTGCTTCTTCTTCATCTCCACCGCATCTGCACAAGTTTAGTTTAGTTTTAATATTACCATTTATTTTTTCCAAAACACTTACAACTAAAACAAAAGATGGCTTACTTTCTAATTTATACTATAAATAAACATACCCGGCACTTATGTCCGTCTGGGCCTACTTAATCTAATACAAAGTGCTGCAGTCCTGCCACAAGCACACCATCGAACAAATATCTTAAAACTACTCAAAACAAAATGCCAAAAAACAGGAAATTCAAAAAGGGGCCAATCTCTAAAAATAATTATATATGTTATGTTAAAAACTAAACTTAATATTAAACTTAAAAACTAAGGAATATTTACAAACTATTTACATATATACATTCATTGCACGGTACTATATACCATGCCAGTCCTTCCGGTCATATTGGACCTCCTGTGGTAAAACACAAGGAGGTCTCCCTCAAACAACAACCCCTCATCACGAAGCCTAAGAAGACCGGCAGGCGGAAGAAGCCGCCTGTTGGGAAGGGAGTCAAAATCCTCATCGAATCTATAAATCTCCTCGACGATCCTATTCTGCAGACGACGACCCTTTTCCAAAAAGTTGGCATTTGTCATAAAGACATCTATTCTATCAAAATCGACGCTATCATAGACTTCCCTATTCGACGGATATCTAATCGAACCATCCAATCGAATCGACGTATATCTAATCGAACCAGCTTCTGCAGAAGTCATTGGACTTAATTATCAACATCATGGCGTGTTTGCCGATTAGGCAATGTCCCGCCATAACTGACACTATTGTAGACATTTGTTCATCTCTAGAGTAAGGAGATATTGTGACCTTCTCTGGTCGTATCGTTTTCAGGGATATTGGAATTTTAAATTCTAAATATTCAAAATTATATTCATTCAAAATTTGGCGATTATCCGTCAACCCAATCAAAAGTTACATATATAACAACACAGGTCATTCGATTTGCATAATAAAGGAATTCCACACATATTTAAAAATGTCGTAAAACTTTGATTGGATGTGTCCATTTCTGTTCATCTCTCATTGGGCAGTCAGGCTGTTATGGTAGAACACATTCAAATTCTTCGATAATTTGTAATGTCGTCCCTTTCATAGGTAGTACATCGGCCTTGCAGTTCCCCGGTGTATTCTAGGTACCCTTGTGAGGGCATAACTGGTTCCAAAACATACGTAGGTATATACATATATATGGTTATGGCATGTAGCACATCTTTCATATTTTATTTAAACTTTTTTTTATTTTTTAAACATAATTATTTGCCATAACTTAATGAACATTAAATAAATTTGAAAAAATTTAATGAAATTGAATTTCCATTTTTGTTTTATTGTTTGAACCAAATTGCAGAAATATGCAAAAACCTCCTAATTTACCTATGGTATCAGGAATCACGAAGACCGAAACTAATAAATTACTTCTACTTATCAGTGTTAATTATGACATTGTTTCTAAAACTGAAAATGTGATTACTATCACTACGTGTATTTGTATTTTTCACTCGGTCGACAGCAGAGGGATCCACAGAGAAAAATGTTTACTTACTTTAAAGACAGTGGCAATGATTTCGATCCGTAGACAAATAATCATTAAAACAAGTACATTCCACGCTAAAAATTAAGACAATTTATTAAGCATTAAGGCAAGTTTCTTAATTTTAAAATATATTATTTTGGTATATACACTAATTGCAATAAAATATATACACTAATTGCAAATACTACGTGTCTTTGGCTCGAAATAATTTCGGCTAATTTGAAGATTTTTTAGTGAAGTGTATCACGTAGTCGACCATGGCCGACATTGGGATTATCTTTCTTTCAATTATCTCGCGACTTTTGTTATGGCGGTTTTACAAAAACTAATGTAATTTCAAATAATTTCGCATGTGTCATCTCAGGCATAGCACTACACACATCCATATAGGAAGATATAAATGTATCTATGTATGTATGTATATGTTCCAACTTTTCTACCTAAATATCCCTATGACGAAGATAATGGATGGCAGAGCGTGAGTTTGTATGTGTATGGATTTCTAAAAAGATATTCTCATTAAAATTCCCCAAAAAATAAGAGGGATTCGCTTCCAAACTTTTTTATGTACCAGCGAAAGAACATCTTTAACAAAAGCCATTGTCATACATTAGTAAGACTACACAAAACACACACAAACACAAAACACTAAAACACCAACAAAAAAAGACATTTGTTATGTTCGTCTCAAGTTCTAAACCAAATTCGTACTCCTTTCGGATCGACGCAGGCAGAACAATGCCAGGGCAATCACAAAGTCGCGGCGAAAGTAGAGAGGGGAGGACTTGTTACGGATTTATGCACAAACATATATATATGTATGTATATGCAGTGTATGTATGTACATATGTAGTATCAACGAAAGAAGAATTTTGCCTGCTAACCTACTATCTTTGTTATGTCGTCTCCCTTTTTTTGTGTGTATGAGTTTTTGACTGTATGTTTTCGATTTCATTTATAATCGCCTTCATGACGCGCCTTTTTCTGTTTCTTTGATGACGATCACTTTTTGGGATGTGGAAAACTTCGATATTCTTCTAAACTTGTGTGTATACTAGGGGAGGTCAATTTGTATGGATGGAAAAAAAGAAACAAACCGTCAGGCAAAAATGAAAGTCTACGGACAATTTTAAGAATATTTCTCCCAGAAACCATGGGTTTAAAATGAATTTCTAGGAGCAGACTCCCCCAAAGTAGAATCTAGCTCGGGGTTAATATTAGTTGGACTGACCCTTTTAAATGAAAGTATTGTATTACTTATCGGTGGCCAATTTGTTCCATGTTCACTGAGATCGTTGTTTTTTGAGTGCTCAAAAAGCTAAACGACGTGGTGCCGTGAAACATAAAACATAGTTTTAGAAGGTTGCCACTTTTCACGAAAGTATTCTTTTTCAAACTACTACCGCCATCTTTATGTCAAGTCGGGTAATTTTGGACCGCCCATGTATTACAAATGTGGTAGTAGTTTTCTGGAACAACAGCACATCTCAAAAAATCAAAATGTTCCGAGAGCCGTAATACTTTTTCTCTCGCGGAATATTTGATACTGAATGTGCATAGTTCAGTGTTGGAAAATGTCAGCAAAATTGAGCATACATGGATTGATACTCGTAGATAAAAATTAGCTGAATACATTTATTCTAGAACCCCGAAACATAGGTTGTTATCCCAGAAAACCACAGATATAGTCTTTTTTAATATTGTGTCGAATTCGATAAAATCAAATACTATTTTCACTTGCGACTGCAAATAGGATTTCTACACGAATCTCATTATCTTCCAGTAAAATTCTGTGAGAAGAATCAGTTCTGGCAATATTCCATCATTTCGATGTCTTCCCTACATTGCCTGCATTCATCGTTATCTGATTGTCATATGCGGTACAGAGTTGCTAGTACTTTGAGTGTCTTGTTAGATCACTCATAATTTTGCTAGTTTCGGTCTTGCTAAGTTTCGTGGGACCGAAAGGTTTCGAGTTTACTGCTTTGCCCGTTCATTTTCAATCACTGTGTAGCACCTAGCACCCAAAAGATACGCAGTTGACCATGCGCTGAATAGTGGTTAATCGCTCTTTTACAGTTCGGATGTTATTGCTTTGATCTTCATCTGGCTGTCTGTGAAGATGTAAGAAACTTTAGGCTTTGTGGTGTTACAGAGCCTGTCCACACACTTGGCTGGTTCGTCAATAAAAAGTCTCTGTCATGTTTTCCCCTCTATTTTGAAGCCATTCTGGTAGCGAGTTCTAAGGACACATGTGCTACTGTTCTTTTCAAGCGGAAAGTCGTACTTCACGAATATAGTCGGAGTTTTCCGTTGCACTATAGGTCAAAAGAATAATTTTTTTAGCCAATATTAATAAAATTGACAACAATCAGTTTTGTTTATAGAAAAATTAGTTAGTAAAACTGCATTAAAAAAAGATAATCAAAAAATAAACTCTTTGTACGCACTTGGGTCTTTTAGTTCCCTTAACACTTTCGGGACCACAGTTTTTGTAGGAAATAATTGGTTGGAATTCGATTGTACCAATACAAAAATAGTACTAGCAACAAAAAGTATATTGCCTACCCCGTGTGTCGGTTGTATTTATATATAAATAGTTGAAACACAATAATAATATGGATACGATCAAATGAAAATGCTTGCAACTAAATCGATGGTTGTATCAATCGAATTAAGACTGTTTTTTTCATTGACACTCGGTTAGTTGTGGTAACCAATTTTAAACTTTCACTATAGTACCACATGATCGATTTTTGGTTGTGACAACCAATGTTTTATTCTTGACAACAGAAATTGTATCAATAGATCAACGATTATTATTGCAAAAAATAATTGGTTACTACAACAGAAAATATATTAATAAATAATCGTTTTTTGGTTATCCCAATAATGTTCCAAATTTAGAAAAATTAAATGTATTTTGGGAAATACAACCAAATGATTGGTTGCTGTTCTTTTGCTGATACATGACAAACAAAAAATATAATTACTCGACATAAATAAACCTTCAACATTTTGTATAAGAACGGTATACTCGTACGTAGTCAATAATAATCTCGTGTGGATAATAATGTGTGATAATAATGTGTGCAGAATATGTTGTGCACGTGGTCTGGATGACTGCGTGCTCCCGGCTGACAGGAATGTCTCCATTCGTGAGGTTGATGATTGTGTCGAGGAACTGGGCTCAGTCTTTCGTGGCGCTATTGAGTGCTCTGTGCCCAGATTGTTGTCTGACAGGAGAGTCTTGGGCGATCTGCCGCCACATATAATTCGTTTCATTCGTGAGCGTAGGAGACTTCGTCGTATTTTGCACCGATCTGGAGATCCGGACAGGCATTCCATTCTCAGGGCGTATATTCGGAACTTGGATAGGATTATTCGGGATTCCATTTACATATTTGAGAGGGATTCCCGATGTAAGGACTATTTAGGTAGTATCAGGGTCAATTCTGGGACTTATGGTCGGATGAAGAGGGCTGCTGGTCTTTCGGTTAGGGATCCCGTTGGTGGCTTAGTTGGTGAGGATGGTGTGCAGGTGTCTGATGACCTGCACAAAGCAGAGTTACTGGCTTCTCACATACGGAGTACCAACCACATTGAGGTGAACCCTGCTGGCGATTCCTTCCGCAGCCTTGTTAGCGGGGCTGTTGAGGGAATGGTTAGCGCCTGTGGTGGAATTCAGTGGTGACTTCACGGCTAGTGGCTCTGTGATTGGCGACAGGTCTACTTGGGATGATGGCGGCTTTGTGAGTCCTGGCTCGCAGACCTTCTCGAAAGTCTAGTGGCGTAGATAGGATTCCCGATGTGACTCTTAGAAAAGCAGGTGGTATATTGTGGGGTTTTTTTTGTCGATTCTCTTCAATCATTGTTCTCTTCAATCATTGTTTGGGCATTCGACACTGTCTGGCAGGATGGCATTTTATACAAGCTTCAATCGTTTGGATTTGACGGTCAAACGTGTAGGATGGTAGCGAGCTTCCTGAAAGGTCGACATTTTAGGGTTAGAGTTGGCGACAAGGTGTCTAGTCAACGCTCGGTTCTAGCAGGAGTGCCCCAGGGCTCCCTGCTGGGACCGATGTTGTACAACATCTTCGTCAGCGACATCCCTGGTCCTCCCAATGGAGGTCTCCTGCTGACCTATGCGGATGACGTGCTACTGGCCTGCCGAGGTCCCATGGCCGTGCCGTTGACTAGGCGAGTGAATGCTTACTTAGAGGCGCTTCATTGTTATTTTTCGAATTGGGGACTCCGACTCAATGTTGGTAAGTGTTTTGCCACTGTTTTCAGGTGCAAACGCGGGACCGTTTTCCCGAACTTTAGGTCTTTCGAGCCTACCCTGGGTATCGGGGGTGAGTTGATCGGTGTCTCTGATAGAATGAGGTATCTTAGCGTCATATTTCATGACAAGTTCGATTTCTCCAGACATGTTGATTTTGTGTTGAATAGGGCGAAGAGGATTTACTTCGGTTTTCACTGGCTTCTGCGGATGAGGGACGGTGGACTTCCACTCGAGGTTAGATTTCTGGATGGTTCGATTAGATATACGTCGAATAGGGAAGTCTACGATAGCGTCGATTTTGATAGGATAGATGTTTTATGACCAATGGTGCCGTCAGCTTTTTAGAAAAGGGTAGAATAGGATCGTCGAGGAGATTTATAGCTTTGGCAAGGATTTTGACTCCCTTCTCACCAGGCGGCTTCTTCCGCCTGCTGGTCTTCTTAGGCTTCGTGACGAGGGGTTGTTGTTTGAGGGAGACCTCCTTGTGTTTTACCACAGGAGGTCCAATATGACCGGAAGGTCAATATGGCATGGTCTATAGTACCGTGCAATGAATGTATATATGTAAATAGTTTGTAGATATTCCTTAGTTTTTAGATATTCCTTAGTTTTTAAGTTTAATATTAAGTTTAGTTTTTAAGATCACATATACATATAATTAACTTTAGAGATTGGCCCCTTTTTGAATTTCCTGTTTTTTTTGGGCATTTTGTTTTGAGTAGTTTTAAGATTGTTGTTCGATGGTGTGCTTGTGGCAGGACTGCAGCACTTTGTATTAGACTAAGTAGGCCCAGACGGACATAAGTGCCGGGTATGTTTATTTATAGTATATATTAGAAAGTAAGCCATCTTTTGTTATTAGTTGTAAGTGTTTTGGAAAAAATAAATGGTAATATTAAAACTAAAACTAATATGTTGTGCAAAATGTTTTACATAAATAAAAAATAAAAGCAACAGTCATGAAATTGAAAGCACAGGGTTAAGCCATATTTGCATAAAAGTTTTGTGTTTTTTTCGTGTACTACAATTTTTATCAATTGTCAGAGCAACCAATTTTTAAAATCGTTGGTTGTGGCAACATATAACAGATAATTTTAGCCACCGTTTCGTAGTCGGCGCAACCAAATATGATTGTTGTCAACATGGAAGCAGAGGTATACCACAACCAAAATGTTGGTTGTCCTGATGGAATCGCATCATAGTAGACAGAACTACCAAACTTCTGTTGACAAATAATTCGGTTGAGGCAACCAAACTGTATTCTGTGTGTATTTTAATTTGCCTCAACTGTCACAATACAATTCCCACATTCATTTCAGATTTTTTCGCTACGGAATGTCACTATGAATTGAAACTGGAAGTTCGAAATACTGAAATATTGCTAATATCATTCTGATGTATATTGTGAAACTTTAACTAAAATGTGCTATTCTGTATCCATACAAAATCTCCCATTAGTTAGAAGAAAATTGACATTCATATCCGAAAAGAAAATAAATATCAATAAAATTTCATATTTGGTAATAAATAAAAAAATGTATAGTAATTTGCCACCCGAATATGCAATCTAATTTCACCATTTCCATGACTTTTGTCATATTTACAATTTTGACGATTTTATTGTCGGGCAACTTTAACCCAAATCATCGTTTTTTATTGGTATCTACATATGTATATTATACACTGTTTCGTTAGCCAAAACTGATAGTTCGTATTTGCACAAAACCAGTCAAGCTGTCTTCTTGTACGGACAATTTTTGTCGACCCATCTTACTGTATTTGCAAAGTACATATCTACGTACATGTACTTATACATATGTATATATGTTTCAGCTATTGCGTTTCTGCCTGATAGGTATTTGTTTGGAGTTTATTTTCGCTTTGTATTGTTTTATCAATTTTCTATTATATTAATTGTATTCCTTAGAATTCGTTGTAAATTAATCTCGTCTTTACAATTCGGGCGAGTGAATATACTATACATGCATATATACATATGTATATGTATGTTTGTGTATCTGCACGTGTTGACGATGCATGCGATCGTATACTCACATCTTATTTGGTGTGATCGTACAAAACAAAACGTTAGGTTTTGTCATTTGAATATCAGGTTTGTGTCATTGTTATTTCGTTTTTCTGGAATAGATTAATTTCTTAAGAATTTGTAAACAAACCGAAAGCAATCCAAAATATTTGGTATTGTGTAGGTAGTTTTGCTAGGGTTGTGAAGTTTTTGATTACTATTTACATACTTACATGTAAGTACACGGATGAAAATCACTGATTTTAATATCTTTGATTTAAATAAAATAGGTATACTTGATTAATAAAATTTATTTGCGTCGCCCTAGAAAATTTGCACTTGTATATCCAGTTTCTTCGGATCTACGTAGCTTATTGTATGTGTAATATATGTGACTTTACTATTTATGTATGTGCTTGGCTGCACGGAGGAGAGTATATACAGTGGCTGATGAATACTGCTATATAGAAACGTTACAACTTTTTTCTGTGTAATCAATCGGTTCCATTTTGTATATCCCACACCACACTGTTCTTTGTAACACCCAAAGGAAGATGAGATATACCCATCGTTCAATTATTATACCGATCGACTTTACCTGTCCATGTAACGAAATTTGGTACATATGTCAAACAAAAACTGAATTTCCATGTTTCTTGTTGTTACGCCCTTTTTCGTGTCTGTTTACGATATATGACCTGTTTATTTTGAAAGTGTCGCAAACTCCGTTCTTCCTTATTCGATTCACCATTGAAAAAGGGTTTTAATGATCCTATACGCATTATTTTAACCTAAAAAGCTGAAATTTTTAAGAAGTTGTACATTTTGTAAATTTGTCGATAAAAATACTAAAATTTAAGTGAAAATAAAAGTTTCAAGCCGATAAATACGAGTATAATAACTGTTCAAAATTTGGGCACATATTTCGAATAAAATTTACAATTTCGAGATAATTTCAGCTTTTGAGGTTGAACTAATGCATGTAGGATTTTACTGCAATCAATTCGCTTTAACCCATTTGGGACCAACAATCAAATAAAAAGTTCGCGACCTTGAAAGGGTTAATTTTTTATAAAAATTAAACCTAGTGATCTGAAGTTTTATAAAAAGTCATTAAAAGAGAAAATCTGACTAAAATTTTAGAAGTTATTTTCGTTTTTGTAAAAAAGTCACTAAAAATTGCACTAAAATTGAGAAAAAAGTGACTATATTTAAAGGAAGTCACTTCGCCCTATAAATAATGGTCCAGATTATAATGTCCAGTGGTATATTTCTCAAAGAAACAAACTAAAAATGTCGTCGATTTGTATGACGTTTCACATATGATACGATTTGATTGCAATTTTGTAAAGGTAAGGAGATGAAAAGCGTTGTTGATTGTTTTGAGATAAGTAATTCTCCAATTGTTCCCTTTCATTCGTTCTTTGGACTGAAGCGTGTACTCGGAAGTCTTCCACTTCAAAATCACCTCCGAGACAACCAAACTCTCTGATTACCTGATTGTAAACTTTTGCACTCATTGATAAGTTAAGGTTGAAAATTGATTCCTAATATCGCAAACACAAGACTTACTCCCAATTTCACAACCTCCGGTTAGAGCTAACTCACAGTTAAAAAATAAAAATTTAATACAATTTGACAGCTATAACTGTAGGTTAGCTCTAACTGTAGGATAACCGGAGATTGTGGAAATGCCCGTTGAACTGGAAAAACGGCTAGCACGACTGGATTCAGCAAGGTCGAAATAGGTGCATCCATAGGATCTCCTTTCTGTTACTTTTTAAAAGTGTAAATTTCGATCAAAGTGTTATTTTTAAATTTGGAAGAGAGTAGTTTCTAGATTTATTAACACTGCCAAATTTGATGAAAATGGGAAATTTGATTTTAGAACCACTGACTTAAGTGTATGTCAATGGACATGAGACGTTTAATCGTCTCCTCTCTTCAACCTAGTCAAAATGTAGATATAAAACCCTTATACAGTCAAAAGAAGGCCTTGTCATCCAGGTCCTTTAGTTCGGACGCAGGAAACTATAGCGGCTGTAGCTGCTGCCATACAAGTCGATCCTGGGTATCAGCGGGTAGTCATTGCATACAATTTTGCAAAAGGATTAACATTTATTTTCTTATAAAATCCAAAAACGCTGCAGACTTGCCGATTCCCAATAAGCTGATTTAATGAAACTCCACATTTCGTTTGTCCCAAGGTCCTTACTGCACCTGACTGTTTCTTTTGGATTTATTGCAAACAGGAAGTTTACAAGAAAACGAATAAATTTGGATAATTTAAAGCAATGCAACAATCGATGCAATTCCCGCTGCAATTCTCCAGGCAGTAATAACTAACTGTTTAATAAGATATCGCACTTGCGTCACTATTTTAAAACTATTTTAATGAAAAATCAAAAATAAATAATGAAAAATCGCCCAAACAGTAGTCAACTTTAACCCACATTTGAAAGCAAAGGCCACCAATTTTTTGGGCATTTATTCCTTTTCTTACAATTCGAAATGTCCAAATTCGGCTACGCGGACTAAAATGTGTCACCGTGACAGACCTTCGGCCGTGGTTACAGATTTTCTCGCCTTGAGTATGTCCAAAGTGTTTTTGCGTGGGCGGCCTTCGGCACCAACAGTGACCAATGGGTGTGGCACCGCCCACACAACCTGAAGTTTAAATATTCAATATCTCCAGTAATTTTGCAGCCACAGTCGCGATATTTCGTATGTGTAACATAGAAACCAGAGCGCATGGTGTTGCCAAAAACTGCCGTGATAGTAAAAGGGGGCATGGGATAGCGCACACAACCTGAAATTGAAATCATCTTTATAAATAAAATATTTAGTGCGTTTGTTTGTAACGCATGATCTCCGAAACCATACGAGTGACAGGACACAGTATACACAGTTCGGGGCCATCTCTGGTTTAGAGTTATTTTAAACGTGATAAATGGCGGAGTTGCAAAGTTATTTACAAAAATTGCGTTTGCAGATCGATTCGAGATAACATTAAAACGTAAGTATGGGTTGACTTGAAAATACTTTGTATGTATGACTCTACCCGGTATGTAGGTGGACTTATGTCCACTATAATTTTTTTTGTGATTTTTCCTGAAACTCTATATATCTTCATTTTTAAGTCAAATAACATTGACTATCAAACCGTTAACACATTCCAAACAGAATTAACAGGACAACGTCTGCTAAGATCAGCTAGTAATATATTTAATACATATGTACCTTATGTTTTTAATTTGTTCATTTTACTTTCAATCGTTTATGCATGCACAAATCTTTGGTTATATCTTTTCAGTTCTATTACAACAAACACAGTTTGTACTTTAAAATTCTCGGAAAACTCGAGACACATTGATTTTTTGAATTTTGTGTTACAACAAATTGAAATAAAAACTCATTACACATCTTGGCACATAAGCAATAACAAACAACACTACGATTGAAAAGGCTCTGCATTAACAACCACCACAGCAAGAATAAGAGGAAATTCATTTGGAAGTAGCATCGAAGAGATATAAACTCACACATTCATAGATCTACCGAAATTTCGACCATCAGTTAAATGTTTTGAGTGTGGGTCCCCGCCCCAACAACATGACAAGGTATGTTGAATCTTAATTTGTATTTGCTTAAATCAGAGGGTCTTAAAAACAATACGTCAACAAATTCAGCCAATTTTGTCGTGTTCACATTTCCATAAATCATAATAAGATGCAGTCTATTGGGTGTCCTTCAGTGAACTTTACAAGTCCGGTAATTTGCATTGGAAGAGGGCGCTTTATTGTATCAAGGCTAAAGTCACCAAACGGCTGCTGATGACGTGGTAAACCAGATATTAGCTAAAACACTTCAGTTGACTAACTTGTAGCTACCGCGCAGCCTATCTATTAGTTTTAATTGTACTACTGCCTTTCTGATTCGCTCGGAAACGCAGCAAAACGCACGTTCCATGAATAAATTAACATTTGTTGAATTAGAAACAATGCAACAAATAGACAAACACACAAAACGCATTGCGAGTATAAATAATAATAATAATGATAACAATAATAAATTGCATAAACAAACAAATACAAATCGCCCACTTGCAAACGCCTCAGCCTGCCGCAGCCCGTCCCGTATAGCTCGAATGCACCACAACACCGCTCAAACTTGCGCATACACACATGAGAAAATCCGATATGCATTTGTGTGTGTTGTCATAGTTAACATGTCAAATGCGACTAATTTAGTTGTCATTTAGTTTATTTAATTAACAAACTTTTTGTTGCAGGTGGCAGCTTTGGCAGTGTTGCTGGTGGAGTTGGAATTGGATTTAATTGCAATTATTTGTATTAGAATATGTTACAGAGCTTTTTTATTTTCTGCCTGTTATTTGTCGGGTGCGTCATTATGCACAAATATGTTTATATTTATTTGTCCAGCAGGCCCAACCTCGTTTTGGTTACGGTGCCTACGGAATGGCCAATTATTTTGGAATACAAACTAAATTCATCGAAATGTAAGATAAGTCTAAAGTCGGGTGACCCGACTACATACGAGTGATACAAGCGACTATATAACATATGGCGAACGTGTGTGTCTTTCAGTATAAACACGTAGGGAATGTCAAAGTAGGGCCAGGTCGATCGACTATATGCGTATGTACAACATAAACATGAATTTTCTACCAGAGCCGTTTAAGCAGTGTAATCTCCAGAGTCTACAAATTGGCCTCAACTTATATGTATGCCTTTAACAAAACTTAGTTCGGTATGACCCAAATATCGGCGGCCGGATGTTGTGTTCTAGGAAAATACACCCCAAATTCAAAATAGGCCCCAAATTTGGGCATGAATTAAAAATACACCCAAAAATCAAATAAAAATTTTTCTCTTTTGGAAATCTTGAGATTATGTAATATTGCTCAACATAATGGCTATACCTAAATACTGACCTATATACTCGTATTCCATGTATTTATGCTCACCCTTAACCCAACCCCAAAGAATGCACATTTTTGTAGTGATTTATTCGTAATTTGGTAAAGTATTTTGATCACTAGAATATGTGGATAGGCGGAATAACATTGCTAGATAAAAAAAAATTGAATACAAATTGTTACAAAGTTTAGTCTTGTATCTTATAAGAGGCTTATTAAAGGACAAAAACAATACTCAATTATTTGATAGCGCTAACATTGGCTGCAGAAAAAAATTACTACAAGAGTAGGCCGCGGTTTATACAACACTTCTGTTAAATCGTGTGCAAAATTTCTGATTTCTAGCTCTTATATGAGCTTTAGCGGTCATGAGCTTTAGCGGTCGAAAATCACTTCATGTAAAATCGAAAAAAAGTAGACCAAAATGTTCCATCATTTCGATGTTTACACAGTTTTGTGAGCCATCACTGCCAAGAGCTTTAACTCATTATTCCCGGCACCGAACGGCTTTGAATATCCCATCATTAGTACTAGAACATCTTTACTACATGTGACTCAGATGCGGCAATTGCGGCACTGTCACATCTAAAAGTTAACTCTAGTTGGATTAGACTAATTCAAAGTCGGCTCAACAGAAGACGCATAACAGCATGTCTTGGGTTCACAACCCTAACAAGGTTTGTAAACAGAGGGACCCCACAAGGAGGAGTACTGTCTCCACTAATTTGGAACCTAGCGGTGCATGTAATATAGTCTCTACAAGCCCTACTCCATATACTGCCGATTAATATTGTGGCGAGAGAAGTTGCAACCAAAGCGGCAATAAGATTAATATGCCTTTCAATGTGGAGGTACAAGAACTACTGTCACATGAGGATATCAAAGTGTAGTGCTATGGTAACCGACCGGGTCGACTATATACCAACTGTGTACACCTTCGGGAGAAATTACGTCACTATGATTCCCGCCAGAGATGAATGGGTTGGCAGAATACCAGGTAATAGAAACCATCTCCACTTTTACACGGATGGTTCGAAGCTTGATGAAAAGGTTGGCTTCGGAGTACACTATGAAGAACTTAGTTTGGATATAGCTCACAGACTACCAGATACCTGCAGTGTCCATCAAGCCGAAATAATGGTAATATAGGAAGTCGCCAAGTGGCTGAGTCGCAACATAGTAACAAACACTGGCGTTGTCATTTACTCGGGCAGCCAGGCTACCATCAATTCTCTGGAGGCAACATCCCTAAATTCACAAACAGCCCTCGACTGCCGCAGATCTCTTAACGAGATGGCTGAGCAGTTTAATATACACCTCATATGGGTGCCTGGGCATAGGGATATCCCGGGGAACTGCAAAGCCGATGAACTTACTAGGAAAGGGACGACATTACAAATTCTCGAAAAATTTGCATATATTGGTGCGCCACTATCCACGTGCAAGCTTTGGCTTAGGCAAGAGGCAATCAGGCAGTCCAACGAAAGATGGACAGAAATCGGCACCTGCAGGGTAGCTGGACAAATCTGGCCAAAGTAAGACCTGAGAAGATCAAAATATCTCCTCGCACTAGATAGGCAAAGATTGTCTACTTTAGTATCAGTTCTGACGGGACACTGCATGATCGGGGAACACGCCTAAATATTGGGTATTGACTCCAATGACTTCCGCAGGAGCTGTGGAGATGAGGAAGAAGTGGAGAACATTGAGCACTTGCTATGCGACTGCCCTGCTCTGAGTAAACGACGACTGGACATACTGGGGTCGGCCTTTCTAGGCAGCCTAACAGATCTTTCCAGTTCCGATATTCGTACTATCGACAAATTTGTATATCAAACAGGTTGATTTCGATGAGAGGCATTTCAGCCCGTGGTAACACTAGGGACCTAAACTGGTCTATGTGAGCTTGTAAAAAAATACGGCTGCCACCCTAACCTAAAACCTACTACATGTGACAGAGTCTAAGGACAGTCTAAACCTGTTCTGAATTTTACCCTGTCAGACGATATTGCTTTGATCGTCATTTGGCCATCTGTGAATATGTTAGAATATTTAGGCATTGTGGTGTTACGGAGCTAGTTATCACAATTCGTAACTGCGCGAATTTCTGCTTGAATTACCGTGTTATGGCCTGGGAGGCGGAAGTAGAGTTCGGCCTCTGGTTCCCCAATAAGAAGTCCCAGTCTCGTTTCCCCCATCCGGGTAGCAGCCGGATCCCAGGGGCGCATGCGCTAGTGTTCCGTTCAACCAGGAGTGTCTGTCTGGCACAAATGCGTCACAGTTAGCTACAAGCCGTACTTCAGGAATGCGGTCGGAGATTACCGTTGTGTGAATATGGGCGACCAGTGATTCTAATATCTTCTGATGGTACGACTTGTGGTCTCTGTTAATCCATTCACCCATCACATATAGACTTCTTGCTGTGAAGGCTGCCTACTTACTTTATACGGATTTCTATTAGTTGAATGTGCAGTATAGCCTCCAACGCCCTTGTTGGAGCAGTTGTAATTGCCCGGCTATGCCTAGATAACACATGCGTTGGACTTTTTGCAATGTTTTTATGTTGCACTTCTTTATCACTGATGTCCACCACACTACTGAGTTATTATTGCTCTAATCACGCCCGTGTAAAGTCGGTGTATCATACCTGGACTTAATTCCCATTTTGAACCTATAGCGAGTCTGCACAAAGACCAATACCTGTGAGCTATTGGTTGCCTCGTGGAATCTTACGTCAGCAGCTGAAATTCGACAAAATTCGATAGAGGCAACCAATACTTTTTCTGTGTGTAGTTGGCGGTGACCAATGTGGAACACCTCTGTGGCCAAAGCCACATTGTTTGATGTGTGTCTACGTCGAGGCATGTTCATGTGGGCGAGTGCGAAATTTAGTGTAATGTGAAACGCATTCTAATTATCATATCACTATATTTAAGCCTTTGCGTTGCCAACGTTGTTGTTACTGCAGTGACGCAGAGCGGAGCGGTGTGTGGAGCTGACGATGGCGATGATGATGATGAGTAAGTCGTCTTGTGCATAATCGGAACACGCGTTGTACAATTTGGAGTGCGCCTAAATAGATGACCTCAGATTGCCAAAGTGGATCTTAATAGCATCGGGTGGGAGATTAAATCACAGCACTGCAAGCGGCCAATTGTGGTGGCATTTGTGCATTCTCGTTCGTTATTCAATTCAATAGTAATAAATCTGCATTTTATTAACAATTAATTGATTGTCATTTAGGAAATTGTGTGCGTATGCCACAATCGCCGCAAACACACAAATGCAATGCAAATTCCATTTATTTGTAATATTTCAGTATTTATCACAATACTTATGTAGTTTTGCGGCGTTTAGCGAATATTCGCTATTCATTTGATTGCTAGAAAGGCGTTTGTATGTCTCTATGCAAATGTGTTTGTTTAAATGTCCTCATCAAACCTACTCAGATATGATGTCATTAAAACTAAAATAATTGATTATTAAGTATCGGCCATTGTTGCCATTTCGGTTGTTGCCGCTGTCGTTGACGATGCTGCTGATGCTGATTCTGATGTTTTTCTTGCTGCTCCATGTTCATTTGGAAATTGCAACATGATATTGAAACTCGGATGAGTGGCAGACAGGGTCGCCTGGGTTAAAGTTGAATCATTTGCTTTTGTTTCATTTGTATTTTTTATTAAAACTACTTTTTTTGCAAAAACAAACATATATCAGCAAATAGCAACAGTAACTCCAACGACAAGAACTATTTGTGATACACATAGAAAAATGAAATGTTTACATGGATAATTCCCACATATATTTTCGTTGGAACATTGAAGATGGATACATTCCTTCAATTTGCTGAAAGCTAAAATGCGTTTTGGAAACATTTTGCATTATGCAGTGATCATCATTTCACTTAAATCATAGAACAAAGTTAAGTGAAATGAAAACGTTATTTCCGCTTGTTTCTAACGCATTTATTTTCTGAGTGTACAACTACCATTTTGCAACAAAATAAAAACTATTGATAATCTCTGAAACACGTTATTCTTCGTTATTGATTGCCATTACTTTTGCATATTTGCACTTGGACATCTGAGTATGTAAATGCATTTGGCACCTATTATTTTGCTTAAAATTGATGAAGTTCATTCATTATTAAAAGCACAATAAAAATTAATTTTATCGCAGCATTCAGCGAGCATCATTAATAACAATAAAGTCATGTCCGAATGCTTTTACGGATCGAATACAATACCAAAATATTTGACTATTTGACAATTATACGACACATTTGTCACTGCTTTAAAGTGAACTTTAATGTACATTTGTGTACATATGTACATACATACGTATTTAATGTTATTATTATCGTCAATAGTTCAGGTGCAAAAATAAACGACAAAATTCATCTTTGGATTGACCCAATTTACACGGCGCGGCCTGTCCCTACTACATGTGGCATGAGACGGGAGTTTGTAGACGAAGGGTGTAGAGACGATTGAGTAGTAGAACAAGGTGTTACGAAATAAAAATTCAAGGGACAAATTGACATTTCCCTCTATGAATGAATGAGTGCGAAAATCAAATATTGTAAAATAAATGTAAATGAATTTATTTTAAAACCCACCTCGATAGAACACAAAAGGCACACATATCGTCGCTTGGATGACCAACCGACGTAACTGACCATTTTTCAGAAATTGAGTTAAGGCCACCATTCGATTTTTCTAGTCAAAGTACAACGTGTGTATAAATTTTGTGCATATATATATTACCGGTTTCTCAAAAAACGGTAAATGATTTAGACGTATCTGACACAATGCCAAAAAAAATTTTCACCAAGAGACATAAGTGCAATATGTCACTTAATATTTCGTTTTCCCGAAATGTTTGTTCATTATTGCAAAAAGTTATGGAGTACTTGCTGGACCCAGCCCACACGTTGCCTATTTTTGGACCGATTGCGGTCAAATCGGGATCACGGTCCAGTCCCAATCATCAGATAAAGATAATAGGAATCTCGATAATCCATTTGTAGGTAGGAACAGTAGGAATCACTAAGAAAATAACTCCAAATTGACTTGTTTGGACGGGGCCACGCCTCCTCAATCAATAACTAATATAGCCTATGTCACCCTATGTATTTTCGATTGAGAGATGGCTTTCCGTGTCTTGGAATGGAATTTTAATATCCTAACGAATAGAGTGCCCATTTGAAAACAATGTAATAACAATAACGTCTGTTTTTTAATATATCATGGGAACTATAAAAGTATTACACTTCATAAAATGTCAAGTATTTACGAGTATATGAACTGGAATCAAAGTCATCAGCCGTTAACTTTTTCTGTAAAATGATCCATTTGTTTGGGAGATGCCAAAAGGGACGTCGCAACTTGGGTTATTTTTCTCAAGATGATTGCGATGAATAAACTAATACTATATGTGAAGTTGTGGAAGATTGAGGCGTCTTCCAGCCTCCTGTAATACAAAAAAATAACACATAATGTGAAGTCAAAAGGATACTCCTCTCAAAAGTTATCGTTCGTACCAGCCAGACAGACAGACGTACTGACATTGCTCAAATAACTTAAAATGGCCCAAAATGGATTTCCGCCAAACATTATTGTTGTCTCTTAGGTCACTTCATCGATGTGCTACCCTTTTCGCCCGCAAATCGTTCACAATAGTGGGGGTATAAAAAACGGACTATGTTGAAATTCTCGTATGTCTACACGGGGCAAAATCGTATTTTCTGATGTGTTTGAATCGAAAGATAACACAGTGCGACAGTCCAAAAACAGCGATACTATTTTTCTTGTAGGTCTTGGCGAGTAGAACAACGTTTGTTCTACGAAATTTGCCGGACACCCCCAAAATCCGGATTTACGGGTAAAAAACCGAATTTCTTGCCTTTTTTCACTTGAATGCCTATAACTTTGTTAATTATTAACCGATTTTCAGTCTCTAAAAGAATTTGGAAAGAAGAGACAATTTGGAAAGAAACTTTAATAACTCGGTCAATTGCAAACGGATTTTTAAGAGACTGGTTTCATTTTTTTTTCTTATAAAATATACTATATATGTAAACTAATTAATCGTACGTCATCTCACAATATAATTGGTAAAAACATTGCCTAAACTAGAATATGACGGACAAAAATTAAAAAATATTTTTCTAGGACAAATAGACCTATATTTCTGCAGCTTCAAATAAACAAGATATACATCGTTCGAAAGGTATAGTCATCTTCTTTCCAAATTCTTTCAGAGATTAAATCCAAAAAAAGATTCGTGTTTTACTCGAAATGACCTACAGGAAAATTAGTGTCGCGTCATTTGCTTCTCAACTTGAAGGCAAATTTTTAAATATTATATATTTTTAAACAAATAAATTTTATTTGAAAATCAGTAAAATATATTTACAAACTAAATTTCTCAAATAAAATATGTGTTTAAATACAAATAAAATTATTGTTTAGAATTTCTCCGAATATATTTTATTTAAAAAAAAATTCAAAAACTTTTGTTTACTTTTTCGCTTTTCAGTTGTAATTTTTCCTTGGTTTTGAAATGCACCTCCAAGTTGTGATACCACGTGCAACTTTAACTTCGGTTTTAAATCAATCGTTTAAAATTTCTGAGTATTCCAAGACATCATTAGTTGTCAATCCTCTAAGTAATTTATTTTGATCCAAGATTATTTATTATTGTTACGAACTTTAATATTTCTAAAAATTAACTTTGAATTACTGAAAATTTTAACACAATTAGATATTTTCTGAATAATTAAATGAAATAAATATTTTACCATTTTTGCACTACCGTACCATATTTAACCCTTTTTGCCCCACTGTGCCATTTTTAGCACATTTTTGACCCACTGCACAAATTAAATTTTTCCCCCCACTGTACCATATTTAACACTTTTTGCCCCATTGTACCATATTAAACACAGTTTTTTTCCAACTGAACAATATTTAATTTTCCCTTCACTGTACCATACGTAAACTTAATCTTAACCATATTTAACCAATGTTGCCCCACAATATTAAACACATTTTTGTCCCACTGTGCCATATTTAACACATTTTTGTCCCACTGCACTAATTTAAAATATTTCCTCAACTCAAGCTAACCCCTTTGCCCCACTGTGCCATATTTAACACATTTTTGACCCACTACACAAATTTAAATATTTCCCCCTCTGTACCATATTTAGCACTTTTTGCCCCGCTGTACCATATCCAACATAGTTTTGTCCCACGATTCAAGCTCTTGCCATTTGGACTTGGCTTTGGTGCCATATTTATCCCTTTTTGTCCCAATGTGCGCGTAAACTTTTTAATTTCGAAAAATTGTGATTCATACAGAATTTTTGCCCTAGGCGCTACCCTCACACGAAATGTTGCAATTCTAGCTCCAGCCGGTTGGACTTGGCTTTGGTGCCATATTTATCCCTTTTTGTCCCAATGTGCGCGTAAATTTTTTAGCTCCAGCCGTTTGGATTTGGCTGTGATACCATATTTTTTCTTTTTTGTGCGCCAAAATCCTCCATATTGCTCGTCTATATAGCACTACCATCCTACCAAATTTCATGACTCCAGCTTTAGCCGTTTGGGCTGGGCTGCCATTAAATATAATTTTTTTCCCACAAAGTGACGTATCTGCATTGTTTATGGAAAACATGCATTATAATTAAACTTTTTTATTTTTTTGTTAATAATATTGAAAAAGAAGGAGTTAAGTACACAATGAGAAAAGCAAACTGGAAATATAATAAATATTACGCCGTGGGGAAGAAGGAACATTGTCTCAAAAACAGAAAAACTGCTCTCCTGAACAATTTTGAAAATGTCAGTTACTGCAGTTGGTCATCCAAACGACGATATAGTTGAGTTTAAATCTTCTTTTGAAAATGTGTCTTTTGTAATCTTTACATGCAAATGAACGAAATGAACATATGAATGTATTGATATGGATGGAGGCTTGAAATATATATATATATATGTTTAGGGTACACTCTAAACATATGATATTTGGTACATACAAAGGTTATATATTTGGGAAAATGTTGCTCTAAACAAAACAATGTTTACTCCCAATTTGATTTTATTTGGGGCTATTATTTCCGAAACAAATCAACAATTTGCATTTAAGTATTCAGAAAATACCTAAATTGTGTTATATTGTTCAGTAATTTTTTTAGAAATTGTTTATGTTCGAAAATAATAAATAATAATTGATTGGATTGACAACTATATACATATATCCCGACATATTTTTATCTAAGCGCTATAAAATAAAGAATTTGGACAAATCATTAGCATTAGGAAAACAACATTACGGATTTCCGAAACCTGATCACCCTAGATTGAAATATTTTTAAACCAAACCATTATTTATGTCGGTGTGGTGCATTTTGGAGTCCAACATTGACATTAGTAATGGGTATTGTAATGTGAAAACATTTATCTATTCTATTCCCAATAGTTGCTTTAATTACATAATTAGCCGTAACTGTACGGTTACGGCCTGTTTGTGTGTTTCTAACGAAAGTCTCTGCGAACGAAAACCATTCACTCATTTTCGTCAGGAATTTGGTTTCTCTAAGGTTCGTTCGCCAGGCCTTACGTCAATGACGTTAGCAATTTACCAATTGGAAAATAATGTAATTGCCAGATCAATAATTCCACAATTTCCGGTCTAAAAATGCACACATATGTAGATATTTGTATGGTAGACCTTAGTTAGTACACCTCCGTACTCTTTCACAAGTCAGCTGAGCTGAACAAGACTTTTATTTCTCTCTCTCTCTCTCACGTCGTTCTCAATGTGCACTCATGATTTTTTTTCATCTTAGCGAGCTGCTAATTAATGTTGACGTGTTTATGCTTAAATATGTATACAATTATTTAATTATTTTTACCATAATTATATTAATATATCTACTTATGTTTTGCTTTTAATTACGTTTTTTTTGCCATTGTTCCTATCAGTCGACTGTCGACTGCCCCGCTCTGAGTAAACGACGACTGGACATACTAGGGTCGGCCTTTCTATGCAGCCTAACAGATCTTTCCAGTACCCATATTCGTACTATCGATAAATTTGTATATCAAACAGGTTGGTTCCGATGAGGGGCATTTCAGCCCGTGGTAAAACTAGGGACCTAAACTGGTCTATGTGAGCTTGTATAAAAAAAATACGACTGCCACCCTAACCTAAACCTAAACCTATCAGTCGACAAATAAAATAGAGTGACTCGATCTGACACTTGTGTTCGCCCAGATGACATCAAAGAGTGATAGAGAAACCAAAATTTACACTGAAATGATTACGTTTTTGTACGAGTTCAATATCATGCATCTTGTCGTTGTGATGATAGTTAGTGAAACCCAAATCAGCTGTTTGTCGAAACAGGCTGTTACAGTCACATAATTACGTTTTCCAATGATAAGTCTGGCTGCTTTCTTCTGGGCGTTGGCATAAAATATATACATTATATGTATCTCCAGTACATGAATTGTTCCTTGAATTTAGTTCGAATGACCAAAATGTGTTGCACATATTACACACAAACATTGAGCCGAAACTCTAGAGAACCAACAATGACGTGTTGCTGTTTCTTATTTGAAATTCGCGATCCATCCGTCCGCATGTCTGTCCATTTGATCATTTTCAACCTTGAACAGTTTCATTTAGTTTGTAAGTCACGTACTAAAACTGCGCTCAAATGTTTCAAAGGTTTTGGCAAAACAGCAGCGCGACACCAACAACATACGACGCAAGCGCAAACTCTTTAAAAGGTTGTATGTTCTTTGCAGCTAGACGTAAAAAAACACTCGATGTTTGTATGTACGTACGTACACATGTAGTATTTTTTCAGTTTAACTGAAATTCCGTTGGGATTATGTATTAGACTGGTTCATTTTTCAGAACAAAAAGCTTTTTGTCAAAATAATTTCCAGATTCAACAAAGGAATTTTCGGTAACCGCAGATGCGTCGCTTTAAATTAAAAATTTATTGCAAGTTGTTTTATATGATTATATTATAACATTTATGGCGATTTCGTTTCTGCAAAAAAAGTGCAGCATTTCCCTTGCCCTTTTCCCAAAAATTCCACGTTGATTGGGAAATTTTTGTTCAGAATCGAAATCACCATTATTGTATGAGATAAAAACTATAAAATGAGCAAATAATGTGACTCAGAATAAATATAAATAAATAAAATAACTGTTAAAGAAACTTTTCGTTGCACGGACGAAATCGAAAACTTCTAATAAAATGTTTGTTCTGGCTGCGTGCTCGTTCAATTGTGTACTGTTCCATTTTAAATTCCCCAAGTCTTTATACAAAATACTGAAAAGAAATAAAAAAAGTTATAAGAAATTCAAACCCCTTCGGTCATTTTGAGCCTCCTTGTATAATACCATTCACACAATTATTTGAAATTCCACATGCGTCAATTAAAATAAATGGATCAGGAATTAAATGTTGAATGTATTTGTATACCCTCACTTTAGTGGAGGATGGTATATAACATTTGCTACGGACCAAAAGTATAACACATCGAAGGAGTGACCTAAGAACAGTTTAGAGTCATTTGAGCAATGCCCGTCCGTCTGTCTGCATGGAGCAGCACGATAACTCTCGAAAGGTACCCCCATTTTTGGTACCCCCACAGATTCATTCAAACACAACATGTTCATAACTTCTGCAGCAAGCATCTAATTTTTTCCATATTGTTCCATCATAGACTGACAACGAATGAACGACGGTGTATCTTATTACATTACTCACAAAGTGAGGGTATACTTGTACCTTAGTGGTATTACCCGACATAAACTTCTTACTTGATATCACTGTGGTCGAAATTGACACATTAAAAATGTAACAGAAAGGAGACCCTATGGATATATCCATTTCGACCTTGCTGAATCCAATGGAGTTAGCCGTTTTTCTTGGTTAGCTCTTGTTTTCGCGATATTTGACCTCAAAGTTTGCAAAAAAACAGAGAAGTTAGTTATCTCGGAGGTGATTTTGAAGTGGAAGACTTCCAAAAACGCGCTTCGGTCCAAAGAACGAAATAAAGGGAACCATTCGAGAATTATATCTCTCGATCTTACCATACGTCAAAAGCCATACAAAACGTCGACATTTTTAGTTTGTGTCTTTGAGAAAAATTTACCTCGCGAAAAATTACTATGAGTCTCCTTTTAACATATATATGAAAAATTAACAGGTTTCACAATTTAGCACGTTTTGTTGGTTAACTTTGAAATTTCCATTAAAACTAACCAAAAAATAATTTACAAAAATCTAAGTCAAAACATTTTATTTCAAATATTTTCAGCTATGAGCCGAAAAATACACAAATTATGTAAAAACTCGAAATTTGCTTAATTCTCGCAAAAAAGTTGAGAAAGGACTTATAGTATTTCTTCGCGAGGAATATTTTTCACAACGATGCCTACTAAAAATGTCGACGATATGTATGAATTTTAACATATGATAAAATTTCTTTGCACTTTTTCAGGGGTAAGGGGGTGAGAAGCGCGGACTAACAAAAGAAAAACGGCTAATGCCAGTGGATTCAGCATGGACGAAATAGGTCTATCCATAGGGTCTCCTTTCTGTTACATTTTTGGACTAGCACAGTGTATTTAGTAGATACTTGAAAATCAGAAAATTAATGAAATTGTTGGGTTTCTCTCCAGTTCAAATCACAACGATTGCAAACTAAATAAAATAGGCAACCGACTTAACACTATAAACATTTACTAGAAATTCGTTATCGTTGACATTTAAAATCAAAGTTGCTAAAATGTGTAAGACCCACAGGAAAAATTTTTGATTACAAAAATATTGTAGGTTAGATTAAAGCGATGAAGTCCATCGTGATACTGGGACAAAAGGAAAAATATGAGAGTTTCCTAGTCCCTCCAAACCGATTGCTTTAAGAAGCCCAAATAAATGGAATGTGCGCAATTTATAATTATGGACTATCTGCCGTATGTTGTCATAAAGACTCTATCTTCCAAGAAGAGCTTCAATGTTGATAGAGTCCTAAGTTCGTCTGGTAGATTTCGAACTGCTTAGCCATCTCGGCAGTTGCGGACTATTCTTGAATTCGGGACTATATGAGAATATATTTATTCCAAACTTTGCCGGAACGTTATATAGCATCAATTCAGTCAGTCTTTGGTCCTTACTTGGTATGGAAAAAAATACTACTGATCCTCACTCAACGAGTTGATGAGAAATGAGTAGTATGACTTTGTGCATTTGTTTGTAACGCCCAAAAAAAGAAGAGTTGACCCATTGTTTATTATACCGATCGGCATACAATCACTTTTGAGTAGCTTGCCATGTCACCCCTGCACTCGCAAATATGACGCGATCTATACGAAAATTGGTGCAGAGACATTTCTTAGACTGAGGGCGATCCTTATTTAAAATGAGGCATGTCCACGTTTTGATATAGACTCTATATAAAGGTCGCCTCCGATGTCACTCTAGAGAAGACATTTTTCAATAGATCTGGCTGAAATTTATACAGCATTTATACTTTATACTTTATATTACACTAGATCGTCCCTAGTTAAAATTGGCCACATCGGTCCATGTCTTGATATAACCCCCATATGAAGATTACAGACGATTTTGACTTCTTGGCAGGGTAGATACAAATTTTTTAAGCGCTGTGTCTGAAATTTCATAATTTACTCTATTTAACCAGCAACAATTCATAGTAATTAATGTCGGTTTGATAGGCCCTTACTGTTTCTCCGTAATGGGGAAGGGTGTTATACAATATGCCCCGCCCGCACTGGTTTTAAATTTATTGAAAGCGGACGTAAAGTAGTTTTTCGCGACGAATGTTTTTGCGTAAGAAATCCCTAAAGCAAAATAATACAAGATAAATACTTAGTTGCGCAGAGTGGACTAGAGAGGAATTTGAAAGAAAAAAAATAGATCACAGCACATTTCTTCTTTCAGTGCTTACCCAAGTGCGCCTCGCCGAAGGAAAACAACTAAAAGCGGCATTAAGTTCGATCAATCCGAATCGTATACACCCTCCACCATGGATCGCATAAATAAACTGACACTACCAAATTTCAGCCAATTCGTTAAAATTTGTGGTTATTGTTGTGTTAAGCAGTAAAATCTAGATAGATTTTGCGATGTAAAAACGATTTCTTGCCATACTGTATATGTATGTATGTACATATACTTTATGGGGTCACTGATCAATATTTCGAGGTGTTACAAACGGAGTGACAAAATAAATATACCCCCATCATATGGTGGAGGTAATACCAATAAATAATATTCGTAAATACATACGTATATACTCCTACAATAAATAAGGCATGTTGTTTGTATATATATTTTGTTTACGTATAAACATATGTACTTACTACATACCTATGTCAGTAGGTAGGAATGTATGTATGTAGGATCACGTCCATACACACATTCCCATATGATATGTATGTAAGTACATATTATGAACAAAAGAATCTACAAAAAAGTATCTGTGATGTGGCTGATGACGATTGAACTTTAAATTAGATGAGAACGAGAAAAACAGAAACAAACCGAAAGAGGCAGACCAAGACGAAGGAACACATGGGACCAAGAACAACAAAATGACTGAGACAATTGCCAAAAACGCACACACGCTCGCCAACAACACAACACAAAACATAAGAATAACGTCGAACAATGATTCTCAAGAAGAAATGTTCGCAAAGGCAATGAAGACCGAACGATCTGATCCCTTCAGTAAAATCCCCTGCACCCGCCCACCCAACGAACCTAAACAATGTCGACGTCAGCGTCAGCGTCAGCGCCAGCAACAAAGACGCTGACAGAACCGAGCCCCAAAACTAACTAACAAGAGGGATGATGACAACAAACGAATGTGCATGCAAAAAAACAAAAACCGGCAGACAAACTCTTCCATACATCTGTATCTCTAATATTCACACACACACCCATACACACAGATACAATTTGAAGCTTTGGTGATCTGCGACTGCTGCATTATCACGTTTTCTTATTTCGCTTTTCATTTTTTGTCTGTTACGGTTTTTGATGCTTCTATAGTGCGAATCTCTCCGTGTTTGTGTCTCATCTGTGCTCTGCTCTGCTCTGTTGTTGATGATGATCTTCTTTCGTTTTAATTTTCAAGGCCAAGCTCCAAATGTTTGTTGTTTTTGCTTTTGCTTTAGATGTAGTTGCAGATATTTTTGTGCTGTTTTCGTTGCTTTGTTGTCGACTTTGTTGGTGTTGTCACTGCCTTCGTCGAGCTCATAACAGTCCATTCGACGAGCGTTTAAGATGTCTTTAAATTTTGGCAAAAGCGACGAAGTAACGAAATATCTATGTATGTACGAGTATGTTGACGACGCTTACATGCTACACATACAGAGCCATGTATGGCACATTGGGTGGTGTGTGTGTGTATGTTGCAATAGATGTTTGAAACGATGAAATCATTCTTGGAATCGAACATCCATCCATTCGCAAATGGAACCAAATGGGAAATATTTTTCTTTTGGGGGATAACCATGAATTAATCATTTCGCATCATGAATGTGGTATTTTTGTATTATTTTTTAAATTACAGAACTCATGATGTTGGTCATGGATTACAAGATCAAGTCATGTTGTTGTTGCAATAATGTTGTTTTCATAAATAACACTGTAGAACAAATTCGAACTTTTTCCAAATAACGGGATCCGACAATGTACTCTGATAGGGGAGAGCACAAATGTACGTGTATCGGCATTTTGAAAGATCACATCAGAATTGGTGTGGGGTTTAAGTTTCCGCACCTTTGCCTGTTCATGCACCATATCGGTATATGAAACTATGTGCTCTTTACCTCTGAGGTTTGGAGTATGTTCTGCAACTTTCTATAAAACATTAAGGCCAATATTTTTGTGGAACATTTTAAACCTCTTGGTTAGGTTAGGTTGAATAGAGGAGACGTTTAAACGTCTCATGTCCATGGACATACACCCAGCAAAAACTCTCATTACCAGGTAACCTGGCGGGTAAGTTAAATTCAAAAGAAATAATGACTTACCATTTAGTAAGCCACCCTTCAGATTATTTTTACATGGGCATGACATTGGAGGAAAGTACTTCCATACAAGCATACGAAGAGCTAACAAATAACTACTTACCCCCACGATTACGAAGATCCAACAAATAAGTAGTTATTATTGTCAGTTTAATAAGGGGTTGAATAACACCTTACCAGTAATGATTTTCATAACCATTTACTTATCATATATAATTAAATACGACGAGACATATTTTTTACTCGGAATATAATCATCAAAAACATGGTAAGTACATGTCATTGTACATTGCATTAGCATTTAAGACATGTCATTACCATTTGCATTACATATAGTCAACAAATAATGACTTACTTGTATTGACATAGATATGTATTTGTAAGTTAATTTAAGATGGGTATTGTAAAATATGCAACAACAACAGTTTTTATTAAAGAAAAGTTGAATGCATAGGGTAATGATATGTCACTACCTGGTAATGCAAGTGGTAATGACATGTACTTACCAAGTTTTTGCTGGGCTTAAGCCAGTGGTTCGGCCTGTTGTGCGCTCCTTATTTATGCCACGGAACCCACGGATTACAGAAAATCGGTACTAGACAAGTATTTTCTCAGTATCTTTCAGTCATATCCTCTGAGATGAGTCAAGTCTGGCAATATGTCGGAACCGACATATCGGGATGTTGCATGTGTGAAAGCTGGGCAGTGACACAGAAAATGTTCCATCGTTTCGATGTTTTCCCTGCATGCCCTGCACTCGTCGTTTTCTGCTAGTCCTATGCGATGAAGATGTGCCTGTAAGCTTGTGTGTCCTGTTAGAACACTTATCATCTTACTAATCTCGATCTTGTTTAGTTTCAGAAAACTACTGGTTTTCTTCTCATTTGGGTCACCCCACAGTATCTTTGCAGTTGCTCTATTCCACACAGTTTTGTGAGCCATCACTGCCCAGTGATTCATCTCATCCTTCGTGGCTTCGAAAGGTTTCCAATTTTCCAAGTTTATTACTCGAAGTTCTCTGCCCTTCGAAGCCAAGCTGTGTGCTCGTTCATTTCCAATCACTACGTTGTGTCCCGGTACCCAGAAAATACGCAGTTGACTGAGTAATTATTTATCGTTCTTTTACAGTCTAACACTGTTCTGGATTTGACCTTTTCCGATGTTATTGCTTTGATCGCCATTTGGCTATCTGTGAATATGTTGGCATATTTAGGCTTTGTGGTATTAACACAGTTAACACACTCCGTGATTGCTCGAACTTTTGCTTGAAATACTGTGTTATGGTCTGGGAAGCGGAAGTAAAGTTCGACTTCTGGTTCATCAATAAAAAGTCCCAGACCCGTCCTTCCTTCTAGCCTGGACCCATCAGTGTAGCAGCTGGTTCTCACTGGCGCATGAGCTAGTGTTCTGTTTTCCCAGGAGCGTCTGTCTGGCACGAAGGAATCACAGGTAGCTGTAAGCCGCACTTCAGGAATGCAGTCGGAGATTTCCGTTGTTTGAATATGACCGACAAGTGATTGTAATATCTTCTGATGGTACGACTTGTGGTCTCGATTTATCCATTCACCCATCACTTGTAGACGTCTTGCGGTGAGTGCTGCCTCATACTTTATACGGATATCTATTGGTTGGATGTGCAGTATAGTCTCCAACGCTCTTGTTGGTGCGGTTCTAATTGCCCCGCTTATGCCTAGACAGCACATACGTTAAGAGGCGTAGGTCATTACTGGTCTAATCACGCTCATGTAAAGCCAGTGTGTCATATTTGGACGTAGTCCCCATTTTGAACCTATAGCTCTTCTGCACAACGACCAACATATGTGGGCCTTTGTAACTCTTTCTTCAATATGATCTTTCCAGTACAGTTTCTGATCCAAGAAAACCTCAAGGTCCCCCCCATTACGGTAATTCTTGGCTCTATTTTAATAAATCCTAAAAAAGTAAAACAGTTGGTTTGACAGGTTTGATGTGTTTGTGTTAAGTTTTGGGCTTCGATGTGTTCTGACGTTTACTCTTATAATAAAATTTCATGGTCAAAATTTTTGTAGAACGTTTCATCCCCGCCCTCCCCATGTTTAGGGACGTTTTCACGGTTTACTAAAATAGGGCCAAAAATTACCGTTATGTAGTGAAGCTAGAGGGTTAATATGTTCTTCAAAAATATTGGCCATAATATTATCTACAAAGTTGCTGAACAGTCTCCCCATCATCAGATGTAAAGAACATGCAGTTGCATATACCGTTATGCTGCCCGAACTTTTTTGCGCAAAATGGAAAAATTGGACTTGGTTGACATGTGATTTATTATTTATTTTTTGTGGGGATACGTGAAGTGTATCATCAATAGAGACAAGTCAAACACGATTGCAGCCTTGAAAAATAACAGTACACGTTCTTGTGCTAAAACTGGACTTTCAGAATGGACCACATGAAGTATAGACGTGGGCAAATTTAGCATGGAAATGGGAGGCATTGACCTGTCGATACAAAAAATATTTCATTTGCACAAATTTTGTGTGTTTTCTTAACATTTCAGGAACATTTAAAAAATCACCCAATATCATGTTACATTTTGATCAACTTATTAAAAAAACAGTAAGGAAAGACTATTGTCGGGCGGTGTCGACTATATGATACCGTACACCACTCTAGTAAGATGGATAACAATGAAATATCCAATGTATACTTCAACTGAAATTTGTTTACACAATTTACATTTGGTACGTCTCTGCCTCTGTAGTCAAATCGGATGAAACATATATATGGGGGCTATAGCTAAATCTGAACCGATTTTTTTTCAAATTTAGCAATGTTGGTGCATGGATTTCCAAATGTTGGATTAACCTACAGCTTCCATAGCGCTAAAAGATCAAATCGAATGGAACATATATATGGACGCTACAGCAATATGTAAATCTGAACCGATTTTGGCCAATTATAACAGGGTACTTCCAAGATGACAAAGAGTCCTTTATGCCAAATCTCAGCAACATCAGAGTGAAATTGCTTCATGTCTAGCTGTAGTATTTCTAGGTGTTACAAATATCTGCCACAAAACAAACTTATAACACCCTGTACCACATAGTGGTGAATGGTATAAATTATGTATTCAAATAAACAATACACTAAAGAACATTTGGTTGCAGTTTGAGTGCGATATATACACGGGGAAAAATCGCCTTTTGTTTATGTTGAAGAAAAAAATGTTTGAATCGAAGAAAAAAATGTTTGTTACACAAATTTTTAAATATTTTATATTCCCGGTCAAATAAATTTTATTTTATCCTTATTCCCTTCACACAATTTGAAGATATTTATACCAATGAAAGCCTCTGCCACTTCTCTTCAAAACAGTTGAAAAAATATGTTTATCCTCGTGGTAACAGGAGGTTAAAATATGGAAAACATTCTTAATTCTTGAATATCCTGGAAAAGTAGAAATTCAGTTCCTTAAATTTGTTGGTACTAAAGGGTCAAACTATTATTCGCATTCGCTTTCACATAAATGCATATTTCACTATTCGCTTTCGCATTCGCAAGAAATATAATTCAATATTCGCTTTCGCTAAAGTCACTTTCGTTACATCCCTAATACAAATAAATTTATTGTTTATGAATTTATACAAATATTTTGTTTAAAAGAGGTTTTCAAATCTCTGCATTTTTCGAATTTGATTTTTAATTTTCTATTGATTTCGACTTTTAACATACAAATTTAAATGACATAAGTAGCAATAACTTTTGTTGTAAAGCACTAATTTTTAATTTCTAAATATTTCACGTTGACATTTGTTTAAGATTATACCTTTTTAATTATAAAAGAAAATTTATGAACATTTAAAATTTGTGAAAAATTAACGTTGAATTACTGAAAAACATAAACATGTATTAAAAATAAGGTATTGATATTATTTCTGAATACATAAATGCAAATAAATATTTGTTTCGCAAATATATTATGTGGGTGCCAAACATAATATATTTCGAGAGTGCTCTAAGCATTTGTTTATTTCAAGCAGAATATGTTTGGGACAATGTATTACAGAAGCGATTTTTTCAGCATGTACTCCAGTACGATTGTGCATTATTTCGGTTAAATTGAGCTAACACAAATAAAATCACATCCTTATTTTCAGAAAATTTTTTGAACTTAAATTGACCATGATAAAGATTTCTTTACTCAGGACAAGCAGCAGTGTTTTTCCTGAAGGTTATAATCGTTACATTTTACTTCCCATAAGGAAATTGAATTAAAAGTTGGAAAGTTGACTTCAACCTATTTTGAGTAACTGATTTTTCGCAGTAAAATAACAGTAGCGAATCTGATACGTACACGCTGAAAAAAATCGCTTCTGTAGTATATTGTCCCAAACATATTCTGCTTGAAACATATATATGTTGAGGTTACACTCCAAATATGTAATATTTGACACATACAAATAGTGTATGTTTGGGTTGATATTGCTCTAAACAAATCATTGTTTCCACCCCAATTATTTGTTTATTTGGGACTATTGTTTCTGAAATAAAGATTTATTTGACTGAAGAATTGAAAATATATATCGATTCCTTAAACTTAATGCAAGTTTTAAGTTTTTCAGTAATTCAAAGTTATTATTATTATTAAAGTCGAATAAATTTGCATAACTACAAAACCTATAATGACTATGATGACTGATTAATAATTAGGAAATTATGAGTACTTTAAAACAAAAGTTAATGCAATTTTCAACTGTAAGACATAACCCGAAATCGAGAAAAATTTAAACTGAAGTTCGAAAAAAGTCGTAAAAACTAAATATCTCAAAACTACTGAAATGGAGATACGACTTTATTTCTTAGCAGGGCAGTATAAATGGGCGAATAATCGTGGTCGATACATTCACATATATGTAGAACCAACCCAAAATTATCGAAAAAGAATAAGGTTCGTAAAAAATGATCCGGTAGTAATAGTGCGAATAACAAGCGAATGTTTTACGAGGAATAACGGCTAAGAAAAAAGTATTTACTGTACTGATGTTATCCATTGGAAAGCATACACAAACAAGAATAAAAGGTGTATTCGCCAAACATATCGCTAGACTTTCGATAATAATATAAATAGCTAACTTCGAGATCGAACAACCTGCAGCCACAAACTAAGCGGCTGATGTTAGAGGAAAATTTGATTGCGATATAAACTTCAAAATCGACTATCAAGTGGGAAATATCAAGAGTATGGTTTAGTCTGCTGGTGCGGCAGTTATAGGTACCTATTCATGATTAATTGCCGATATTATTTCGCAAACTCGTATTCGCATGCTTGAGTTTAACAAATCAATTTAACAACAATGAAAACCAAAAAATTAACCATATATTAAATATTAATTAATGGCCATTATTGGAAGAAACAAAAATTCACACAACCGATGCCGAACTGCCATCATCCGTTCAAGCTCAGCAGCAACAACGCCAACAAAAATATAATACAGTTTTAGCTATAGGATTTAAGCAATTCATTTACATATATTACATAACTTTTTTGTGCTATTGCCAAAATCAAAGCCCTACTAAACGCCAAGCTATGCACTGAAGACCGCTCACACACACACGCACACACAAACCTAAAACACTGATATTAGTACACAACAAAGTCAGCCACTCCGCTCGCACGTTAATCAATTGACCGTGAATTTGTTGAATAAATTTTAGTTCATTTTATTTCGGCATTTTTTTTGTTATTAATTGTTCGCCCCTTCCTATTCGTGTTTCTGTGTGTTTACGACGTTGTTATTCGATCACACATTTCCCTTCGATTGGCCATTTATCGCAGTTTGCTATTTTCACATTTATTTTCGCAAATTGTAAAAAAGAAACGCTTTGAATAATAACTACAACAAAAAAACACAATTTGGCGTTTGATGATGAGTCTTAAACAGATTTACATACATACATATGTACATCAATGCATGCAAGTATGAACGAGTATGTGTTTACGAATATAAAAAAACAATCTAAACGCATTTAACCAAAAAAACCGAAACCAGACCAGCCTTCTCTCTTACGAATGCGGAATGTGTTCATACCGTTGTGTCCAACCATAACGTGGTAGGTGCCATAGTTTGTGTCTTAAGTCTTATAAGGATTCTTTCAATTTTTTATGATTTTTTTCGAGCCAAGATGACCTTTATGTGAGGGGGGCTATATCAAAACATTGTTCTATATATGCTCCATTTTCAATAGGCATCGCCACTAGTCCAAGAAATAACTGCACCAATTTTCGTAAAGATCGCTACATATTTGCGACCTGTGTTTTGTTTACATGAATATACGCCCAGACGGGCAGGGTTAAATCGACTCAAAATGTGATTATATGCCGATCGGCATAATAAACAAATGCACAAAGTCATAATACTCTGTACCTCAGTGTGGTATCGTTTATAAACATAGATTAAATCTTAAAGTTTTTAAATTCCGAATATCACGTATACCATTATAATGTTCTATCCAAAGTTTTTTCCAAATATCGAATTACAAAAACTCTATCTATCTTCTACAATCGAAAGTTTACAAAATAATCCACTTTTTATACGTTTACAAACCGGAGCTTTCAAAAAAAAAGAAGCATTTTCTAAATTAATGCAATATTACGAGTATTGGGAAATATATGGGGAATTCCAAATCGACGGTTTCACAAAACAACCGTTGTATTGCCATAAAAGTATATTGTGGGCAACTATAGTGATTTTGTACATGGAATTTTTTTGTCGAATACTTCACCTAAAAAATCCATCGATTTCTTTTGATATATAGTTATTTTGTAGGGAGATTATCAGGGGTAAGGGGATCAGCGGGGGTGGCGTGTGTTTTGGAAGAATTACTTCCTGAAGTGTCGCCTTTATTTTGTTCTTTGGCGTGGAACATCTAGTCCGAAGCTTGCAAGTCATTTTAAATAATTAAAAAAAATATAAATAATTTTAGGCCCACTTCCATCCAAAGCTAATATGTTAGAGAATTAATAGAAGCTTAAAATATAAAAAAATTATTAATTAAAATATAAAAATTATATTTAAATTGTAAAACTTAAAAGTCGCACACAACAAATTTTTCAAATCGGACCATAACTTAAGATGTTATGACCAAAAACCAGATACACAGAGTGATATCTTTACGATTTTTAAAATATCGATAATTTCTGAACGAGTTATCGACAAAATCTCAAAAAATTCCACAAAGCGTTTCTTCAGGTGTAGTCAAAAATATAAAAAATATATCTGTGGTTTTCTGGAGCACATCTCAAAAAATCAAAATGTTGGGGAGTGCCAAAATACATTTCCCTCGCAGTACATTTGGTACTAAATGGACATATTTGAGTGTTGAAAAAGTCACCAAAAATTTGACATACCGAGGCGTGTCATATATGGATCGATAGACAATGATTAGGTGAACACATTTATGCTGAAATCCCGAAATCTAAATTTTCTGACATAGTTTATTATTCCAGAAAGCCACAGATATATATTGATTTTTTCTTGAACATAGCTGTAAGCATTTCTCATCTGTCATCAGTGTCAACACTCATTCGGAAGGGTCAACATGCGACCTGGCATATGTGGTGCGTTAGATTGGCCATACCAGTGCACCAAACACTTTTGTTCGTAACTTGTATAATAAACACAATTAAAACACTGTGATTGTGATCATCATCATTATTAGTACCACAATATATATGTCTATACATGTGTGTGATGATTGCCTTATATTGTTTTGTGCACTGCAGACGAGTATTCTATCAAAATGTGTATATCGATACCTTCATTCCATAGTATGCTAAGTCGACTTAGCATGTTTTTAAGGACATTGTATTTTCTATATATTCTGAATTATATTCAGTCAAGGTTTACGTTACAAATTCCATACAAATTTAAAAACTTCATAAAATGTTCATCGCCTCTCCTGAAAAACTACCTGGTGCGTCTAATGGCGAATTCGTTTCTGCAAAAAAGTGCAACACTTGCATTGCCCTTTTCCCGAAAACTGCACTATTGTATCACTTTTTTGAAATTTGGAAATTTTAGTTGTGCTAAATTCGAGTAACTTAATTACCAAATTTCAAAAAAGCAACACAAAAGTGCCGTTTTCGAGAAAAGGGCCATGAAAATGTTGCACTTTTTTGCAGAAACGAATTCGCCATTAGACGCATGACAATAATATAAAATACCATTAAGCCGCCGACGATATATAAATAATAAATCCATTTCTTAAGTATCGATATATCAATTCAAATTCAAAGTCGTACTAACGTAAACAAAGCAATTGATCTTAACTTTGCTTGAATTTAAATTTTTTCGTTTTCAGTTTTCTTGTTACACTCTACACCACACTGTAGTAAAGGGTATTAGATCAGGGCTTCTCGTCAAGTGTTGCGTCACGCCCCACTTACTAGATTTTAAAGGCTCCGTGCACCCCAGAAAACATAAATTTTTAAAATAATACATGTGGGAAAGAAAATATATTTGCAACACAAATTTTTAAATATTATGTATTTATTTATGAACAAATAAATTTTATTTGAAAATCAATGAAATTTATTTGGAGCGCATATGTAAATGTATTACAACAAAATATTTCAGCGTGTAGCAATAAACATTATACATCATTACAAAAATTATTAGCAAAATCGACGATTTTGTACGTAAAATTCTTAACCAGCATCTACATCTATCTACCTTACGATATACGAGAATTAAAAAAAAATAATTTCAGCTTTTTTCCATTTTTTGTTATGATGGTGCAAATGTTGACATTATGAACCATTCTGCAGTTTTTGTTTGTTTTGTTTCGGTATATAAAGGTTAGGAGTCTTTTGCTGTGCTTTGCTTGGCGGCTTTAAGCTATCGGAAAATGGATCAAAGAGGCTGTATTGAATTTTGAGTGAAAGTTAAATTAACATCAATAACCAATGGAAACGTTGAAGCAGTGAAGATAGTGGAGATTTGAAGCATATCCGCGAATAACATTGAAAGTGACAAAATTGAAGTGGCTAAAAATTCGTAAAACACCTTTTAAAATCAGCAGACACTTTCAAAATGTTCTCTTTTTACTCTTATACACATTTCAGCATAAAAAATCTATTCTATAAAAATTATAAATTTTATGTATTTAATACATTTACAATTTTGTTTTTATTTTAGTTTACACGTCAATGGCGCTTACAACGTTATTCGCGGCAATTAGGGTGATCAAAAAACCGGCTTATTTTAAAAAGCGGTTTTCGGTTTATTCGAAAATTAAATTTTGTTAAAACCCGGTTTTTCGGTTTAACCAACCGGTTATTTTCGGTTTTTTGTTCTTAAATAAATATAATTTTTGAGTAAATATAATTTGTATTGCATGAAAAAGAAACTAGGCGAATTCAATTCTTTCAACAAAGTAGTATTTCGCCATCTGAAATCCAAAATCACATAACATCAAAAAAATCAAAATTAATTTTATGATTGATTATAGTCTATTATGGCAAACTACACATTCCTTCAAAATTTTGTTGTTCAATATCAAAAATTTACCATTTTATGAGTGATATTCAAAATGACGTTACAGCAAACAAGGTCATTTAAAAAGCGGAAGGATTCTTAAAATTTTATTTTATTTAATTCAGAATGTACGCCGTAACTAATTGCGCTAGATTCGTTATTTGATTTCGCCTTAATAGTCTGAAATCCCTAAATTTGGTCGAACGTTTAAAATTACTTGACTTTGTTTTTTGCTTCTCCTGAAAAATCATGAACATGTGGGTTACGTTATTTTGGATTTCAGGTGACGATTTGTAATTGTAAAACAATATAAAATTTTTTAATAATTCTCATTTTTATAAAAGTATTTTAGAAACAAAATGGAATTGAATTATTGCATAAAAAAGGAACTTCAATGATTTTAGGCGAATTCAATTCTTTGAACAAATTAACATTTGTAATTGTTAAACAAAATAATCATTTTTTTAATATTACTACACGGGGGAAAATCGTCATTTTTGATATGTTTGAATTGAAAGAAAATATATTTGGAAGCGATTTTTTCAAATACTATATATTTGTTAACAAATAAATTTTATTTGAAAATCAAGAAATCTTGTTTGGAACGCATATATTAATATATTAGAACATAATATATTTGTTAACTGACTTTCACAAATAAAATATGTGTGTACCCACAAACAATGTTATTGTTTAAGAAGTTTTCCAAACATATTTTATTTAAAAAAATTTTAAAACTTTGCTGATTTTTTCGAATTTTAGTTAGTTTTTCCTAGTTTTCGTTTTAAACTTTATAGCTAAAAATGTCTTTTAATTTATAAATATTCCAATTCATCACTTTTTATCAATCCATCAATGCAATTTATATTCACGAAAGATTATACGATTTAAGTTTTAATTAAATTTTAAAAACATTTAAAATTGATAAAAAAAATTATCTTTGAGCACCTGAAAAACAGAAAACATGTCTTTAAATCAAGGCATTGATACATTGCCAAAATAATAAAATACAAATAAATCTTTGTTTCGGAAATACTAGTTCCAAATAAAAAATATTAGAATGGGAACATATTTTTGTTTAGAGCAATATTCTCCAAAACATAAAATATTTATGTGTGTCAAATATTATATATTTGGAGTGTACTCTAAACATATGTATATTTCAAGCCGAATATGTTTGGGACAATATACTACAGAAGCGATTTTTTTCAGCGTGTAAATTTTTATAAAAGTATTTTAGAAACAAAATCGAATTTAGATGGTTGGTCTTCATCCTTTTTTTCCTTTTTTTGTTTTTATAAATCTTGATACAGAAAACACTCTTTCAATATATGTAGAGGTTGGACTAAAGGTCATTAGGGCATTATATAGTTCTTTCAGTTTATTGTTTTTTTTCTTCGACTTTTTCCAATAATCGAAATCATTGTAAAGGGTAAATTCTTGCTGTGTAGCAGATCTTCCTTTGTTTTTAGGATTTTTGATGCTATTAATAGTTTTATCTAAATCTATTGATAATCTGTTGGGTGTACCAGAAAGCACTAATCTCCAAATCGGACTCCAAAGTACTATTTAATTCTGCTGCCAGGCACTTCTTTGGATATTTTCACTTATATAATCCAACAGCGAAATTTTTTGTATTACCTTTTGATGCATATTTAAGAACTAACTCATCGTCAGGAAATTGAGCATTATGTAGATACAGCATTAAAGTATTTAAAAGCATTGATCTTCTCTCATCAATGCGTTCTACAATTTTTTGACACAACTGAGTGGAGTAAAATTTTTTTATATTTTCTAACGATTTAAATAAAAATTTATATACTCCTTCGGCATCTATAAGTGTAGCCGCATTTGACGACAATTTGTTAATTGAAATTACAAGAGGTCAGCGTCAGGTATAAAGATTTGAGTAATTCAATTTCATGTTGACTAAACGGAGCCATTCCAAGATCATGTAATGCGTGATTGACACATTTATATATGCGCCATAATTGGTCTATGAACTTAAGATTGTTCAGAAATAACTACATTTTGACCAGAAGAACTGTCGCATGATCTAAATGGGTTCATAACTGCTGATTCGAAGTTTTTCTGTTCCAAAGGAGACAGAGGAGATCAAGACCGTATTGCTAGAATACTCAAGGACATACTAAAAATCTCATACTATGATGGCGAGAAAATTTATTTTCATTATTAAAAAATGAGAATTTTTCCATAAAAACTAAAATTAGCATTTTTCCAAACCTCGTGTAGCAGTTTTCGTTCTTCTAAAGTGGACAAAAAATTATCTATTCTTACAAATTTTTGATTTTTAACGAAAATAAGAATGAACGTAAAATCATATCCGTGGTTTTATTGCAATTCCGATACAAAATACATTTTTTCAATTTGTCCACTTGTTTCGAACAATATTTTCAGAATTCAATTCATTTGCTTCCAGAATTTAATTCGAATTTAAAAAAAATGCCTAAGTCGATTTTTTTGCAATGAAAAAAAATCAATGTGCATAATTTTCGTCAAGACGTCACGGCCCCCTGTTACACCGTTGGCCGCGGACCACCATTTGAGAAGCGCTGGTCCAGATGTTTGCAACGCATAAAAATACTGTAACTATACCTACCTTAAAATATAAGGATCTACTCAGAAACATTCGATCTAATTCATTCCTGGTTTATCCCATATCAAACCTAAAGATTTGACGATTTTTCCCAGACATATTCTACAGTTAATAATTTTTTAAACTTATTTTATAAAAAAACAAGTAAGAAAGTTCAGTCGGGTAAACCGACTTAAGAATCCCCTCACCTTCAGTCCCAAAGAAATATTCGTAAATATATTTATTTCTTTGTTTTATCCTTGAAACGATTGATAAATGATATTAGCATTTAATATATTTTCTTTGTATAATTTTGGAGTGCAACTATAATATTTTAAGCAATAATATCCTTGAGTGTTTCTGATTACCAAGTTCTGTAATTTCCTTTAAGGTGGTCGCATACATTCATTCACAAGTCCGTATATACATATGTATAGTGTGACGATCTTCTGATGCGATTGTGTGCGTTTGCTGGCTTAGCTTCATTGTAGATACTCTGCATTTGCGTTTGCGTGTATTTTGTATATCGTTGTTGTTTCCCGCCTGTTAATTATCTTCCTATGATGTCAGTCGTTCAGTTGCATACACATGTGTAGTAAGGCGGGTCAAGAAATTTACTGTCGATCTTTTACCCCAAAAATGAAAGCTTATTTTATTTATTGAATACTAGCGGATACCCGGCGTGTGCGACTACGGTAAAACAAAAATATTTTTTTTTTATTTGTTATTTACAAACTTTTTTATTTATTAACCTTTTGATCGCAGTTTTGTGTTATTCGATCTGTAATGGCTTTTTATAGTTTTGTTTTTGACTATTGAGTTCGAGATCATGGTTTTTGTTTTCTGTAAAACATAAAAACAAACCTTCTTTGAAAAAGGAGAATAAGAAATGTGTGAAATTTATTAAGGGTCGTCACTGGTTGGTGGACGATATCGTTTCGGAAGCTACCAACCAACCTCATCGGCACTTTGGACAAAATACTCTGTAAATAATTGGCGCAATCTGAGAGCAACTCAATATGCAATAATTGAGAAGTGCTTTCAAAGTCTCATATCTCCAAAACATTTCTGACAGTATTCTTCAACTGTAATACATCCCCACACATCTTGTGGGGAAGGTTCGTTTATTTATTAACGTTTTTATCTTGCTATCTGATAAATAATATTTTGAGTTTTTTCAGTAGGTGTCTAAACATAAAGATTTAATGGCGTTCCAATTCACCATTCTTAAAGAAATATTGACCGTTGACGCCGCCAGCCTAAAATCCACACCGAACAATGACATTTTCGGGATGCATTAGACGCTCATAAATCTCATGTGAATTGATATCGTCCAAAATTCGACAATTTTGTTTGTTGACCTATCCATTCATCATGAAATGGGCCTCATCGCTGAAAATTATTTTTCGATGAAAATTGTGGTCAGTTTCCATTAAAATATTCTATATATTGGACATGGATTTGACAAAACAGACTGAATAAATTACAATTCGACAGATGTAGCTTCAACAGTGTGGCCACTATGAACTGTCAAAGTTCGGAAGTCCCTTTTGAAAGACCCTATATATGAAGTTAGTCCACCGCCATTCCCGCTTAACACTGATTAATTCGCCTAGCTCTGTATAAAAAATAATTGACAATGATATAACAAAATCACGCCCAATATGTTTGTTCTTTGGTTGTTTTTATGTTCGGTTGTAATCATTAAATATGCAAAATATTTAGAAACGAAATCGACGTACATAAGTGTTGTCGATTGTAACCGACCCACCTTAATGCAGTATATGTATATGTATGCGTGAATATTCGCAATCGTTGTTATGAGCCACCTCATAGTGCGTCGCTTAGTGGCGGTCTCAGACAATTCACCAGTCGGCCGGCCAGCCAGCGATCCATCCATCCATCCGTCCGTCCGTCCGTTCATCCATCCATTTATAATCATGTGCTATTTTGAATTCAATTTTTGTATGTTTTGCCTTTGCTTTTGTTTTACTAATTTCATGTATTTTCACGTTTTTATTCGCTGACCTTGATTTTTATATTTTGGTTGTAGCAGTTTTGTGTTTTATTTTTTGTTATATTTGGCCAAAAACAACACAACTAACATGGTAACTAATATCGCAAAAAACAACGTAAAAACGTATCAAACAACTTTGGATACGATTCGCTGTACTTCTGTGTACGAGTATGCATTCGCATTATTGTGATTTGTTTGTGTGAGTACGGATGCGAAAAGCATCCCAGAGAGTTGTGCGCGTCGTCTTGGTGTGTGTGTGTCTGTTTGGTGGCTCGTGTATGCGTTTCTTCTCAAAAATAAATAACCGACACCGGCCAATAAAACAAAGCGTCAGCAAATGCAGGAAGTAAATTAAAGTGCTGTGACTTTTTATTAAGTTTCCTCGACGGTCGTTTGATTGCACTTTGGGCCAAACAATCGACCGAACTGACTATCATTCACGGCCTTTCACAGCGATTGTCTTGCGTTGAAGTCAAAAAGAATTGTACTTGAGATACCTACCGTCGAATGTTAGACCACCTAAACTGTCGTTGGTTTGATAAACATATATGGAAAATATCAGTCGAATAAACCGGATAAAATATGCCCTCAAACAACCAGAATGTCAAATATCTAATCTTAAGACTTTTTGAATAATTATATTGCTGATATAAGATACCGACTTGATAAAGGATCTGGATCTTCTCTGTGGGATTCTCTGTAAGTACGGTGATAATCCGTACACTGTTATAGTGAACCGTACCTTAGACTCTTGTACATTATATTTTTAATGTACACTATTTGTACACTTTTTTCCACAATGCCACTTTGTGTACATTATTTTTTTCTCGCATATGTTCACTTTTGTTCACTTTTTTCATTATTTATCAAGTAATTTAAAAATCACCACAAACAATACTAAATCTGTATTTGACAAATCTGCATTTCTGATTTTATTATACAATATAATCTGGCAACTATGTGTAGTATACACACCGTGCTCCAGCGATCGGTGGTACACCGCTAAATTTTTAAATAAATATTATAGCGAGAGTTACATTATAAAATTTTTCGCTATAACAATTCTCATTCTCATTGTCCATGGGCATACACATAAGCAAGTGGTTCGGCATGTTGTGTGCTCCTTATTTACGATCTTTTTAGACCTCACGAGTTAAGAAAATCGGTACTAGATAAGAATTTTCTCAGTATCTTCCAGACATATCCTCTGAGATTAGTCAAGTCTGGCATGAGAAAATATTACGAAAGTGAAAAGAATTTTTACCACTTGCTTTTCAAAATGTTATTTCAGATCGAGAGCCAGAGAATATGATGTCTATATATTTAAAGAAAAACTAAAGAATGCTTGGGTACTTTTAGTCGTCAGTCATTTGAAAAGTAAGAGAAATTAGGAATGACTTATGGCGATTTCGTTTCTGGAAAAAGTGCTGCATTATATTTATTTCAGATCGATCTGTTATTTCAGATCGAGAGCCAGAGGATATGATGTCTATATATTTAAAGAAAAACTAAAGAATTCTTGGGTACTTTTAGTCGTCAGTCATTTGAAAAGTAAGAGAAATTAGGAAAAAGTGCTGCATTTTATTTACCCTATCTCTGAAAACTGCTCTTTTCTCACACTTTTTTGAAGTTTGAAAATTGGAATTAAGTTAAATCCGAGGACTACATTATTTCGGTGCAAATATTTTCTAGTATTTCAAGTCGATGGGCAAATTTTTTTCCAGAAACAAAATCGACATTAAATATAAATAATGACTTTTTTTGTATTATATTTATCAAAAAATTATACAATTCAGTATGACAACAGACATACAGTTGGTTTGTTCCGCATATTTTTCTCCTATTCAATATGTACAACTTGGCTTCAGACACAAACGAGATATTCCGTACGGTATACCGAGAACAAATATAGAAAAAAGCAAAAAATCCACATTGGGCAAAAAAATTTGTGTGGCCATTAAATTAATTATTGACTAAACGAATGATGTAGAAGTTCTTATTTGTGGGGCTACTTTCATGTAAAATTCTCAGATTTAAGTCCCAAAATTATGTGTTATACCGTGTTTTTCAATTTACTATTGGTTTATATCTTTTGACAGTTTTCCCAAACAAATTTCACAGCTTATAGACATATATATACACAGTACGAAGTACGTATTTATTCTGGCTTAGTAGATTGTGTACCTTGAAAAATAATTTGTAAAATTTGAAGTATATAATGTTATAAAATATCCTTTAATATTAATTTATTGATGTACGATAAATTTTTGTTTTCAATCAAATTTTAATGTACTTTTTCGGAATTTTACTATTATTTTAAACTGAATCTCGTTCTAAAGTATCGGATTTTAACTCTTTGAAATTACTGGCATTTGTGTGAGGATGTTTGCCTTAGAATAGAGATGTTAGCGGTTTCAAAAATAATATTTTCTCAGTTTTAGAAAACCGAAAAACTTATTTAAAGTTAAAAGTTTATTCGAAAAGGAGAAACCCAAAAACTCGATATGCGATTTTTAAAGGGAAACCGATTAACTGGTGCGGTTTTTATCACCTAGTCTCATCATCATCACTCTTTATGATTAGTTAATTTTACAATATAGCTCACAGACTACTAGGTAACTGCAGTGTCTATCAAGCCGAAATAATGGCAATATGGGAAGTCGCCAAGTGCTGAGTCGCAACATAGTAACCAACACTGGCGTTGTCGTTTACTCGGACATTGGGTATTGCCTCCAATGGCTTCTGCAGAAGCTGTGGAGATGAGGAAGAAGAGCATTGAGCACTTGCTATGCGACTGCCCCGCTCTGATTAACGACGACTGGACATACTGGGGTCGGCCTTTCTAGGCAGCCTAACAGATCTTTCCAGTACCGATATTCGTACTATCGATAAATTCGTATATCAAACAGGTTGGTTTCGATGAGGGGCATTTCAGCCCGTGGTAACACTAGGGACCTAAACTGGTCTACGTGAGCTTGTAAAAAAATACGGCTGCCACTCTAACCTAAACCCAAAACCTGCAGGGTAGCTAGACAATATCTCCTCGCACTAGAGAGACAAAGATTGTCTACGTTAGTATCAGTTCTGACGGGACACTGCTTGATCGGCGAACACGCCAAACGATTGGGTATTGACTCAAACGACTTCTGCAGAAGCTGTGGAGATGAGGAAGAAGTGGAGAGCATTGAGCACATGCTATGTGACTTCCCCGCTCTGAGTAAACGACGACTGGACATACTGGGGTCGGCCTTTCTAGGCAGCCTAACAGATCTTTCCAGTACCGATATTCGTACTATCGATAAATTTGTATATCAAATAGGTTGGTTTCGATGAGGGGCTTTTCAGCCCGGTAACACTAGGGCCCTAAACTGGTCTATGTGAGCTTGTAAAAAAATACGGCTGCCGTCCTAACCTAAACCTAATTTTACAATGTTAAATACCATTTGATTTTGCACCTTAATTGCAAACAGAATATATATCAATCACAAATTGCGACAATATTCGTTTGACTTCCATAGAATGCTAATCTCTGTATCAAGTACAAGTATGTACGAGTATATCTATTCATGTTCTTTTTTTCTACAAAATTGTTACAAAATAATATAAGTATATTGTTTGTAGCTTATCGTTAACAGAACGATAAGAAGTCCCCTGTATTCTTATCAAATTTACAATAGTCACATGTCAAAGTGGGTACGGGTGTTTATTTTTGTTTAGAAGCAAAACTTGTAGCGATAAGATAACATTTACTTTCATTCAATAGTACTTTCGCTTGTAGAAATTGACGAAAAAGTCAGCAAGGCCAGCGATAAGAGTCAATCGCAATTCTATTTACACTGCATATGAGAAGCACTTTTGCAGGAAAGCTCAGCTCTGGGCCAATTAAAGTGCGGCATATTGCGGACAATTATAGTTTTTATTGAAAGAAAATCAAAAATCGCTTCATTTAAAAACATTTGGAAAGAGTACTTATTTAAAAACATTTTCAATATTAGTGAGAATAATAACAATAAAACAACCAATTATTTCAAATTTTGTTCTTTAAAAATTAGTTTTCTATGAAAATTTCTTTAACTGTACTTCTTGAGCACTTTACTTCGTTTAGAACAACAAAACGTACTACCATACACATTTAGGATTTCGAATTACGTAGAAGGTTTTGTACGATTACTTTAAAATAATAATACAAATGAAATGATAAGAACTATATGATACACGCTGAAAAATGTCACTTCTGTAGTATGTTTAGGATACACTAGAAATATATAATATTTGATATAAACAAATGTTGTAAATATGATTTATTTATTTAAAAAGATTTTGACCGAATTTACACGGTGCGACATGTACCCTGCGACTTTTATAAATTCTCTTCTGAATTCCGTACGCAAATTCATACTCGTTTAGACGTATTGTTGTTACTTTCAGCAACCAGGGGACTTATTAAAGTTTTTATTCGTTCACTGACATTTATTTTTATTGAATTTTGTTATTCGTATTCAGTCACTCATAAAAGGAAATGCCAATTTGTCGCTTGTATTTTCATTACGTGCAACTTTTTTTACCCTGCAACCTTCCCTACACTGAAAATATTATATTCGTGAATATCACGAAATGTTTCACATATTACGAAATCTGTCTTATTTTTTCAGCCAAAGAAATGTTTCATACGATATATGAAAAAAGTTATGTATATTACGAAGAAGATTCTTCATATTTTTATGAAACCATTTCATACTTTTTATGAAACTATTTCATATTTTTTATGAAACTATTTCATATTTTTTATGAAACTATTTCATATTTTTTATGAAAATATTTCATATTTTTTATGAAACTATTTCATATTTTTTATGAAACTATTTCATATTTTTTATGAAACTATTTCATATTTTTTATGAAACTATTTCATATTTTTTATGAAACTATTTCATATTTTTGATGAAACTATTTCATTTTTTTATGAAACTATTTCATATTTTTATGAAACCATTTCATATCTTTTATGAAACTATTTCATATTTTTTATGAAACGATTTCATATTTTTTATGAAACGATTTCATAGTTTTAATGAAATGAAATAATTATTTTTTATGAAATTATTTCAATTTTTTTAAGAAATTAATTAATATTTTTTAAGAAATTATTTCATTTTTTATGAAACTATTTAATATTTTTTTATGAAATTATTTCATATATTTTATGAAATTATGATACATTGGTTATCGTTTTTTTACTTATGCCATTTTAGATTTGTAAGGTATAACTCGAAATCAATGAAAAATTAAAAATGAAATTACAAAAATCTGCAATGCTTGAAAAGCCATTTAACGAAATATATTTGGTGAAATTCTTTAACAAAAATTTTATTTGCATATAAGCACATATTTTATTTGAGAGAATTAGTTTCCAAATATATCGAGCCATAACAGCCAAAAAGACGTAAGCGCCACTCACAAAAATTTAGAGGGGAAGGTTTCTTTTTCGATTATTTTTTATTTAAATGCATATATATGTAATGTATACATATGTTTATATTACTGTAAAATTTAGTATAACGGTACATTTTGCAGCTATAAATTTCGGAAACGTGATGACATTTGTCATAAATAACCAATTTCCCTCAAAGAATTCAAAGTAAATCATGGTGGCGCTTACGTCTTTTTGGCGGTATCAAAGAAAGCGATTTTGTGTTACACCTTCGATGTGTTACACATTTGGCCCTCATTAAACTGAGAGTATACAAAGATAGCTGTAAAGTATGTTATACAGTAAAGATATATACAAACAAGTAAGAAAGTTCAGTCGGGTAAACCGGCTTACGAATACCCTCACCTTCAGTCCTTAAAAACGTTCGTAAATTTATTTTTTTTTTTCAATTTAAAATGCATTTAATAATTTTAAAGCATACACTGGTATGAAAGTTATAAGCTGGTTACTTTTGACGAAAAATGGTCCATTTATTGTATTGCCCATTTTTCACTGAACTGTAGGCACTACAACAGCATTACACTGTACAAAATTTCATGTATTTTTATGCAGTGGTATTAAAGTTATAAGCTCTTAAGTTTTGGTGCAACATTGTCCATTTGTGTGGGAGGTACCTAAAGGGGCGTGGTAAACTCGCCATTTTTTCTCGAGATAGCAGTGACTATAACACTAATACTATGTGTGGAATTTCAGGAGATTCGAGGAAATAGTTAAAAGTTATTAGGGAATCAATATTTCTTTAAATTGTAAACCTTTGTGGAGGAGGTACTAGAGAAGTGGACCAATATGGCCCTTCTTCGAACTTAGCCGGGGATAGAAAATATATTACCACGTACCAAATATTAAGTCAATCGGTTATTCCTTTCGAGAGTTTTCGTGCGCACCAGCCAGCATACAGACACACAGACATTCTGACGGACGAACGGACATTGCTCAAATGGTCTTGGGTCACTCCTTCGATGTGTTACACTTTTAGTTCGTACCAAATGATATATACCCTCCTCCTTGCAAGGTGATGGGATTAAAAACTATTTCTTTGAATCAATTAAAACGTTTCCAAAGAATCGAGTCTTTTGCGGGGGCGTTTAAGGCGTTAGCTAAAAATACGATCAAAGTCATGGGACTATGGAACTGTCATCTTACATGAACTGACAGTTAGTAGAACTTTCGCTGTACATAATTATTGTTCATATGAACAGTTCTTGACTCCTTGGAGATTATTGTACCACCTCTATCCGGTAGGTTTTGTCCGAAGAACGCAATAAAAACAAAACTACGTATACAAGAAGCCGACTTTGTTTCTATTGCAAATACAGAAAAGCAAAGCGAATATAAGAGACAAAACGAAATACAGAAAAAACAGAAAGCATAAGAACAACACAACACTAATCAAATAAAATCGAAAGTGTTGCTGCTACGTATTCATTTGAGAGTCTACGTAAGAATTGATGTGCGGTTGTACGGCGTCGACGACGACGACTACGAGAGGAAGATACGGAATGTAGATACAAATGCGATAATGGCAATAATTTACCCCCGTAGATGTTAAAATATTCGCACTGCTTGCGCCGCTTGCGCCGCTCTCGCAAAACACGTCTGTACGCGTGTGTGTTTGTGTAGTCGCGTACGTTTCGTCGTTTCGATTCTAGGTTCGAACTATTTGTGATGATTTGCTAGAGATTGTGTCCGTCTGTCTGACGGCGTGTGAGCACTACGAAAGCGAAGAATGAATGGGTGGTGGGATAGGTGGTATACATATATGGGTGTGTGTGTGTGTGTCTTTTCTGTTCTAGACTTGGCGTGGTTTTTCCTCAAGAAATTCTCTCCTCATTGTTTAAACTTTTCGCTGTTTGCACTTATTCACACTTTATTAAACAATACGGTCGATTACTGTTTGCTGCTGCTGTTGCCGTTTCTGTTGTTGTTCCTGTTGCTGTTGCTGGCGCTCGTTGTTAATTTGTTAGTGTTTCCTTTGGTCTCTAGTATTTATTTATAGTTGGTTTGTTATTATTAATTTGACCTAAATTAGTTTTTTAGCAATTCTCTGTATGTAATTTGCCCGTATTGTTTCTATACGTATTGTATACGTTACAATACTATTGTTTGGTAAGGCCGATTCGACAGTAGGTACTCGCACGTATGTATGTATGTATGTTAGAAATGGTAGTGCGAATAATAAATATCTACTTAAGATGCAAATTAGCACTAATATTTAATAGGTATGTACATACATATGTATGTGTACAACGCCTAAGTGGAACACAATGAGTTGTAAACACAAATTTCGTGGATCTAACTAGTAAGTACAAAGATTTATAGAGGTTCAGGCAAAAAAACATCTTTAGAATTCGGTGTGATGGGAACTAAAAACAATAATAATGATTTAATTTATTTTATGCAACCCAGGAAAGCGAGGACGGCAATTTCAAATATATTCATTTACTTATATGCATTTCAATAGAAAGTAAATTTATATTCTAATTTAACGGTCCAGGGAAGCCGGGTTACAAATACCATGTGGCTAGATTTTGCAACGACAGACCAGAGCCTCTGGTGGGAATCGAACCCACGACACCCAAACTCATTGGCCAGCCCTCTCCCAACTCACGTACTGGGGCGCTCCATTCTAAATATAGTTGGTACTAAGTGTATTTTTCAGAATCCCTAGCTTCTCTCTAACTTAGGAATTCTTATCTATTCTAATTATGATATTTTTACCAATTTTTTAGATATGAGTTGTTAATATTGGTAATATGTTCTCAATTTCATAGGTGGACAACTATGAATTATATATATTATGTCTAAGCCTAAAACGTAAAAGTCCTTTCGTCCGACCGTGTTTTATATGTTTGCAGTTAAAAAAAACTTATTCTTCAAATACATTTCCCATATTCGCGTTTTTTACGCTTTCGATATTTTTGAATTTAAAGGAAATTTATATGTACATATTTGGAACAAAAACTTTTAAATATTTTATATTTTTGAACAAATACATTTTATTTGAAAATCAAGAAAATTTATTTTCAGCACATTTTTAAAAAAATTTACAACAAAATATATGTACGAACTAATTTTCTCAAATAAAAAACGTATTTTTGTATTAAAAAACAATTATTGTTTAGGTATTTCTCCTAAAAATTTTTTATTTAATAAATGTTTTTTAAAACGTTGGTGACTTTTTCGAATTTCACTTTAATTTTTACTTGATTTCGAATTTACCTTACAGGTAAAAATGGCATATACGAGTTTATCATACATTTTTGTTTTAAAACAATCAATTTTAGTTTGTAAATATTTCAAGTCTTCATTTTCTGTCAATACTCACGGTGAAAAATCGTCGTTGGTGATATGTTTCAATTGAATGCAAATATATTTGGACCAACAATTTTCAAATAATGGGTCTTCCAATAAGGGGGTTAATTGCGATTCATGATATATGGGTCATTCTAAGAAACTTCGCCGAATAAACGGTAGCTCAAAACTGAATTACATGTCCCCGATTCTTTCAAATTAGGCATTTTCAATACCTATTTTATATTTTTGAAAAATACCTATTTTGAAGAGATACCTATTAATTTCTTTTTTCTTGTAATGACCCATAGAAAAAGAATCGCGTTGCGCCTTTGTATATTTTTCCGGACCCCATAATTCGACCCCCTCTAATGTATATATATATGAAGAATAAACGTATATTGCTATTACAGAAATGATGTATTGTAACATTAAAAATGTAAGCAAATATAAATGAATATGCTTACTTATCTTAAATAATGTGGCATGGTAATAATAAATACCTACATTTTAAAGATGCGGAAAATCAAATTTACTATTTGCCTACGTATCGCCAATTTAATAGTAAGATACGTTTTTCAGTATATCAAAATTAAATTTTTAGATGTTTTATGAAGTTGATTCATACTGTAAATCGATTATCTCCCGCATAACCGAAAAATGGCATCGGAGTATTGACAACAAATGATGATTTTAAATATTTAAAAATATAAAATATGTGCTGTAAAATAAAATCTAATGCTACTTAAGTCATTTTTAACTATAACTCCTAACCAAGGCAACATGAACACAGAAATAGTAAAAAGTCAGCAAACTTTTGAAAATCTTTTTACAAAAATTTTGTTGAGGAGCAATTTCTAAAAAATAATTTATTTTGAGGGTAAACACATATTTTGTTAGGGAAAATTAGTTCGAAAACATATTTTGCTATTACATATTAATAAATAATATTTTTTCGATTTTCAAACAAACTTTATTTGTTGAAAAATGTATTTTATTTAAAAATTTGGTTTCTAAAGATATTTTCTTCCAATTCAAACATACATACGTATCTCACCCGTATAGTTATTTGCCCTTTCTTATGAAAGTTGGTATTACCTTTTTCTACATATAATCACGTTTCAATTATTTTTAGATTGCTTGACCATTTCCCCTAAAAGTTCATTTTAACATCACATATTAGCAGATATCAGTAGATAACACTTAACATTTATAAGAACTAGAATGCGTAGGAATTTACGAATTTGAAATATAACATTAAAATATAAATAAAAAACCAACAACAATCTTGGGGTGTACTCCCAGAAATAGACGAATTAAGCACACCCGCACTGAGATTAAGAAATCTATCGCCGCGTCGTATCTTTACCACAAAGTCTTAGAAATTGACACATTGTCACGAAATTGTTTTTCCGCAAAAATACAGTTATCAAAAACAAAGCCAAAATTGTTAACATCGAAATGATCTAAATCATTACGGAAAAGTTTTTAATGGAGGAGTGGGAGAAGAAAATCTTTGACGATATAACTGTTATGCATTGCACTTTGGAAAATTCTTTTAATCAAATCAGTTTAATGTCTTGTTCGTGATGAATGAACATTAGCTACAAAACAATTTTTTTAAATGTTTTAATCAAACCCATTTCAGACATAACAACGAATACGTGTTCTTACGAAACATAAATCCAGAATAAATTTTATAAATTAATCTAGTACATTAAGGATTAGCTATTGTAAAGACTCAATTTTTCTTACTTGTTCTGAATTCTGATTTTTTTGCCAACTATAAAATGTATTATTTTCAACAGAGAATCAATGTGCGAATTTATTTTGAAATCGGGAATTTTGATACATATGTAAGATCTAATTTACACCGAGCGGATTGTCCCTGACACGAGGCTTGCGACACGAATTTGTTGACGCAGGGTGTACAGAAACATGAGGGGTAGTAAAAGTTACACGAAATAAAAACACTAAAATTGAATTTTTCTATTTATGAGTGACTGAATGCAAATCAATAAGGAAGGGCTAAAGTCGGCCGGGCCGCCTATATGCACCGCCCTCTCAGAGAAGAATAGGAAATTGTCAAGTTTTATCATTATTGTTGTCCTAAATTAAAATAATGATCTATTTAGAATTTTTTAGTGTTTATATTCAAAATCCATAAGTAGACATATGTATATACGGGGCTATAACTTAGTCTAAACCGAGTTTCTTCAAAGTTTGCTTTTGGCTCAAGAAACTTTTATCTGCTAAATATTAAACGTATCTTTCCTGAAATGGTCTTGCCTCACGAAATTTTTATCAGCTAATATGATGTGTTGGGAGCTGCAGTCACAGCGGTTAGATGAAAAATCGGTATACTCGTATATGGCTATATCTAAATCTGAACCGATTTAGTTCAGTTTAGTAGGGTACATTTGCGGGTCAACCGCCTCCCCTTTTCGTAATCATCGGATGTAAAATATAGCTTATATGACGCTTAGATGACAAATCGGACAGAAAATATTTATGGAAATCGTGCCGGGTTACACCAAACTTGTTGTTCCTGTAATATCGGACATACTTTTGCTGAATTTCATACAGTTCTGTGAACAAATATGTATGTTACAGTCCCTATATGCCAAATCGGAGGTACATATATGGGCATTTCCGCCGAATGGTCAACCAGGGCCGAAAAATAAAATGTTGGTAATCATCGTATTTTATTGTAAATAATTATAAAAAAATTAATACAAAACGTCTAAATTTTTAAAATATAATGGTTTCATAGCATATCTCAGTTGTTTTCATGAGAAAATTTGCCTAAAAACTGAAAAATTTTATTTTTTCCATTTTAAGCTACTTTTACAGACATTTTTATATTTAATTATTTTACATATAAAAACATAAAACATAAAAACATGCTTGCACTCTTTCTACAAAATGTCTCTATTACAATCAATTAAGAAGAGAAAAATGCAAGGAGACCAAAAACAAGTTCGATTAACGATTAATTTAACGATTAAAACAGATGGAAAAATCGTACGTTCGCGACCGGCACCTAAGCCAATTAGAAAAAAAACCAATAGAGATAATTTATTGTGTAAATACTCGTTAGAAAGCTACATTAATCCTCTTTTAAAATAAATTAATAGCTTCATTATATTCCGTTCCTTTTCTCAGATTTTTGCATGTTACTAGATTCAGCCAAAGTTGACTTCTATTTCGCGTACGTTCGTGACCACATGTTTATTGCTATTATTATGAAAACTAAAACTCGATGAAACCCATCTTTTGCACCTAACATAGAGCTGCCAATATGCTATCAAATAACCAAAAAATGCTGGGAAAATTTTTGTTTTCTATATTTTTTGTACATCAAAAGCGTACGAACGTACGTTCGCGACCTGCGGAAATGCCCATATATTAAGGCGGGTCAAAAAGAATAATCGCGGTTGTCCGCATCTCAAATGAAAGCTTGTTTTGTTTAGTGAATATCCTAAAAATATTTGGGCTATATCTTGAACCGCCAGTGAGCTAGAGCGATATTACATAATATCTAAAATTCTTGTTTTTCTTGCAAATACCGAACATCTTGGGCCAAAGCAAAATATTTTTCCAATATTTTTCTAGCTAGAACACGCTATTCTGAATAAAACATTACCAATATTATGATTCTCTCACTGATAGAACCGAAGATATTCACGATTTAAGGGCGTACGTAGGTTGGCTAAATTACTTACAACATTTTAAATTATTCAGCGATTTTTTGCATTTTGCTATGTTTTTATTAGAAATTTATTTAGAAATTATTAAAAAATATAATTTTTACACCATGTTTTGACACATATGTACATATATTCGAAACCGTTCAACTGCTGAAAAAATGGTATTAGAAAAAGTTAAAGGCCACACAATTTCGAATTCTTTAAAACTGAAACAATTGAGATCCATTGTTCTCGAGTTGTGGAGAGTTACAAGCGATTGAATGAATAAACCTTTTTGAAAAAATCGTAATTCCGCCATCTTTAAATTGCTCATAACTTCACAATTTTTTTTTTTATTTTTTCTTTAAACATGTATGAAATATTTTTAATTTTCTTTTGAATTTAGTAGTTTTTATACGTGCCTCAAAAGACTTCGCTCTACCAATGTTGGTACTGATCGGGTGCAAAATACAGCATCTGTATTGTTTTGATGCCATATCAGTACAAACATATATATGAGAACTATGTCTAAACCTAATTCAAGAGCTCGTTCTTGGGCCAAAAATAGTACTGTGAACATGTTTCATCACGATTGGGTCAGAAATATGACATAATCAGCCCACATTTACATAAAGCTGCCCCTATCGGATCCACGTATTCCTGATCCCTTTCTTCACGCTAAATTAACCTATACCGCGAGTATGAGTGACTACAGCACCGATTGATAATATAAATATAATGTGTAACATAAAAGTTAAAATAGGCCAAACGACGATTCTAAATTTCAATATAAAAATATACAATGAAAATTCTAACATTGCCTTAATAAAATTGCTATATCTTTTAGGTCAATCAGGGTTCCATTTAGAGTTTTTCATGGACAATTCATAATATTTTAAGCTTTTAGAAAAGAAAAATTAAGGATCTGAATTGATACTTTTCCAGGATATTCAAGGACTGAGGATGTTTTCTATATTTTGACCACCAGTTGCAACAGAGATAGACATTTAAATCTCTAGACATTTCATTGCTTTGGAGCAAAGCTTTTCACTGGTATTAATATCATCAAAATATGTAAAGCTGTTAAGAAGATATGACAATTTTAAAAATGGTAATTTTGAGAAAAATCCGTGAGGCAGGTAACTTTCGAGCTCTGTACCACAAACACTGCAATGAATTTGAAAAACTAAAAACGTCAAAAATTGCATACACACTTATTGTGACAATTTTTATTACAATCGAAAGGGGCAATATTTTGGATTGTTCTAGACTTGTGTCGAACTAGTTCAGTAGTTGTCGAACTCGTTCAATTAGGGTGACCAGGCAAACAATTACGAACATAATAATTATATCGAACATTTCACTTAGTTTGTGAGGGTCATACCTGGTCATCCTAAATAAACTATTTAGTTCACGAACTACACAACTCTAGATTGTTCGAACTGTTTTGGAATAACCCAATCCTTTTGGATCGCTTCGTGTAAAACGAGTCTAAATAAAAATAATGCTATTTTTGAATTAAGTACAAATAGGCAACTGCAGACATTTTGATATTTTTATTTTTTCTGCAATTTTCCCTTATAATATAAATCATATGGCATATATACTTTGTCATCTATAACATTCAATTGTGTTGGCGGAAAGACAACAAATTTTTACTGATGTAACTCTCACTACGGACATATTACACGACTTAGCATACTTTAGAATGCAGGTAACGATATAAGACTATTGTAATATCGGTTTAAAAAGTATATATGTAAATACGGGTATGTATTTATGTAATAAAATTATTTATTTTATTCCATGTATTGTGTTAACAAAAATAACAATTTACGAATGACATGTGTACACATACACACACCCATAAATATGTATATATGTATATACGGATATTTGCCAACAATTTAATTGTACATTTATATATAGGTATGCATTCTTCCTACAATTCATATGCATAAGTAATGGTTTGTTTGTGATGACACCAACACCTACGCTCTTTTTCATACAATCACACCCACTCACAAACACACACTCATGTATGTTGAAGTACGCATCGAGCGAAAATTGCTTAAAAAATGTATGACTGAATTTCCGGTGCTGAAATTTCATAAACAAATTTCAATGGTAGTGCATTTTACAATGGATCATTAACAATCTGTACAATTACATACAACAAAAGTTTTTGTATAGTATCTCGAATGTTTTACTTCCTGAAAATTTATAGACAATATCCTGGGAGTTTAAGGAAATCTGGCTGTAATCAATTACATCTCTAGAATAAACCGGAAAATATAGATGAATATTGAAAATGGATCCATCATACCTAGCATGATTTCAAAGTTACACGTAAGGAGCAAAATATTGGCGTAGGAACGAAATTTTAGACAACTAACAGCCACATTGCCGATAAGCGAAACTTCATTAGTTCAATCTCAATATTATTTTTCTCAAACAGATTTGTATTAGCAGTAAAAGACATTTAAGTTGAAGGAAATAAACTGTTTATTCGTCTACAATTTCGTTTCGATTTGTATTAGCAGTAAAAGACATTTAAGTTGAAGGAAATAAACTGTTTATTCGTCTACAATTTCGTTCGTTTGGAAAATATTCTTTCCTCGGTGGCATAAAACATCTCAAATATTTAGGCATAGCGTTTTAAGTGAATTCACAATGAAAGTATATTAATGAAAATTATGTAAGCTATTTCATAAATACTAAAAAACATTTCATAGATTTTAGGAAATGTAATGATAAATATTAGGAGCAGTTCCTTTGGAAATTGATTTTATACGGTTTTCATTAATATTATGACAACGTCGTAACTAATACTTCTGCAGATAACACTGTGCAACAGTGAAAGAAATACACGGACTTGACAGTATAGGTTCGATTTGGCGAATTTGATGACCAATTTTTTTTATGGGCCTCCAAAGTTTCTGAAAATCAGTGGGCCCCTCGAAAAACGTGTCAACAGCTTTTGTCCAACAACTAATTCCGACTTGGTGATACCGCTTAACTATATATGGCAATAATGTAGCTAAGAATATTCTGAATAAAGATCCTTAACATTTTTTGCGAAAAAAATGTTTTTTTTTTTCACTTTTTTTGCATGTTTGGCAAAATTTTAGCCAACGTAAATTTGAACAACTTTTGTGCACATATCAATACAATCTGAACGTGTCTAGGTACACTAAATAACTCAAAAACCACATTATACCCCAACAATTTTAGTATTTCACTATTATGTAAACAAATATTTTTTAGGGGGTGAACAATTACGAGTCCCTGAAAGTTATGCTGAAAAAAGTGAAACAAATAATTTTTTTCCTAAACTTTTTCAAAAAAAAGTACCGGAAAAAATTTTTACTTTCAAGTCCGTGTATTTTTCAAAATGTGTTCATTTGTTGCATAGTGTAATTTATTCAGCATGAAACTGTTGTGAATACTTTGTAAAATTATTGTTGCGTTAAAAAAGTCCTTCGATGTTATATACATGTATGTATGTGTACACACGCACATGTGGAAGATTCTTCGGAGAACAAATGTTCAACCAATGCAAAAACATCAAGAAACATCAAATGCAAATGAAAACAAATGAAAATGAAAATGCATTAACAATAAATAAATTTCACTTTTGTTTTTGTTCGGTTTGCCACACATTTCTTTTGTGTTGTGGGCGTCAGGTCCCGCATCGTATTCTTCTACTCTCTCCTCTGATCAGATGATTTGCTGGTACGTTGCCCGGTGGTACTCGGTATGAGTTTAAGATCTGTCGACTGGTCGGACGGCACTCGCTCGCTTAGTCGGCCGGTCATTTATAATATTTAAATAGCGTCTGCAAATGCGAGTGTCACAACTCAGCGGTGACCAACTGCGGTCTGTTTTCGTCTGTCCGGGCCCGGTTGGCATGGCATGGCGTGGCGTACCGTGGTGTATCTCAAGTGTGTCTCCCCGGAGAACTCGAAACTGATTTTGTCGAGCCCAAATGTAAACAATTAGCAAATAGTAAAGTGTGTGACTGACGGACTGAATAAAAGTAAAATGTTCTGAAAAATATATTCGCATGTCCTAACATGTGTTTTGCTTTCTTTTCTATGTATTTACATCTATGTGTGTGTGTGTGTCAGTGCGCGCGTGTAGATGATAATTCAAAAACTACAGAGGCACTACAACAACGATGTTGGATATTTCGGATGTTGCCTCCAGTTTTTGTTGGTGCCTTCTGGGGTGCTATGAATTTTGCAAGTCGGCTGCGTTGGCTGTTTTTGTTGTAAGGTGTCCATTTGGTTCTTGTTGGCTTAATTTGTCTTGTGTGCTGCTTAGCAGTAGCCGCAACAACAGCGACAGTTGTTGTTGTTGTTATTATTATTGTTGATGTTGTACAATTGTAGACGCCAAAGTTGTTGCCACTGTTGCTGGTCATTGCGGTGCACAGAGTTGAGTGGGCACATTTGTTCCACTACTGCATGGACATTACGTCCCGTTCAGTTCGTCCATGGAACCAAGCGTTCACCCGCCTCTCGGTCGGTCGTTGTATAATTTGGCCTCCTTTCTTTTCACTTTTTTTTGGGTGGGAAATATTTTTAGTGCTTGACACTTATTGTATTTAATTAAAAGTAAATTTTTACTTTTTGCACTCGCTTGTTGGTTTCTCTTCAGCATTTACATACATTTACAAGTATTCACGACAATATGCATAGTTTTTATTGTATTTTAAATATGTTGGGTCTCGGTGTTGGGAATGGTGATGGTGATGGCGGCCTGATGTTATTTCGGTCGTTCTTTCTGTTCGTTTCTTTTCCCTGCTTTCCCTGCTATTTGTCCATAGCCCCAGACATTTGACCAGTCGCTGGTAACCGCAAATATGCCCTCACTTACATATCTACGCGGCACACACACACACATCCAGACACTACTACAAATGTATGACTATATATCCCAACAGTAGGGTGTAACGAAAACCACCGACGAAAATCACAGGACATATTGCTGCATATCGCTCATTTAGAAAAAGAACGTAACATTTAGAGTTATGACATTTCACTTAAGTGTGATTTAAATGGTCTATACAAAAATAATAATCGGCAGATTGGGATGACATAACTTCTGAAGTATGCCAAATATTGTCTTTTTCTCAGTAATAGACCAATCATGGATCAGCTTGTAGATATGGAAATGTAGGACAATTTAGTATGACCACTTCAACAAAAAAAATATTATGAGTTGTGACGTTTTTTTTCAGAATGAGCGATATGTATATTGTACTCGTAAAGATATATACTCATAGCACAAAAAAATGAAATGTTACATTGTATCAATGAAATAATACATATCGATGGAAACTCCTACGATTTAGAAATTCCTAGCTGTCATACGACTACCTATCAAAGCATTTTGCGCCATCTTCACCGGTTCCGAAGTTACCTAAAACTCCTATGTGTTTCCCTCTATAGAAAGGCTGCGACAAAAACTCCTATGTGTTTTAGGCACAGCGTGCGCCAAAAAAACGGCTAATGAGGGTTTGTTCAGAATCATTCGATTCTATTCGACTATGAATAGATCAAAATCAGATTTGCTTCCTTACGCGAATTATTGCTGACACCAATCTACGTATGTAACTCAGAGATCATAAAATGCAAATATAGTAATCTTATTAAATTCCCTATAATATTGCTGTACAAATATGGCGGCGTAAAGCGAATTTATGTATTAAAAAATCTCAATATAATAATATTGCAAATATCGCGTACTTTAAAAAAGCCTTACAAATATTCATATTTATGGGAATTATGTTATAGTTTTAGATTTCCACGATTCAATGTAATTAAGTAGTTTTTATAGCTCGCGAAAGGAAACAGGTCTCTTCATCAATCTGAACAAAACCTCATTAGCCGTTTTTGCCGTCAATCTGACCAACTATCGATTACTTGAGGCACGCTGTGAACGTTCGAATATAAAACTCCTATTTGTAATTTTTTTGTTTTATTAATATTTAAAATGCTCCAAACAAAATTACCTATGTGTAGATTTGACGAAATGGCACAGTATTTTGTCTCTCCTAAAAACTAGTAAAAAAACACATGGGATGGGTTTCGTCAGCCCACCGACAATAATATTTTTTACTTCAGATTTATGATTTGGAACCAATGGCACTTGTGCTGCCGATTGGAACCAAACTTTGCATTTACACGCTTTATCGTTCAATTATATTCTTGCATATTTTCGATATGCACTCAAATTTTCTATATTTGAACGATACAATATCTAAATTCTAAGTTTAGTTCCAATCGAATGAAAAACATTAAACAATCCGAGGTCTAAATATTAGTTTTATATATAAGATATAGAATGGCCAAATATACTGTAGTTTCACACATTTTTTCAAGCAGCTGTGAGAGTTTCGATCACTTTATACGTCAGATCAGTTAGCAGTTTTACTACTTTGAGAAGTACAGATATAAAGAGGGAGAAACAGTAACTTTACACGGGAAAACATTTTCTCCAAACCCAGTTTATGTTTAAATATTGGCTATTTGGCTTCACCTATTGTGGTAACTTTCCCATTAAAGTTCATAAAATATTGTAACTCTTTAAAGTTACTTATTATGTAACCAAATGTCGCAACATAAATTGCAAAACATTAATGTATATATATTGATATTTTAAAGCGAGAAATCGCACACCAGGTGCAAGGTGATAAGACAAAAGATAATAAGATACTACACAACTGTTATCTAGTTCTCAAAGGTGGTACTTTAGTATGATTTTGGAATAACCATAGTCCATTACACCCTTGTACAGATTTCTGTATATGAATATATACTCCTATACGACATGAATCTCTGTATGTATAGATGGATGGACACAATCACATTTACTCGACCACCACATGCTGCTGCTTTTGGCGTGTGTGCTGCTGATGGTGCTGTTCACTTTTAGTACTTGTCTGTTAAAATAAATGTTATTTTTTCTAGCAGTCGCCACCTCCTCCATATTTTGCACTCGTTCTGTCAAATTATTTTATTGTCAAATAGCATTCATTGTCCATACACGATATACGCCTATACACATGTAAAGTAAATGTGTGTGTGTGTGTCTGTTGGTATATATGTATGTACATACAAATATGTTATTTGCTCCTTTTGAATATACATATGTTACATATACATACATGTAAACATATATACATATTGATGTGTTTGTATCCCATATGAGAAACTAGTATTTTGGTCCATTTCTCCCAATGTTGCAACAATAATTCATAGTCACAAAGAGTGTCCTTTTGCCTTTACAAAAGTCCATACGTAAATGTGTGTAAGTGAGTGTGTGTGTTTTGTACAGTGCAGTGCAAAATTTAAGTTGAAGCATTGACTTGCACTTAAGTCAATGGTTCTGTCTATTGTGCGCTCCTTATTTATGATCTTTTGAACACCTCAGACACGAATTCTCTCAATATATTCCAGTCATATGCTCTGAGATGGGTATGCATTGTCGGACCGAAATATCGAAATCTTGCATGTGTGAAAGTTTGGCACAGAAAATGTTCCATCGTTTTGATGTTTTCCCTGCATGCCCTGCATTCGTCGTTTTCAGCTAGTTCTATGCGAGGCAGATGTGCTTCTAAGCTTGAGTGTCTCGTTAGAACACTCATCACCAAGAACTTGTTTAGTTTCAGAGAACTACTTGTTTTCTTCTCATTTGGATCACCCCACAGTATTTTTGCATTTTCTCCCACTGTTTTGCTATTTCACATCAATTTGTGAACCATCACTGCCCAGGGCTTCAATTCATCCTTCGTGGCTTCAAAATGTTTCCAATTTTCTATGTTTAATGTCTCTTACTATCGGAAAATAATAATTTTATGGCAAACATTTCATTGAAAAATTTTAAATTTGTAAGCATTTATCTATATATTGGAAAATACATCTGAGCATGTTTTGTTAGATCTTAAATTCCGATCTACAAATAGGGATGCAACGAAAGTGACTTTAGCGAAAGCGAATGCGAAAGCGAATATTGAAATATATATCTTGTGAAAGCGAAAAGTGAACCTTTAGTACCAACAAAATTGAGGAACTAAATTGATACTTTTCCAGGATATTCAAGTATTAAGAATGTTTTCCGAATGCGAATATTCGTTACATCCCTATCTACAAATAAACTTAATAACGTTTTGAGATAGACATACCGCTTTAAGCGCAATGGGTTCACAAAATAAAAAAATCTAAAACGATTTTTTTGAAAAAAAACTAAAAATCGTATGAAAAATTATAGATAAAATTATTCAAATTTAAGCCGATTACAGCATAACGAAGAAAAGAAACCAACTACATGAAGGAAAATCAATGTTTTTTAAAAATATATGAAATGAACAAAAAATATGTTTGAGAGCAAAATTTTTAAATAATATATATTTTGATATAAATAAAAAAAATATAAAATCCTTTGGATCGTATATATTAATATATTACAACAAAATATATTTGCAAACTAATTTGCTCAAATAAAATATGTGTTTAAAGTTTTAATAAATTTTATTTAAAAAAAGCACAATTAAAAAAAATTTATAACATATCTGACTTTATCGAATTCACTTTTGATTGTTCGATGATTTTGATTTGCACTTTACAGTTTAAAATATTATAAATTGCATTTGTTTTTGTTTTTCAGCATTAATTTGTGATTTCTTAATGTTTCAATTATTTATTTTGCAACATTTCTTTTAATCAAAGAACGAATAAACAACTTAATCTTACTTTTAATTATCTTTTGGCAACTTGGAATTTTTGTAAATGTAAAAAACAAAGAACCAGCTTTCAACCTAATGAAAATTAATTCGAATATTATTAGATAGGAACATGTTTTGCATTTCATTTCACGCAATAGCGGCATTTCCAAAGAATCAAATATTTGGATGCAAAGAAAAAATTGTTTCCAAAAAAATAGATCCAACTAAAAAAATATTGGAAAGCAAACAAAAATTTGTTTATTACTACATCTTCGCAAACATATAATATTTGTGTGTGTCAAATATCATATATTTCGAGTGCATCCTAAACATATATAAGTTTCAAGCAGAATATGTTTGCGGCAAAATACTACAGGAGCGTTTTATTTAGCGTGTAAAAATCTAAATTTTAGTAAAGCTATCCGAAGTAATGTCTGTATTTAACAACACATAAAAGATTATTTTGTAAATAATTGGTTCAGGTAACTTGCTAAAGTAATTATTCTATTTTTTTATTGGATGTCTTTCAGATATGATTCGAAGTCTTTGTTATGATGTAAACTTGAGTATTAATAGAGTATGTTTTTTTTATTAATTTCCTTCATTTAATAATTTTCAATATAATTTTTGTGAAAAAAAGCGAGTTTATCCTATTGTTAAAGCGCACTGCAAAATTAGTAATTTAGTATAGACCATTTGTAGCCATCTTGATTTTTCCATCCAAGCATATATGTATTAAAAATAGCGAAACTATGAGCAAGGAAAATGAATAATTAAACAAATCTAAAGAAACTATAGAAAATTTTGTATTATTTTCTCTTTGCTTAGGAGGCAGGAATACATTGAAATATTTGGTCGCAGATTAAGCACAAAATGGCTGTGGTCAGATATATGATACCTGAAACAATGGCATTAAATCCTCCATACTTTAGCGGTATCCGTGCAACAACTTACAATTTTTGTATTGCAACGTTGGCAGAAAAGTCATCGCCAATAAATTGTAATACATTGTACGATGGGCGAAGTGTATGCATCTGACAATGGAGCCATTGTCAGAGAACATTTTATTGGCAACACTGTCCATAACATATTTTATTGGCAATCCTGCATGTAAATATTTACGAAATATATTGTAAATATGTGAAATTATAGGTTTTCTTGCAATCCTCTGAACTGACAATTCACCTATTGCTAACAATTTGTCATTGTCAGAACATTGGCATCACTTTGACAGAGTTAAGATCTGACAACCTTGTGTACATAGCTTTAGTTATGTGGATCCATTTGAAAGGAATAAACTAAAAAATAAGAATTTCGGAGAAAATCAAGGGGTCGTATGTGGAATGTAAAATGTCATTCATATTGTTAAGTATACGGCGGGGTTCCTACCAATGGAGTACCACACTGTGGTAGTAGTAGGACTCATGACTTTGTGCATTTGTTTGTACCGCCAAAGAGGTTAAGGGATAAATTACTTTCTGAATTGTTTTTCCATGCCTGTATTATCGCTTAATATTTTTGATATAGCATCAACATAAATGTCCCTTTAGATGCATTTTCTCAGTATTTTTGAAGCAATAGTGATTTAACCGATCTGGCTGTGATTTACTTTTTTTTGCTTAAAATAATCCCTGGAAAATGAGTCATATCTATTCAGGCGAGTTGTATGTATGAGAGCGTTTGATGCTGGAATAGTTTGTTGGCGCCAATGCGTTTTTGTTATTATGTTTTCGTTTGTTTTATTGTGTTCTTTAAATCATTTAGATTTGTAGCTAGGATATTCTCTGGGCTTTAGCCCACCTTCCCTCTATAATGCTATAGAATGCAAAGTTTCTTCAAAAACTGTATTCTGAAGTAGAAGTAGCATTCATGAAATCGAGATACAAGGAGCTAGCTGCATGTTTTGTTTTTCTTTTTTTTATAGTATATAACGTGATCTATTCGCCACATCCGTTTCATATAGTAATCCGCTTTTTTGACGACATAAAAATTACACGTTTATGTTTATATAAATTAATTGTTATCCTTCTGTAAATGAATTTCCTTAAGTACAATCGAAAATTGAAAATATATTTTACTTAGAAGAATATTTTTGAAAATGTTTTGCACATCACTGTACGTATTGTTATAAATGTACATTAGTATAGTCCAAAACATGCAGGTGATCAAAGAAAAAACTTAAAATATCGATATAACAATCATTACGAAATTTGTATTTACTGTTCAAAATAAAGTACCGAAATGAGTTGTTCAAGTTGGAAATTATTAAGGAATTTTACCGTACTGTAAACAATAAGAATTTTACTTATTACAAATATTTCACCAACTCACCCTAATATGCAAACTGATATTCCAACACAAGGTGCGTGATTTGCTGAAATTGCCGTGCTATATGTATGAACATACAATTGAAAGCACTCAATAAATAAATAACAAATAAATATTTAAATTATTGCAAACAATGTAAAAAAGCTCCGAGAAAAAAATTCGATAATTTGTGATATTGGATTTAAAATAAAATCTATGGATTTCCATAGATTTCCAGCCACTTTCGACTATTAGTTCAGGTCCAGCTGTTGAGCGGTGATGTCTGCAGGAATCCATGATTTTGTTGTGTGGCTGTTTTACAATGTCTGCGGTATTTAGTGGCTTTAAGCCCTTATGTTGCACAAACTTTAAAGGTTTCTGTAGATGTAGCTTAGTAAATACCACCCATGAAATTTATGTGGGATCGCAGGAAACGAATGAAAACAGAAGTCATTCTGGCATCAAGATTGGAAGCCGAATGACATATGACCATTGTCGATATGGTCCATTCATATGCATCCATTCATCGTTCAGCATTGACACCATGAGAAATGATGCAGAAGTTTTTATGCTAGTTTGAGTTTTGCCCGTTGGCATCTTCTATTTTTTACGAACTTTATGGTTTTAATGCAATATCTTTCAAATACCCACGAGACCAAATTCTTAACCGTTGTCATGGTCGCGTGTTGTTTGAATTATCACGTTAATAAAATCGGTCGTTCATCGCGAATTCTGCATGACACGAGTTGGTAATATTAAAAAATAACATCAAAAGTTTAAATCATTTTGGTTGTTATACGAGTATTTATAATTTTTTATAGAAATTGCATTGTAGTGCAGTACTGAAAACGGAAAACAACTAAAGTAATATTTGACTATATCTTGTTAAGTTATGAGTTTCCCGAGTTTCATTATTTACGATAATTTCCACCACGGGTATTTCCGGAGTCCCTGATTTTGAAACCAAATTCAGAATAGTCAAATTTAAAGTAGCATGTCCAATATAGCGTTACTTTTCCCAGCACATTACATGTATAATCTGTTATCCTCATCAGGAGTTTTTTTGTTGGGAACGATGATTCCGAATTTGAAGTCAGAATACCAAATAGCGAAAGAATATTTAATTTTAAATACAGTGCAGCTATCGGATCTAATGTGAACAACACTCTGAATATTCAATTTTCTCCGCCCTATGGCAAGTCCACTTCTAATGTCAATCAGACTATATGTAGTTTCAATCTACATATACTCTCAAAAAGCCAATCAAATAACATGGACATCGTCTACATTATAAGGAATTGTCTTTTTCTAAATTTGAGACATTATTAAAGTATTTTGGAGCAAACCAAAAGCAAACCCCAACATAAAACTTTTTACCGAATGCACTAAACACTCGCTCTTTTGTCCTTGTAAACTATAATTAATACACATTTTAGCATTTTAGCAAAAATAAAATAATCAGTGGAAGAGTTCACAAATAATTCGAAAGAAATCAAAGAGAGCACTCCTATGAAGTGCATGTATCTCATTTTCTATATATTCAGAAGAAAGTCAAGTAACTGGTATGTATTATGAATTTCCAATATATTTATCAGAATTTACCATCAATTGCCAAAATACGAGTATAAAAAAAGGTTAGATTTCAGGGATTGATATAGGGTACTCACATTAACCTAACCACATTACGAGTACTACAGGGTGGCTGATATGTATTGCAACCAACTTCAGGTTGCTATCATTTCTAAACCGCTAGTCTGATAGCTGACAGATTTATTTCAGTGACAGTTCATTTTATTGTTTACAAGCTTACAAAAGCATTTTGATCTATTGCATTCAGAAAAAAAGTTATTCGTGAAGGAATTCGAGCGTGATAGTGTGATTGCTTTATATTTAGGTGGAAAAACACAAGTGGCTATCGTTAGAGCCCTACAGCATTTAAATGTGAATAAATCTTTTGTTTCTCGTACCATTGCTCCTTACCGTGATACTGGCAGTGTTGCAACGCGTCCAAAAAGTGGACGAAAAAAAACGGTAACAACACCAGAAATGATCCGAAAAGTGAAGGCCAGATTTGATCGAAATCCACGCCGCAGTGGTAGAAAAATTGCTCGTGAGCTGAACATACCGCGAGAACGGATACAACACATATTAAAAAATGAGCTTGGACTAAAGCCATTGAAGTTCCAAAAAGTGCAAGAGCTCACCGATGCACAAAAAAAAGTTAGACTGGAAAGAGCCAAGGATTGCTTCGCTTGCACGAAAGTGGCCAGTTACCGAATTTGGTTTTTTCCGACGAGAAGCCATTCCAAATTGAGCAGTTTGTGAACAAACAAAATGATCGGGGTTACTTGCCAAAGAGGTCAGCTGAAAATGTACACCTTCGATTGGCCACCAGAACTCAAGCGCCGCCGATGGTAATGGTGTGGTCCGCCGTAACGGCCGATGGTCACTCCCCGCTCGTATTCATCGACCAAGGGGTCAAAATAAATGCCGAATATTATCGGGAAAATGTCCTAAAGACAGTATTGAAGCCCTGGGCAGACAAACATTTCGGCAGCAGACCATGGACATTCCAACAGGACTCAGCACCATCGCACTCAGCACGCGTCAACCAAGAATGGCTTAAAAAGGAGGTTCCTCGCTTCATTTCTACCGCTCAATGGCCATCTCCGGATCTCAATCCGTTGGACTTTTGTGCCTGGGGCATTTTAGAGAGTAAGGTTCGCACTAAAAAATACCAAAGTATCGATCATCTCAAGACGGCGCTTCGACGGGAATGGGCCAAAATACCGCAGAGTCACTTTCGTGCAGCGTGTGATGGCTTTGGCCGTTTGAAGGCCATAATTCGTGCCAAAGGTGGCCAATTCGAACAAATCTAAACTGTTTCTAAAATTTTATGTTATTTCCGACATTTTTTGCTTTTGAACAATAAAATTAAAAAAAAAAATTAAAAAAATATAGCGCTTTACTTTGTGGCATTACATATCAGCCTGTATACACGACAAAAATAAATGCGAAAAATAATTTTGAATCGAAAACAACTCTTCAATGTCCAGACTGAGGTCTAACTGCAGTGACCAAAGCTATTGTCACTCTTTCAGTACTTAAAAAGTCTTTTAAGAACCATGAGCCTGCAAACTGATGTGCGTACATACGAGTATATACTGATTTCCAACGGATCTGCTATTATCCCAAGGGATTTTTGACCACTGGGCCGCTGAGCATCCTGTAGGAACTACATACATAGTTGACATTTTACATACAATTTTAATTATTTCGACATCGCCTATTTCAGTGACGGAACAAGATAAACCCAAAAAATAGTATTGTTTTTTTTAAATAAAACTAGCTTTTATTTTATATGTGGAGAGCCATAGCCTAATTTTTCTACCCGCTTTAATACAAATAAATCCAAACTGATTACAATTGTTTAATTTTAATTTTGTAAATACCATTTGCAAAAGAAAAACTTCGCAATAGTCATATACGATATAGTCGTTACGGTCTGACTTTCCTTACTTGTTTTATTTTGGAAATATTTTTTTAAATATCTATTTCAGCAGTAATTCGAATATTTTCAAAATGATTGGACTCGAACCAGTGTTGCCAGACGAATTTGACCGAAAATCGTCAAAATAGGGGCATATAAATCGTCAAATCGCCAAAATAAATTTTCGAAATCGTCAATACAAAAATCTAGTAGTTACATACAGCTTTTGAGTTTTTTCGGCGAAGGGCATGTTTCAGAGAGTTATATATATAGTTATAGGTACTCTCTAATGATTGTGCGGATAATCAAAGTGAGCTGAAAATAATTTGTTAGCCGATCTCATTTTCTTGAACTGCAGTAATAATCAAATTTTGCGAATTGAAAATGTTCCGTATTTCGATGTATTCCTATAGAAAGATCCCAGTCGATTTTATTTATTTACGTCATAGAAGCCACATACTTCAACCGATTGGGACGAAATTTGACAAAATTAATAGAACCACCAAAAGGGTCCGGCGTAGATCCATGGTTTTATGTAGCCCCTATTCAAAGAATCCACCAGATGCGACATCTTGGCGCATTAGAAACGACAAGTACCAACCGATTAGTCTGTCTTTAATATAATATGTATTTTATTTTGCCTAGAAAAATTCTCAGGATTAATGGTGAACATTTTTATATTGAAACCACTAACCGATTGGACAGAAATTTGGTCATTTGTGTTTTTTACACAAAATCTTGAATACAACCTCATTGGTCCACATTTTGTTACACTTAGGCCCCGCCCGATTTAATTTTTTAGCGACGTAGAAACCACAAATACCTATTGATTGAGTTTACCCAGAACCATATTAAGAAGTAGGTGACATCATTGGTCCATATTTTGACAAAGTCCCATACAAAGGCCGCATTCGACTTGACTTCTTAGTATAAAATAAAATGCTCCCATTTGGATTTGAAAGTATAATAAATATTATGCGTCAAAATGACGATTAATTTCTGGCAACACTGACTCGACCTAAGAACACCCAGTCCAAACATCTGCACATCTCCCACATTTATATCACAGAGAATGATCTAAGATATGGAAAACGATCGCGTGGAAAATTCTGTGAATTTAAGACAAAAAACTAAACAAATAAAAAATGATATAAACAACGCTGCAGTTTACAAATTTAGCGCACACACAGCATTAATTATCGACTAAATACCTCAACGAATTAAAAGTGACAGCAAAACTTGCACGAAAACGCACCACAAATTGCATTCGAAAAGATTTCATGTTAAAGATAACATTTTACAGATTTGTGAATGTGCAGATGAAAATGCAATATCTCAATTAAAAAAAATTTAAATCACACACCAATTGGTGGCAATTATGTTGTAGCCAAATGCAACTAAACTGATCCATAGCGCATAAAAGTCATTTATACTTAAAATTATTCTAACATTTATGTACTAAAAGGAGACATGTCATTGGATGTTTAATTGAATATGATTTTGAAATAACAAATATGTATTTCAGAGAAAAACATTTTCCTTTACATGTAATGTCGAGTATTTAAGTCGAATGAAAATAGTAAAAGCGGGGGCAAATATGTGTTTATGAATACATATCCATAAGAGGATAAGTGTACAAAAATTAAATAACGAAAATGTAGGATAATTTGTGGATAGTTTAATCACACAAAACGATTTTGCGAGTTAACAAAATAAATGAACAATTGTGGATAGTTTAATCACACAAAACGATTTTGCGAGTTAACAAAATAAATGAACAATCCTAAAAAAATTGGTTGCTCTAAGGCTTATGTCCAACGCTGCGTTTCTTTGCGAGATTTTAGAGTCCTCGGAAGAATGGAAATTAAGATAATATATTAAATTTTGCAAAATTATTATATTTTTATCCCCTCACCTTACAGGGAGGGTATATATCATTTGGTACGAGCCAAAAGTGTAACACATCGAAGGAGTGACCTCAGGCCCCAAGTAGGTTTGATGGAAATTAAATTTGGGTAATTTTAAGTCATTTGAGAAATGTCCGTCCGTTTGTGTGTCTGTCTGCTGGCTGGTGCACACGCTAATTCTCGAAAAGAGTAACCGATTGACTTCAAATTTGGTATGGTATTTGATAATAATTTATTTTCAAACAAAAAATAAATAAATTTACGAATATTTTTTGGGACTGAAGGTGAGGGGATTCGTAAATCGGTTTACCCGACTGAACTTTCTAACTTGTTTTTAAATATCACTCACTCACTGCAAGAGTGATAGAACACAAAATTTTAAATTTTTGAGATTGCCTTACAGAAATGCGATCTTTGCAAATGTCCATAAGTTAATCTCAGCGAAATTTAGTTTATAAGTAAACAACCATATTTCGGGTTATGCCTGCTTTTTAAAAATGTTATTTCATGTTACTTATATGGACTTAAAGTTACACATCTTGACAATTTTAAATTTTGAGTTATGTCACTCTTGAAGTAAGTGAGCTATATGTACCTAATTGGGTGTAAATAGAGTTAATGTCACTATTCCCAAAAACTCGGCAACATTTCTCCTTGCCTGGGTATCGCGGAATTCCATGATCTTGTATTTAAGGCAGTCAGTCTCCTGAAGATATCCTTTCCATACAATTTCTCCTTATTTATATTAATCTTTATATGCCGACAAAACGTTTTTACATAATTTACATAATGCATTACCTTTTCTTCCTCCTTCGTAATATTTATGTTTAAAGGTCTTCCTTTTTACGTCATTAAACAAAAAACAATCCAATTAGTGCCGCAGAGTAAAGTGTGAGGAAGGGGTGTTTACTCAGGAATGCTAGTTAATTCTGGCCTTGATGTCAAGCCTACACATACGTCGAATATTGTGACAAACAAGCGGCAACTGAAAACGCAGCCTTTTAAATTTAACAAAAAAAGCCCAACAAAGTCTACAGTATGTTCTTTATTGAAAACGCACAGGAAATTGACATTAATATCTGTGGCTATTATCCCTCCAATGCGGGGCAATAAATGAAATCGAATTCAATGCTAAATTTTTTCATAGCATTTGGGCAAAGACATTATTCTGATGCAGAAATTTCATTACAGAATTTCACCTCCGCTTCCAGCAGTGTTCTGCCACTTGTTTACTTCGACCTGATGAATCTTGAAAGGATTCTACGGCACCTTTCCACAAAATTCATACGTTTCTTCGTTCATACTTTTATTATTATGCACATGTGTTACTGGGAATTGTTTATTTATTTATACGGATTCTCAATCACAGGAGTGAGTTTCCGTTTGTCGACATTTGTGTTGTGATTCATTTTATATACATTTAAGGCGCCTTTACATAGCAAATAAAAATACAATTCATGGAATGCTTTAAATGTTTTCGGAGCACACTTTCGACACATATTTTTCTTTTCATGAAAAAATGAAGAATATATGAAATACTCAAGAGAAGTGATCAACAGCCAGGACATGCTTGCTTGGTCCTGTTGGAAGCAACCGGTTGACTTACATTGTAAACTTGACTCAAACAGAGAAAAACCCATAAAGTTTTGTTCAAGTTGAAATTTGTACAAATCTGTTGGAAACCATAATGTTCCTTCTCTGTGCGCCTCGACTCTGTGGCATGACTTTAAAATCAAAACACAACAGATTAAAGAGGAAGTGAAAAGAAAAACAAACAAAAAAACGAGGAGTACAGAAGAGAAAAAGTCCCACACAAAAGGAAAGCAGTTGGAAACATTTTAGAAATGCACATTCCTGTGAAATAGTTTACACCAAACAAGCACTGAGGAACCCCAGAATAGAATCCCTTAAACTAATTTAAAATTTAACCCACTAGGAAAACTATGGTAACGCCAGCGCATATTTGCCACAATAATAAAGAGCTCGTTAGCTGGAATTTAGGATAAACTTATTCGTAGGATATATCATGCGGATAGTATACACAACAATTTGTTATTGTTGGTAGTTAAGCAATTCGACGAATACATTCAAATGCTTTCATTTTATGAGTGTTGACATGACAATACAAATATCTCAAGTTACATAAGTAGGTCAGCAGACTTTAATGATGGCCGAACTAATAACATACATAGTTATATCCTCTTATTCTCTAAGCAGTACAATGTCGAATTTCGTAGCTTCGGGTAGCGAATCCCAAACTTATAAATACCTCATACCCGAATACATAGAATTAGCGGCACTAACTTTCAGATCTAATGGCCAATTAAAAGACATTCCGATTTCGTTCCGATACTTGATATCCAGAAGTCACATTTTGAACCAGAACACACTGAAATGTTTGATTCGACTATTTCCCAGCAAAAACTCTCATTACCAGGTAATCTGGCGTGTAAGTTAAATTCAAAAGAAATAACGATTATTTTTACATGGGTATGATATTGGAGAAAAATACTTCCATGCAAGCATACAAAGAGTTAACAAATAACTACTTTCTCCACGATTACGAATATGCCACATATATGTAAGTAGATGTTATTTTCATCTTAATAATCATTTAGTATGCTACCAAAGTTCTAAATCAAATCAACGTTTCTTTATTAAAAATTGGTGTTGTCACATATTTATAATATCCGACTTAAATTAACTTACAAATAAGTACTTATTTATGTCAATATCAGTAAGTCATTATTTGTTGATTAAATGTATTGCAGAGGGTAATGAGATGTCATCACTTGGTAATGCAAGTGGTAATGACATGCACTTTTTTTGAGCACTCTAAAGTAAACGTTCTCAGTTAATTTGTAAACAAGGAAAAAATTAGTCTCCGATATGTAATACAATACTTTAATTTGACAGGGCTCAGTCCAGTTTACAACTATAAAATATTGGATGGCAGAATTTAAACGGGGCCGTACGAGCTGCCAAGACGAACACCGTGATGGTCGACCAATTGAGGTGTCCACGCCAGAAATGGTGGAGAAAATCCACCAAATGGTATTGGATTACCGTTGGTTGAAGGTTTTTGAGCTTTGAAGTCATAGGCACTTCAAGTGCTATACATCGCACATTGACGGAAAATTTGAAGGTTGACGGCTATTTTCAGGAGCTAGAAAGTTTTACCGATACGAAGCTATTGAAAATGGCTGGAAAAAGTGTATCGAGTTAAAAGGAGATTACGTTGATAAACACAGAAAATTTTCTCCGAATTGTTTGTGTTTTCTTTGTAAGGTCGCTAATTTTGGGACCGGCCTAGTATTGGAGCTACACACTGCGATACAGGTTACATAATATCAAGCTGATTCGATCCAACAATATCGATCTGTTCATCGATCCAAAGTACAGGTCATTATTTAATTCCGATCGTGACTTAATTGAGAAACAAGATTTTCTCCTAGAGTTGCCATTTTAGGCCAAAGATGAAGAATTAATTTGAGTAAAATAATGTTGGCGACATGTATACGTTCGGAACGTTTTTGCAAATTCTTTGAACCAAGAACAATCGTTGTCGTGTTTGTAGATTGTCCTATATGTATATGGATCTTTATACCCTACACCACCTTGTTGCCCAGGGTATTATGAGTTTGTGCATTTGTTTGTAACACCCAAAAGGAGAAGATATAGACCAATCGTTTATTATACCGATCGACTTGGAATCACTTCCTGATTCGATTTAACCATGACCGTCTGCCCATCTGTATCCTTGTGCAGGCCGTAACTATCGTTCGATTGTGATGAAATTTAGCACAGAGCCCTTTTTTGCCCAGTGATATATAATTTTCCTCCGGTTTGGAATTAAAGCGCTGTAGAAACCACAATTATTAAGCGATCTGTATGAAATTCAGCGAAGGCGAATCCCCTGATACAAGAAAAATAACTAAGAAGTACAAAGAAAATTGGTTCATATTCAGATTTGGCCCCCACATATATGTTCCTTCTGCCTTGGCTTCTAGGGACTATAGAAGCTGTATTTTACACCATATGGAGGTAAAAATTGGCGGAGGGAGGTCTCCTCATTAATTGGGACTACTAATGTAGTAGAAATCTGATAAGATTTGGAACTGAAACGAAACAAATTATTCCAAAATATTATCGCAATGTCCCTTTGCGCATTGCTAGGCAGGTATTATGTAGTCGGTTTCACCCGGCTTTCTGTCTTTAATTACTGGTTTTAAAGTGTGTTATGTCAACTTAGCACTTTTTAGGTAAAATGCATTTTCAAATTCTAAATATTCCAAATTATATTCAGTCCAAATATGGTGTTAATCCGCCAACCAATCAAAAGTTAAGCACAATTCCTTGCAATACAAAGGAATTATATGCAAATTAAAAATTTGAAAAACTTGCATCGTCTCTCCTGGAAGACTATCTGGTTCGATTTATCATACTATAAAAGGGGTGTATCGATATACAGAAGTATAATTTTCACCTGATCTTTATGGAATTTCGCGAAGCTTCGAATTTGCACAAAACTGATTCGTTCTTATTGTCTATATTAATTTTTCAAATTGGCGTCTGCCGAAATTGTTAAAATCTAACATCATTCCCTTACTGATTATTTTCGTTCTTTAGTAGCTTGTGCTAAAAGATTGTAAATAGTTGATTCTGATTCAGGTCAAAGATAATAAGTACCATTTTCTTATTGTTAATATATTTTCTGTAAAGTACCGGAATGTACACATAATTACCCAATTTCCGCAAAAGTAACGTATATTCTTTAAAGCAATACATTGAAAACTTTTCCGGGGTACGGATGCCTAATGTACGGTTATGAATACCCGACATCCTTTGAAAATATTCGAAATTGGAAAATGCATGGAATTCCATTGAAATATTCATGCCTGAACTTCCGAGTTACATTAAATAATGGGTTAAAATAAGTTAAGACTCCCACATATCCGGATTATAAACGAATAATGTCATCATCATGCATATACCAGCAAAGCTCTCTCACATACCCACACACAGGTACACCGACAGACATGTACATAATTTACAGCAAGACATATTTATGTGAAATTAAAGAACCAGCAAAAGGACGTGTGTTCGTACGTATGGCCGCACAAACGGAAGGACGAACAGATACTGTCAGATGCTGCAGTGTCAAGTGGACGGAGAGCATTTTTAACACCTGGCCAAAATATGTGCGACTACCGGTAGATGTAACAATTACCACAATATTTGTTAAGGATACCAAAAACTTTACTGTTCGACCGACCGAATGACTGACATACAGACAAACAGATGGATGCAATTCCAACAGCTTACGAAGTCAATCGGAAGGACGCAGGACTGGACTGACTGCCAGCCATCCAAAAGAACACTTTGCATTGCTCCAGCTCAGAGTTCAAACACAAAGCCATAACCAGATATGCATTCTACGGTTTGGTTCAAATGAGCCAAATGTGGAGAAGCCGAGAAGGAGGAAGTGACAATAACGTGTAAATTGAACAGAATGAATGAAACGAAAGGCATGGCTTTTATCAGAGGTGGTGGGAGGGTGAGCATACTGACTAGCTGATGCCCATGACTCAGCTACAAGACGCTTGCAGCCAGAAGCGTTATTTAAACAAAAAGAACAAACACATTGTTTTCTCTTTTGTTTTGACGACTTGACCTTTATGTGACTAAAGCTTAGGTTAATTCTAATCGGGGTATCAAGTTTATTTCCATTGCAAGAAAGTCACACTAGCCCAACAGCGAAGATCAAGCGAACCAACAAAAGTGTAAGTAAATCTTGGCCACAATAGAAATTTCGACAAAATGTGATTATAGCGAAGTAAACTTGATTTGCCGTTGCCGTTTTTTTTCAGTCTTTCTATGTACGAGTATGTATGTATGTATATGCCTTGGGTTTTTTGTTTAATCGTTCGGACCGACCCAAAGAAATGAGAGAAGAAACACACACACACACACGCAACAAGAGAAAAAACTTTTTGTTTTTATTTTTCAATTTCAAGGTCACAATAAATTACAAATGCTAACTAACACTTTGAGACACAACAACAACACGATCCACGGACGGACGACCACCGTCAAAATAGCAAAAATTAGCGGACAACTGAGAAGAGAAATACTCATACTCGTATAGGTAGTTATGTATGTATGTATGTATTTATATACATACAGACATGCCCGTACACCATCAATAGAAGAAACGTTTGCAAAACATAAACCGAAACAAAATTTGGTGTAAAAACCTCGAATTGGACAAAAAAATACAAAACAAAACAAGCTTGTAAGGTAATATGGCTAAAAGTGTAAAAGCAGCAATAGCTGTCGGAGCGGCAGCCGCAGCAACAAAACAACAACAGCGAACTAAAGACAATAGTAACGAAAAGGCAACGAGAAAACCCTAATTCTGTTGTAGCTTAACCCAATATCATCAACAACGGCAGCAGCAGAACAACCGCACAACTTTCAAATACGAAATTGCTAAGCATCGGGCGACAACGCTGCCAGCCATAGCCATGGCTGCAGCAACAATAACAACACCACTCTCACCATCACCTTCGTCATCAACGACCGTCCCATCCAAATTTTACACGTGGAAAATCAATGGTGGCAGACCGACTACACCACCACAACCTCCACCTCATCCACCAATTTTGTAACGTTTTTACAGTCGCAGCGGCGACAACAACACCAATTTATGCAAAATCACACCGTGTTTACAAGCTAAAACTTCGTGTTTTAGTTATGATTTTATTATTGTTGTTATTATTAATTCTCTTTTTTAAGTTTATATAGAAACACATATACACACATACACATTCATGTATGTATGTCAGTATGTGAAAATGAATGTTTCGCTTGCCCTTTACCTTGCTGACACACATTTTATGCAAAACTCTAATAAAAACCACTAAAGAAAGGCTAAACGAGCACATAAAGACTGCAGTGTGCCCTATAAATTTTTTCTTAAAATTTTGGAAACACAATAATAGATAAACAAATATAAATATACATACTCGTACATATGAACCGCTTGTTTTGAAAGTGGCGTAAACGACATTTTCACATGAATTTAGTTAAGTATGGTCGGCATCAGATTAGCCGCATATAATTTTAATCAAAAAGAATTTTCTCAAAAATTTTTGTTGCTATTTGTTGCTAACAAACAAAATTACCAAAACGTTTGTTTTGAGAGTGGCTTAAATCCAATTATTTGCAGAGCTCATGATTAATTATTAAAATATTGGTAATATTATCAAAAAATGCTCAAAATTCTAGTACAAAAATCCTTAGATCTGACTACCACAAAAATTAACATTGTAATATTTCTTATTATAAGTTAATAGTATATATATTTTTGTTGTTGTAGGAACGCTTACTTGCCAAAGAATAAAAACTTTCCAATTATAACATAGTAACAGTAGCCATGAAGTCTCATATTCTACTTCATCACGTTTGGTCGGTGCGACCATAGCTCGAAAAACAAAAATGTAGGCTATGGTAACAGAAATTTTTGTTATTGAATCAAAAATCAGGACCCAAAAACACATCAAAAAATGTGGATATAGTAAAAGATATGTAAAAGTATTTAAAATCTTTGGTTCACAAATAGCTTTGTCTGTTTGGTCATAGGCCGATCATACAAAATTTTTTTAATATTCATGATCAGCCTAATGAAAAATAATACCAGATGCTCTCAAAAACTCGAACGGTATGAACGGTATGAACGGTATGATTTTTGGTCGCGAATGCACTGACCACAAACTGGAAATTAGAATATGTGAATGTATCCTTACCAGCACATCATTTTTCCTCTTAATCGACCCTTTAAATATCAGAAAGGATTATATGATTTGGTTCCAACTGTTCAAATTTCGTTAATCTGAGTAGGGTATCATTCCAGCCACACTCTTAGCTATATGTTATATGTTAAAGGGCTCAATCACAAGTCAAAGTAATCAATAGTTCAAATTTAAAAATTTAAGTGGCCCTCCCTAACTGAGTCCATCCCTAAAATTCGTAATTACCGAGCCAGTCGTGGTAGTCATATGAATGATATTGTGTTCCATTATTAAATGACAAAGTTCAACCGTTCCAATAAAAACAGAAATTTGAAAATATTATCAGTACTTTTTTTATAGCCGATTCAAATTTTAAATGGCCTACCTTTAGTATGCTTGCTTCTCCTTGAAGATCAGCACTATATGTATAATATAAATGAATATAATTTATATATATTTAGCTCCTAAGTGACTTTAAAAAAAATGTTTTGATCACTTCTGCACTGACCACAGTTTAAATCGTGTGAATGTGAATAGCATATTCCATCCACGCCCTCAACAGTATGTGTGTAAACTTTCAGATTAATACTTTTACATGGGCTCAGTGAGAAGTTAAGAGGTATGTTCCAAATTTTGATATAATCTGATTAGTCATGACAATTCATTAAAAATTGGGAGCTTGAAAGCTTTGGAAGAATGAAAAAAAACTTTAATAATTTTGAAATGCAGTGAAAGAATGGAAATTGCTTTGGTCACTGCTAAACTGACCACAGTCTGAGAATTATACTAATTGAAAACGTTAGATATGTTACCACAATAAGTGGTGAGCGATATATTTTGAAAATGCTATAGAAATTTTAGGACGCGGTTTTATGTCCGGTTTGACCTCAGGCTGGACGTCGAATTGTTGTTTTCGCAACTCCTACGAAGTCAGTACGTACATTTACATTTTTATATTCTTATTTCTCAAGGAACTTTTAAAATTATAAAAAAAATTATTTTTCGCGCATAAATTTGTAGTATGTAGTACTTCATATCTAGCTCTAACAGGAGCCTCAGCGGTCAAAGGGTCGAACATTATTTGGCGGATAATCTAAAATTAAAGTAGCCTATGTTTCAAAAAAATCGGTTTAGCCGTTTAGGCGTGATGCTGGAACAAACAAACGATTTTGTAATATTAATAGGATTATGGAAATATATCAATTAAAATGCGTTAAAAAAAATAAACTGCAACAATAATTTAACAAAAATATTTTTCGTTTACAATTGAATGATATCCTCATTTTGTTCACAAACATTAATCGAAAAAAATTTATATTACAGTAGACTGCGTGGTTGTTAATTAAAGGTAATTTTTCGGATGAGTATGCATATCTACCTTCTGTAAGAAAATTTTATTATATTTGGAAAAACAATATCATCACGAAAGTTTCTCTTACAGCAAATGAATCAGCGGAATCTGCAATAACATTTTTAAGAACAAAATTCGCACTAAGTCTCCTAAAATCTATGAAAATTTACGAACACATTTTATTGAGTATAGAAATGCTTTTATTTTTCAAATACCAATAACTCTTTTAAGCATATTCTGCCATTTAGTAATAGTATAATTAAAATCTGTTTCGAAAAGAAAATGTTTACGCTCTTTTCAAAATAATAATTTTATTTAAAAAGTTTTTTTTGAAAGTGGCATAGCTACATTCACCATTAAAAAAACGATTTCAAAAGGCTCTAACGCGAAAAATTTTATATTTTATTTTTATTATTCATCCAGATTTTTAAACAAATTGAAACACAATACCCTTGATATCTCGTTTTAAAAACAAATGAATTTACACCAAAACAAGAAGTTCATATATACGCATGAAAGTAAAAACAATAACACAGGTCTAAAATTTCGGCTCAAGGTCTAAAATTTCAGAAATTGAGTTCAAAATAGAGTGATCAAAACCGGACCACCGGTTTTAAGCTTCAACCGTACCGGTTTTTTTTTCAATACATGAATTTCGATCAACCGGTTTTTCCGGTTTCCAGCGGTTTACCGGATTCAACCGGTTTTCCGTTTTTTTTATTTTTTTATATGAATTACAATTGTAATCCCACACCGAAAATAAGGCTATTTAATACCTAAAATGGTATTATTTTATTGACTGAACTATATATCGTCAGCAGTAACAAACAAGGACCAACAAAATTGATAGCTTCAAAATACACTCCCTGACAAATTTTTAGCGCCGTACTAAGAAAAAATGGCGAATTTATGAACGGAATTCAAAAGGGCATAGCAGAACAGTATTCCTTTTTTCATAGTTAAATGTGCATATTTCACACAATTTGCAAAAACTAGTTATACAGTGCGTAAACATTGGATAACGAATAACTGTACTATATATATTTACTGAAGAGGTATCGAAATTGAAATTTTTCGTGGTTGCCTTACAGAAATGCGAATTTTGCAAATATCCATAAATTAATTTTAATGAATTGACTATGTGGTTGTGTTGGCCGTATCGCGCATCTTAGACCAAACCTCGTGAACGTCGATAGATCTGTTCTCGAGTTATAAGGTTCTGCTTCCCATATCACGCCTCTTTGCCCAATTCTAAATTTTCCTCCATATCGTCCTTCCTTGGAACAATACGAATTCGTCAAGTCCAAAAACGTGGAAATGGAAAGATCTGTTCTCGAGTTGTAAGGTTGTGTTAGCCCATTTCAACAATCCTAATGTTTCCTCCATTGTTTCCTTTATAGGACCAATATGAATTCAGCAAGCCCAACATATTTCTCGAGTTACGAGTTTGCGCCACGCCCCTTTGACCAATCTAAATGTTCCTCTGTAGTGTCCTTCCTTGGGCCAAAGCGATTCCCTCAATAAACTCTTTCTATTAAAACGAGTATCCAAGAAATTAAAAGTTTATTTTATAAAGGGTTAAAATCGTACACCATCTCGTACATTCCATATTTATTTTTTTTAATTTTCCAAAATCCTTCGAGATCTGTTCTGCTATCTGTAAGCCAGTGTAAAAAAATGCGGCGTAGATTTTTTTCGAATTAATTTTTTTTGTTCTGGTATATCTGGCTATAGAATTTATTACAATTAAAATCGCGAATTGTACGCACTCTAAATCATGTTTCTGGGAATTAATATATACTTAATTATGTTCGGGTATTAACCAGAATGACACAATTTTTTTATTTTATGTAGTTTTTTTGCTTCTTCTGTAAAATTTTGTAATAATGACGACATTTTAATTAATCGTGCACCGGTTTGTCCTTTTTTTTAACCGGTTTGTTTTGTCACTCTAGTTCAAATCTGTGGTACAGGTTTATATATATATATATATATATATTCCTCTTACTCCTATGAGGAGCAATAGGGCTTTACAGGTTATTATGGTTTTATGTATTCGTTTGTAAAATTTGCAAAGATGGAACCATAGTTTGTTACTCCGATTGGCTTAGACGATTCGATTTTCAGCCGAAACCCCGTCAACTGGTCTTTGTAAAATTTAAATAAACCGTCCTCCGGATTTTTTAAAGCGGGTTTTTCTCACTCTAGTTCGAATCTGTGGTACAGGTTTATAATTTATTTATTTGATTTACAATACAAAGTAAATTTATATTCTAATTTTCGGTCCAGGGAAAAGACGGGTGACAAAGGCCATGTTGCTTGTTATATTATTGTAGCGACAGTTATGTATTCGTTTGCAACACCTAAAGTTTTGCCAGGATGGACCCGTAGTTTATTACTCCGATCGGCTTAGACGAAATTTTAGCAGCAACTTCTGTTTTTCCTCAAGAACTTTTTATGTCAAAATAAATTTCCACATGGATTCTCTACTCAAAAGTATATGGCGGAATGAGGATGGGCCCATTGAAATTACACCCCAGTATTTTTATAACTATGGGCCCCAAAAAATTACATGTCGAACAAGAATTTTTTTTTATGATTCCCTATGAGGTTTTGATCTGCAATTGATATTATTTTATCTTTTTTCTCACTGTGGAGCTCAGCTGATGATCAAAGAGTTTCCTTTCATCGTATGACTTGCCGCTGTTGGTTAAGCATCTCTTCGGAGGCAGTAGAGTTGTTTTTGGCCAGCGATTCACGCCAAGTACAATCAACTACAATCGGAGTCTTCGACCAGTTTTTTCCCGAGACCTTCCGATTTAATATAGAATATATCTTTGTTCACAATCGATAACCGCCTAAATCAACTTAAAAAAGATTTGAATTATGTATTCTACTAACTATATTGACGTGAAATTCCCATTTCTCTAACAATGTTTTTTTAATAGATACTAAAAAAACATATTGACCTATGTCGTATTGAAGCCCCATTACAAAAAAATAAAAAGTGATTTTTCTTGAAAGCATGATTTTCGAGTTAGGCGGTTGTTGCTTGTGACCAATTTATTGTGTTAAATCGGTTGATTTCGTATTTTACTTATATAAATTGTGGGAGTGCTAACGTTGGTAGATTTGCTAAATTAGTTACAACTTTTTTAACGATTCATCGATTTTCTTCATAATGGTCTAATTTTATTCATGACCGATCAGACATTATGAAAATAATATAATAATTTTTAATTTTTCGAAGTTTTTAAGATGTGAATTTTTCGAAACATCCCAATGTTACGCTCTACCCAATGCTACGCTCTTCCCAATTTTACGCTCTTCTACATTCTCACCACATTCCACCACTGATGGTGGTGAACAAGCTATAGCAACTCGGAAATATCCACTACCACACACACACACTCGTAAAAATATTACTTACATATGTCCACGCTTACTTTTAAATAATTGTAAGCGTGGGGGTAAGTGGTTATTTTTCACCTTCTTGTATGCTTGAGTGGAAGCACTTTCCTCCAATGACATGTACATGTAAAAATAATTCGAAGGGAGACCAAATTATAATCAGTTACCAGTTTTGAATTTAGCATACCCGTCACGTTATTTGGTAATGGGAAATTTTGCAGGGTAGGTCCTTTTATGAATAAAGGCCCTAAAATATTACATGTTGAAAAACAAAAAAATTTTATGAGGTGTTGATTTGTAATTGGAGTTGTACCAACAAAGTCGAAAATCGTGATTTCGAGAAAAATCACATTTTATTTTTCTATTACTGTGCTTCATTACGACTTAGGTCAATAAGCTTTTATTAATAACCTTTTAAAAAACATTGTTAGAGAAATGAGAATTTCACTTAAATAATTATAAAGCATTGTTAGTAGAATATTATAGAATACCTAACTCAAACTTGTCTTTAGTCGACTTTCGAGAAAAATCACTTTTTATATTTCTGTAATGAGGCTTCATTAACATGTTGGTCAATATTTTTTTGTTAATATCTTTTTAAAAAGCATTGTTAGAGAAATGTGTATTTCACGTAAATATAGAGTATTGTTAGTAGATTATGAAAGCATACATAACGATAATCTATCTTACATCGACTTAGGCGGTTATCGATTGTGACCGCATATTTATTTCTGATACATTTTTATAGCTTAAAATAACCATAAATTTCCATTCCGTGATTGTTGTTCTGTGCATAACATTACTAACATACGACACAAAAGCCTCAAACATCGGTGTAGAGTGTAGGGTATACACGTAGAAACAATAACAACAAAAACAATTTACAAATGCGTAATGTGTTGTATAACAGCGGTGTATATACATATGTATGTACATATATATACTCGTATATGCCTCGAATCAGTCAAATTTTACAAAACTAAATTCAGACCTTAAAATTTACAAAACTTGACTCAATCGCGTCGTCGTTCATCGAATTGCTGTTGTTTTTGTTATGTTGACGATATTGTCTCGCACAAACAAACCCAACGAAATGTAAATTTAGTTTTAGTTTCTGCCATTTTAGCACAAAAGACCTTCAAACGGGTATGAAACAGATTTTGAACTTATTCCCTCTCGACCAAACACTCCTCGCCCCTATCACAAAGAGGCGCGCGATGCCGTGTCGTTTGCCGTTTTGCCAAAATCCAGTTACAAGCGCTAAATGCTAAATAGACAGTGGTCACTGTGGGGTTTTGCCGATATTCTGCCGTCCGTCCGTCCCGTCGTTAATTTTCTGCTGCTGCCTCTGCTGTAAACATTCGTAGTTTACAACGAGTTGAGTTCATCATTGAAACAATTTCACTTTCATGAACACCTCCGGTCGGGCTAAACTAGTGTTAAGATTTCTGGATTAGTTTACTTATATAATACGGATAGGTTAGTTTCTGAACAGTTAAATAAATCATTAGAAGAATTGTCCCAAACAACAAATACTAATAAGAATTCAATATGAAGTTTTGGGAATTCGCTGGAGAAGAATTTGCGGACTAAGTTTATTTTTGTTTCAAAATTTATAACATAACATTTTATTTTGAGAAAATCATTTATAAAACAGACTTTTTGTAGTTAACATGGTGGTGTGAATATGTACAGTAAAATATCGATTTAACGCATGTACAGAAACCGGTTCTTTGCGAGTTTTATTCGTCAATCTACGCATACTACCCCATATACGAGTACATTTGCCCTAGATATGTCTGATACTCTTTTATTGCGTTTTTTGTCCCGAAATTACGATTTTTAACTATATGAAAAAACAAAAACCTAAAAATTTTGTCTTATTACATTTTTTTTGTAATTTTTTCGAGATGTGCTTTACATTTTCATATGGCTGGAATGGAATGATTTGATGGTAAATCGATTTTAATTTCATAACAGGAAAAATCTCTCAAATTCTGTAAAATTAAAATAAACCTTGTTAATTGAAGTTGGGACTGTTTCAAAACATTGATCTATTACTATTCAGGAAAATGAATCGCAATTTTTCAACTTTAACCCAATAGATTGTTGTATTTTCTTAGGACCCAAGAAGTTGAAACGAGTGGGTCTATATCAAAATGTGGATCAATGAGATCCATTACAAGAGTAAATGATAATAAGCACAATTAAACGCAAGGCGTAAAGAAGTTATAGCGGATGGGGGCTTTTTAGCAATACCGTGACTGTTTTAGGTAACATTACATACTTTGATTTTCTGCCCCCAAGTACAATGGCTCATTGTCAAACCCCGGTTTCAGAGTATAATACAAAATTTCAAGAGTCCCTACAGCGCTGCACTAGCTGAAATGTGTGTAAAAACATTCTCCTTGATGTAATATATTTTATCAAAGAATCATGGAATAAGGTAACCCCTGATGCAGGTTTAATAAAATAAGTTACTTATTCCGCAACAGATGAGGACTCAGGAAGTAGGAGATAAAGATTAAACCTCAGTAAAGCACTTGCAATTACCTTTAAAATAAGCCTTCACTCTTTGAATGCGTCGCAAGCGTATCTTCCTACACCATTTTCAATATTCCTACTTCGGCACTTTTATTTTTGTCTTCGCAATTTTCAACATGATCTTTTGAAAAAATTTCATTTTTTCTAAATACTTGTAAATTACTACAATTTTTGTTGTTAGATACTCAAGCTCAAGGTCATAGGTTTTTTTGTTGATCTTTATTTGTTTATCTTTTTAAAAAACTCAATATTTCGTTCTTAATTTAAGAACATCATCAGGAGATAAAAAAGTTACAAATAAAAACAAACGAAAAAGAAAATAATTATAACCGCGTAACAGCAGCCTCTTATCGTCGTCATCTTCTATATGACCTTGAGCTTGAGTATCTAACAACAAAAATTATAGTGTAAAATTAAGGTCGATTGACAAAAATAGAAGTAAAAATACTTGTAAAAAATGTTTAACAGCTGAATATGTCGGAGAAAAATCGTTAAAAGCGGAATAGTCATCGTATTTTTTACGAAAATCGATCGGCTTGATATGGAATGAACGATATGCATTACTTCTTAAACGAGATAAAATAGAACACTTATATATTAAAACAATTGTATTAATTTAGCCAATCTTGGAATACATTCGGATCAGAAGTATTACTTTTTTAATGGTATAATTAGTTTGACACTATAAAACGTTGCAGTTTCCATGACGTTTTGGTATTTAGAGTTGATTTAAAAGGATTGAATAATGTTTAGTTCAATCAAACCATCTAAACGTATATATTCAAAGAAAATATTTAGAAACATTTTATTCTAAATACGGCGCCATAATAAGCTTCCGGTTTTGGGTAATACATGCACAGATAATACGTATATGTGAACAATTCCATTATTATGAATACATACAAGCAAATAAATCGTACCTGACGTACTGACATTCCAGTCCAAGTATAAGAATGATATCTCCAGTTCAATGATTTTTCAGGCAGAATAAATTGTGATAGTTTAGTACTGTCGATGTTGTTAATAAATCTACAAAAAATATGTTTAAAATCTGCACCAGTACTTCGTTGCCGCCACTAGTTGTTGACTGCGCATGCGTCCAGCTTTTACAGTTTTTAATGGCATTTTACTGCTAACCTCTGCTAGTTACGCTATGTGCAACGTTATCGCTGCACTCCGTGGACACATCCATACGGATGGGGATACAGGTATTATGCACTGTTCTTTTTCTTGTTTTTGTTTTCTGCTGCTAATGTTCCTGGGCGCATAACTGCAATCGCAGAATAGATATACAAAAAAAAACAAAAGAAATGGAAATAGAAAAACAAAAACAAAAAACGGAACCGTGCAACAACCTGTTGCTTCTTGTTGGTGCTGTGCTGTGCTGCTACACTGTTGAAGGCTACCTACGAACACCATACGTTTGTTGTTATTTCGGTGGTAATGCTTGCACGAGCGTGGCAAAGGTACCCTTCTTCTTCGCCGTGATAAATTGAGGCAGTGGCGGTGGCAACTGGCAACTGCTGCAGCAACAACTGTCTGTAGATATCTGATGCAGTCGAGAAAGATGGTTCTTGAGCAAATATGTATTTTCTAAAGGAAGCTGTTGGTTTGCAGCCGAGCAAGGCACGAATAACGCGATAGCTTCACTTGATGTTCTGTTTTTGTCTCTGCTTCGGCTGTTTGTGTTTGGTGTGCGCGCGCTGTGTGTGTTACCACCACGTTGCAGCGGTTGCAAACCAGTTGTTATGTGTGCAACCAAACGTCTACATTATCCATCTAACTGTTCTTACGGCGGCCGCGAGTGTTTGGCTCCAGTTGTTTCATGGAGCTGCTGCAAGTCGCCGCTGCATGCCTTCCTGAATGTCTGCCCACAACAAACACAGCCACAAATAGACAACATCGTTAGGAAATTCTTAAATCGGCAAGTGCCTCGCGTTCTTCATTCTTCCATGGTCGGTGGACGGAACACCTTCACCTCCCCGCCCACCATACAATGCTAGTTCTGGCAGCGTATACCTATATGGTCCATGTGCCCATATGCCCGTGTAGGTCTGCATGTTGCGGTGGGGATGGGATGTTTGTTTGTGTATGGCAAACTTTTTATATTTATTAGTTTAATTCATATGAAAACCTAAGTACAACAAACAACAACGTCTGAATTTGAGTTTTTTGTGTCCGCTCTTTGCTTTTTTGGAACGAGTTTATTTGCAGTACAGATTTTGGGTTTCTGGTCTCTGTGGCATAGCAAACAGATACAACGGCATGATTAGTGCATTATGTACGTATAGGTAGATATTCATACATATTTATGTACATAAGTATATAAGTATGTTTGCAAATATTTACAGTACCCCGCCAAACAATCGAATATATGGTTTTCTTTTAAATTTTTAAAGTCGGTTAAATCAGGAACAGAAGCAGGAAACTATCAGAATTACCAACCAAAAATAGGACTTCCAAAAAAGAGGTGAAGATATTACACTGTGCGACAGTCCAAAAACCGCGATACTATTTTTCTTAATAGTCGTGGCGAGTAAAACAACGTTTATTCTACGAAATTTGAATTTTGAAAGAAGAGACCTTTCGAACGATATATATTTTGTTTGTTTGAAGCTATAGGAATATATGTTTATTTGTGCTACAAACACATTTTTTTAATTTTTTGTTGTCTTTCTCTAGTTTAGACATTGTTTTAACCAATTATTTTGTGAGATAATCGGCGATTAATTGATTTTCGTATATAGTAAATTTTATACGGAAAAAAATGCAACCAGTCTCTTAATAATCCGCTTGCAATTGACTGAGTTATTAAAGTTTCATTAAAACTAAATAAACAAGTTATATATCGTTCGAAAGGCCAAAGTTTCTTCTTTCCAAATTCATTTAGAGATTGGAAATCAGTTAAAAATTAATAAAGTTATAGGCGTTCAAGTGAAAAAATGCAAGAAAATCGGTTTTTACCCATAAATCCGGATTTTGGGGGTGTCCGGGGAATTCCGAAAAAAGATTCTTGTTTTACTCGATAAGACCTACAGGAAAAATAGTATCGCGCCATTTGCTTCTCAACTTGAGTTTATTTTGTCGCACTGTGTTATTAGTGCGATCCAGAAATACTTCTATTTATATTGGATCCTCACCGATGAATTTAACATGGGCTTTTCACGCCATTTCATTCATTATTTGGCTGTACATTCGCACCAGTGCTCATACTCGTAAGTGTTAACAATGTGCTCAGAAAAAAATAAAAATCTATTTTCTTTAGTTTTATTTTTATGAAGAATTAATTTTTTTAAAGATAAATCTTTGGTCTTGTCGTGAGTTGAACCTGGGACTCCTAGCGCTGCAGCTGCATAACATCGAATGTTAACGCGCAATGGCCACGAACGAGTTCGGTCTAACAATATTGTCAGAAAAATTGCGGAAGAATTCAACCTGTAAACTTACAATTGTGTGAACATACAATTGTTGTCTTGAATCGTTGGCAGAAAATTCATTGTAAGACAATAATATTGGTAGACATCTGGCAATCGTGTAAAGACACAAAGTGGCCATTGTGAGATAATTTGCAGACATTGTTGATTGACGGATGTGTGAAGTTCATACACGCTGAAAAAATCGCTTCTGTAGTATATTTTCCCAAACATATTCTGCTTGAAATATACAAATGTTTAGGGTACATTCGTAATATATTATATTTGACACACAAATATTATATATTTTTTGAAGAAGTTGTTCTAAACAAATTTTTGTTTCCGTCCTAATATTTATTATTTATGAAAGAAATAGTTATTTGCATTTAAGTATTCCGAAAATATATCAATAACTTAATTTCAAGACAAGTTTTATGTTTTTCAGTAATTCAATGTTCTTTTTTCAGAAACTTAATGTTAATAAAATTTCTTTATTATTATAATTAAAAATTATGTCATTATATCATTATGTATACACTGTACGAAAATTTTAGTATTTGTAACCACTCGTATTAAGGTTATAAGCTATTGACTTTTGATACAAAATGGACCTTTTGTCAGGGAGGTATGGTCCATCTTTGAACTTAACCGGAGATAGAGAAAAATATTACGGCATACCAAATTTGAAGTCAATCGGGTAATCCTTTCGAGAGTTATCATGCGCACCAGCCAGCAGACAGACATACAGACACAGACAGACAAACGGACGGACGGCCATTGCTCAAATGACTTAAAATGACCAAAGCGAATTTCCGCCAAACATACTTGGGGTCTTAGGTCACTTCTTTGATGCGTTACACTTATGGCTCGTAAAAATGATAAAATGTACACTCCTCTCTAAGGTGAGGGGATAAAAAATTGTAATGGCAATTGACAGGCTGATTCAAGACCGTCTGATAATACAATCGTCGGTAATTTCTTCGCAGGATTCCGTATTCGAGCGTTGTTGGTTCTAGCATATCCGGATGGATGGATGGATGATTGTAGATGTTTGTTTGTTGGTTCATCCTTTCATTCTGGAAGTGGCTACAACTGTATGTGTGTGTGGATATGTTTATATGTTGTCCCTGCTGCCTTATTGATTATGTTTACCTGCCTTTAGATAAATAGTAATACCACACATAGAAAGACAAAAAACAACGGCCAAACGGCAAAGGCAAAGCAGCACAAGCAAAAGCACACTAAACAAATAAATTGTTGTCCTAAAAACGAGTAACCAACATGCAGTCAGCCATCAAACTAACCACTATTGGCCGGTTGGTGGTGGCATGGCATGGTCTTTTTAGTTTCTGATCAGTTCAATGGCTGGTTATTTGGTCGAATAGTCGGTTTGCCTTTTAGGGGCAATTGGTAATTTAACGATTCTCTGCCATTCATTGTAGGTTTTACACAAATACTTATTCGTCGGACGCGAATGCAGAAACGTTCGCCGTGCGCTTTGAGCTTTACTGTTTGTTTTGGTCGTGTTCATTTGGCCAGCGTTTTGATTCCGGTGCTAGTTGTCGATGTCCTCGTCCTCATCGCCGTCGTCTTCGCGCTGTTGTGTTCATCACTCACTTACTGGATTGCTGTTATTCCATGTTTCGATAGCAATCTTTAGTGAGGAACTGTAAAGCCCTTCTCCTTCACACATACACATACTACTGTTTCCACTCTCAGTATGGAAAAGTACAAGAATACATTTCGGCTAAGGCAAGCATTTTTGGAATATAAAATGTCTCTAATTGTACCATACTCGTAACAGGAACAGAGTTGTATCTAAACGGATCTAATTGTACTAAAATGAAAATACGTCTTTTGAAAACTTAACAATATAATCGTTTCCATAATTTTTGTTTTGATTGTGAAATTTTGCGTTAGAGCAAGAATAATTGATAATAATTTTTAGATTCTTCACGAAGTCACAAATTTTTGGCACAAGTATTTCAAAATTGATCAATTGAATGGAATAAAATACATAATATAAATTCAGTGAAAAACAAGTAAGAAAGTTCAGTCAGGAAAACCGACTTACGAGTCATCTCACCTTCAGTCCCATAACTGTTATAAGCTGTTAACTTTTGGTGCAAAATAGTCCATTTATGTGGGAGGTTCCAAAAAGGGACTTGCCAATAACGCCCACTTTTCACTTGACTGTAGGTACTATAAAAGCATTAAACTGTACAAAATCTCAAGTATTTGTATGGACTGATATTAATGCTATAAGCAGTTAACTTTTTGTGTAAAATGGTCCCTTTGTGTGGGAGGTACCAAAAGGGTAGGAGCCACTTCACCCATATTTCTCAAGTTGATAGCGACAGATAAACTATTACTATATGTGCAACTACAGAAGATTCGGATAAGTAGTAAAGAAGTTATTAGATAATCAATATTTTACTAAATTGTACCCCTTGTGAGGGAGGTTCGAACTGAGCCGGAGATAGAAAAAAATATTACCACATACCAAATTTAAAGTCAATCCATTACTCATTTCGAGAGTTATCGTGCGCTTCAGCCAGACAGACGGACGGACATTGCTCAAATGACATAAAATGTCCTAAAATTAATTTCCGCCACTTTTTTTTGGCGGAAATTGCAATTCTTTGTCATTGATGTACACCACCCCAGTGTGGCGTAGGTTCTTATTTGGTCTAATCACTAACGTTCAAGTTAATCCACTTTGTCAACTTGAGCTGAGTCTCCCTATAGCTCTCCTGCACAACGACCAACATCTGTTAGCCAATGATCGTCGAATCACGCGATATTAGTTTCACTCTTAAAAATCTAACTCATCTTGGTTGTTCCCCGTTATATGCCATGTTAAGTGCGTCCTCAGTACATCGACATAATTGGTTTGGTTGGTGGGACGTTGTCTGCATAACATACTGGTTTAGGTCCTTCATTGATAGGATTCTTGGGATGGGTAACCCATAGAAGATGCGATAAAATGTCCCCTTGTCTCTTATTTGCCGTCATACATTATACATATTCCTTTGTGGGGGAGTGCACCAATATGGCCCATCTTCGAACTTAGCCTGAGATAGAAAAAATACCCAATTTGAATTCAATCGGTTACTCCTTTCGAGAGTTATCGTGCGTACCAGCCAGCAGACAGACAGACAGTAGGACTGACGAACAAACTAAGGGTCTAAGGTCACTTCTGCAATGTGGGTCTTAGGTCACTTCTTCGATGTGTTACACTTTTGTCCCGTATCAAATGTTATATACCCTCGTCACACTAAAGTGAGGGTACAATTACTTGAAACTTGGGGAAATCCAGCTCATTTTTTTAGTACCAAGTACACTTTGTCATATTCGTGAATTGAGTTGAATTACACATTGCAAGTAAAATTCCTATTTTTAAGGAAAATTTATGTTAAATTACTTATACCAAGCTGTAAAAATAATTTGGTTACTTTAACAAACAAATATTGCAGTATTTTCTAATAAACCATAAATTCTTAAAAAGTTTGATAATATTGCCATGAAATCAAGCTTTTGTTGTCTCTAAGTAATTCCTCTATGATTTTATATACGGCTGTAAAAGATAAACATTTGATGGCTTTCACACATCGGCACTTAATACTTAAGTGCTGTTGTGCCGCAACCACAACAGAACCAATGACAATAGTAATATAAAATATCATCGATTTTTATAGATGGCCAAAAATTACATTTTCCCAACAACAATAACAGCATCACCACTAACAGCAATTTATATTTGAAAATATTTATAGACGATTTTGTAGTTGTCACAAATTGGAACAAAACTCTAGATTTTTGTTTGAGCTTAATTTGTATTTTTGTTATTTGATAAAAGTTGCAATAACTAACCCAATTATGTTTGCAACTTTTATTAGAAAAAATTTGCAGGGATTTCATTCGACGAAAACAATAAGATGGGGTGCCCGACATCCTATATTAACAGAATAATTATATCAAAGTCTAAGTAGAAGTACCTAATTGCTATTACAACAATATAAATAAGTAAGAAAGTTCAGTCGGGTAAACCGACTTACGAATCCCCTCAACTTCAGTCCCAAATAATATTTGTAAATTTATTTATTTTTTTGTTTCAATTAAATTACTATTATTTTAATTTGCATTAATAAAATCCGTTCGTGTGGGAGGTACCAATAGGGGCAATGGCAATGATGTACATTTTTCACTAGACTGTATATACTATAAAAGCAGTACACTATACGAAATTTCAAGTATTTGTATTTACTAGTATTAACAATTGGAATTCCAATTTCAAAATGACTGATCCAAATATTTTGGTAGGCTAATATTACACTATGCTGGTCCATGACTGTCAGTTCGAATTACAAAAACATCAATCCTAACACTAAGACAGCAGATTTGCGAATTTCAATATCTATGGAAAAAATATCCATTTTTGTTTTTTATTGGATAATATTTGTTTTATTAGTTAGAATACAATTGAAGCTTAGGCTAAAATTTCGGGCCGTTGGGGTAGTTCGCCGGTTTAATCCAATTCGTGATGCTTATGGATTTGTGAAAATATGTAAAAAATGTACCGGAAACAATGAGGGTAGATTTGAAAATCTGATAATTCGCCCTGGCATTATGCATTGCAAGCCCATTTTGGCGTGTTTTTGTTTTCTTACATTGAAATTTAACATAACCCGCTCTGAGATACTGTTTCGGAGGATTTATATCATCCGATTTGTTTGTCTTTTTTTACTTGTTACTTTCAAGTTTCTAGCATTTGCCTGAAAACATTTTCAAAATCAAGTTTTTACTTTTATTGACATTTGGTAAAATAAAATAATTTTATTACCAAGTTCGCCAACATACAGTCCGTCTCCATAATCGGATATAGCCGAGTTCGGTTGTTGTTAGCTATTGGCTGTGGTGATTCTATTTAATGCTCCGTTCGATATGTAAAGGCAAATGTTTCGAATGCGCGCGTGTTGTTGTTTAATGCTAAACCGGCTCAGCCCAGCCCAACCAGTGCAAATGTGGCAAAATATGTAGAAGAGCAGCAAAACAACCCAAATAACTATCACAAATTTGCAAATTCGCACATACCGCAATACATGCTCACTCACATCGCGTAAAATATGTAAATTTATGAAAAATAAAAGAATGTCGGAGCGAAATGCAAAAATATTCAAATTGAAATAAAACGTTTTATTTGAAATCTTCACACAATTGTGTTCAATTTTTGGTAGTTAAGCTTGTTTTGAGATACTCATCACCCCCACCCCACCCCCATTCGATCTCCACCACCATAGACCGGCCACGTTCACTAAAGGGGGCGGGGGGCGTGTATAGTTCTTTGGATTGTGGTGGGGAATTGATAAGGCGAAACTAGACTCTCGCATTCGGGTATTTACACAACCAACACCAAATGAATGTGTTAACTGAGTGGCAATATTTTTGTCAACTAACTTTTGTGTTTTAACTTATTTGACAAAAAAATTCTAACAAAACAGCAGCTTGCAAACTAATCTCCTGTCAATAGATCTAAAATATATGCACATATATATGTACGAGTTTATACATACATACATATGTATTTAGTTAGGTATGTGTGTACGTACGTATGTATGTATAGTATGTGACTATTTTTGTACATACTAAGGTATGAGTATTCTTTCAATCGCATATAGTTGGCTACAAATTTACTCGAATACTGACTGATTTACGGACAAAACCGAAAATCGAATTAGAGTAACGATTTGAAATAACTTTGGAAAATACACCATTTTTTGATATGTGTGAGTTGAAATGTTTGCATAGTTTTAAAGAAAAGCATTTTATTTAAAATTCAAGAAAATTGATTTTGAACGCATGTGAGTAATTCCATGTGAATTGATCAAACAAATTTTGACTCCTCTTCGATTTTGATGAAATTTTCCAGATATGTACGTTGAAATGTGCAGAACAAGAATCAGGATTTTCTTTAACAAAAATATTTGTGGCCTTTTGAAAATATTGTTTTTTTTTTAAAAAAACCTCTTTCTTTGTACGTAGTTGAAATTTTGTGTGTTCCTAAAAAAATTATATGATTCTTTTTTTGTAAGGAAACTAAAAATTAAACCTACATTTTAAAATTTATGGTACCCTATACCATAGTGTGGTGTGGTGTATACATATTAGGAAAGAAACAAAGACTCGTTAAAGACAACATCTTCACAACATACGAGATCTGTTCAATAGAAAAGGTGATTTTTTAAATTTCTCGGGGTACTTGCATTCGATTAACGTTTATATTTTGGCACACTTGTCTCGAACATATGTTCTTAGTTCAGTTTTTTTGAGTTTGTTTTTATAAGACATAACAGTTAGAAGTGTTTTGCTTGTTCAGCGATTTTCCGCTGTGGAAAAAATGGACCAAAGAAAATGTTACTGAGAACATCAAACAAATTTGTTGTTACAGCAGTTTTTGTGTGCTACTGTGCGCTATTTTAGCAAACAAAAACAGTAGTTTAAATATGTTAGGTTAGGTTAGGTTAGGTTAGGTTGAGTAGAGGAGACGTTTAAACGTCTCATGTCCATAGACATACACTTAAGCCAGTGGTTCGGCCTGTTGTGCGCTCCTTATTTATGATTTTTATACCCCACGGGTTACAGAAAATCGATAATAGACTCGAATTTTATCAGTATCTTCCAGTCATATCCTCTGAGATGAGTCAAGTCTGGCAATAAGTCGGAACCGAAATATCGGGATGTTGCATGTGTGAAAGCTGGGCAGTGACACAGAAAATGTTCCATCGTTTCGATGTTTTCCCTGCATGCCCTGCACTCGTCGTTTTCTGCTAGTCCTATGCGATGAAGATGTGCCTGTAAGCTTGAGTGTCTCGTTAGAACACTCATCATCTTACTAATCTCGATCTTGTTTAGTTTCAGAAAACTACTTGTTTTCTTCTCATTTGGGTCACCCCACAGTATCTTTGCAGTTGCTCTATTCCACACAGTTTTGTGAGCCATCACTGCCCAGTGCTTCAACTCATCCTTCGTGGCTTCGAAAGGTTTCCAATTTTCCAAGTTTATTACTCGAAGTTCTCTGCCCTTTGAAGCCAAGCTGTTTGCCCCTTTCATTTCCAATCACTCCGTTGTGTCCCGGTACCCAGAAAATACGCAGTTGACCATGGACTGAGGCTTTGTGGTATTACTGAGCCAGTTAACACACTCCGTGATTGCTCGAACTTCTGCTTGAAATACTGTGTTATGGTCTGGGAGGCGGAAGTAAAGTTCGACTTCTGGTTCATCAATAAAAAGTCCCAGACCCGTCCTTCCTCCTAGCCTGGACCCATCAGAGTAGCAGCTGGTTCCCACTGGCGCATGCGATAGTGTTCCGTTTTCGTTAAATATGTTAGTTATTTTTATGATGCTTCTTTTTTGTAATTTTAGATTTGATGACAAACTAAAATGGATATAGAAAGAGAATTTTAAAAATATTACCTACCAAGAGCATAAAAAAATGTTGAAAAGCAATCGATAAATACCATCTACATCAGGGCTGTGGAGTCGACTTTTTAAACTACTCGATGCCAGCTCCGCATTTGGATGATATCATTTATGCCTTTAAATGTTAACAATTTTAGTATATTTTGTTATTTACTAGAGATACTTCTACTTCGATAGGTAGTCGATTATTGTTATCAGATGGAAATAATAGCCCTTTTACCCATTGAAATGAAATGACAAGTCTGTCGTTGCCAACTAATAAAAATAATCTACTAGATTTCGTAGTAGATTATCTATTAGCTTGTTCGACAGAATTTTCATACTTCGAATCGGTGTTGCCAGAAATGAGAATTTATCGTCATTTTGACGATTTTTAAGGGTCAAAAATAGAGAATGACGATTTGACGATTTCTGTCCTGAAATGACGATTTTTAAATTAAATAAATTTCTTTCCTATAAATGCATTTTAACCCCCTTTAGCTTTTAAATTTCTCTACATCCTTTGGGGATGGAAATAGAAATTTTTACGATTATGAATTCTTACGATCCCTACCAGCTTTAAGTATTGATCGCTTCCAATACAGTTACAGAATAAATCATAAAATGGGGTTGAGATGCAAAATCGGGAGAGAGAAAATTGTAAGAAAATTAAAAGTAGGGGCTATGACAAGTGAAGCGGAAATGATGATATTTTCGGCCGAATTGATAGGATTTTGTGTTTCCTATGGCGTCAAGAAATCAAATTGGGTTCGACTATATGGAAATATGGACTAATTAGATCGATTGTTCGTTTCATAAAATGATTATAGGTAAAATATCGTAAAATGAAAATTGCGAATTTTAGTCCAATAGGGGTGGGACCGTTGCATTTCATTCTACAGATAAGAAATGTTTTTAACAAATTTGTGCGGACAGTAGTCGGATTTGAATAGACAACTTCGTCTTCGAATTTTACGACGAGCAATAATATATCATGTTTCAAAAACATGATTTTGATGTCAAAGTATTCTATATAACGTCTTCTATGATATTAAGTTGGAATCAAAAAAAATATTATATGCATTTTTAGCGCTTTTGTTTTTTTTTTGTGTCTTATTTTAATGATTTTTTTGATGACAAAACTGGCTACCTTCACTATTTTTTCAAATTAACACAAGATCAAAAGCCGCGAAATTGTAGGCAATTTCTATTAATTTTTACTTTTTCCGGTAAATTTTGTCCTTGAGTTTAAAACATTTTATTTATATCTCATGTTTGAGAAAACCGCGATAGCAAATTGTATTTTTTACACTTTTGGATTCATTTTTATAACGCTAATAATAAGTTAAGATTGTGCATAGTAAAATAATTTAAAAGAGTTACGGGTTTATGCGAAAACATGCAGTTTTTGAATGAATATTCCGAAAAAAATTAAAACTAACTATTTAGAGGAGAAGCCTTAATAGGATTTGTGGATTTTATTTAAAAATGACCTGTGTTCAATGTATTCACAATGTACTTAAGATATATGGGTTTCAAAGAAACTGACAGAGTCTCTTTATTGGACTTACTAAAAATATTACTTTAAAAATATTGCAAGATGTCAGGAAATGCAGAATGTATTATTTACTTAAAAAAATAATGATTGACATATTTTCCTTTTAACGATGTAATAGCACCTCATTTTTGTAACTGTTCTCTGAATATGATATATTTCTTCAATGTATGTGTATTTGCCATATTTGTACCAAAAATTGTAATCGCTTAGTTCACTTAAGTGCATATTTCATGAGACCGATTTCAATATTCAATATTTATTGTCCTGACTGTATTTATTAATAAAATAACTCTCTCTGAAGCACTTCGTTCGCTTAAATGTCTTAAAATCTATATGTAAATGGTTTATTTTTGCAATGACGATTTCGAAAAGTGATTTTGATTTTTGATTTGTGTCTAGAGTCGTTTTTAAAACTGTCCGGAAATTGGAAATTAAAAAAACTACAACTTGTTGTAGTATTACTCACAATTGGCGAAACTATCGTCAATTGCTTTAATACTACGACCTAGGAAAGGATTTCGAAACTGCAAACTTAGAAGAAATTTTGCAGGTGAAGATTTGCTTATATTAATTAATCTTATTAATTTAAGATGACAATATCTTATGTATTTAATTTTCGAATATGACCTTTTTCTAAACAGGTTATGTTTACTACAAATTTTTTTGCTCTATTCACCACTATATTTTTGAATGTCTTGTGCCTCTGTTACTAAACATCGGTTTTAATTCTATGAATAATTTAAAAACATTTGGAAAACTTTGGTGTTAAAAATCGGTTGCCCGATTTTGTTTACTTACCATTTTTGTAAATAAGTCAAAACCACTATTTTAAATTTCGATATCCCACTTTATTACAATAAATAACGTTTCATTATGTTCATAACTATTATTATGAAGAATGTGTCTTAGATTTAATGAAAATGTTTCTTCAGTGTTCGATCAAACAATTAAGTACTTAATAACATTATTATGTGAAATTTTTCCGAACAAACAATTGAAAGTATAGGCAGACACTTTATCAGATATGACTGTCAAAATAATACCAAAACTTTTCGTAGATGGCATTCGGAAATACTTTCCGGTTGCATAAAAAAGACCGCGAATTCACGTTTTCTGCCATCTTGTAAAAAGCTTGTTCAAATTTATTTTAGTTTAGTACATTCAAGAAAATAAATCGATGAATTAATTGTGTGTATTTTAATTCGTTTTTCTTATCTTTGATGTTCAACATTTGTCGATAAACTAATTGTAATAGTCCATCAGAATTCACAGCAAATAGTACCGCCCACAGTTTATCTTAGATTGTACATTTTTTTATTATGTGGTGTCAACAATTGAACTTGTCTTCGGAATTTTGATTTCAAACTGTCAATGGTTATTTCAAAAAACATTTGATTTCCTTTTGGACGGTTCACGGAATATGACCCCCCATATTTGCGCCTAGAGACTGCTCCTGCTGCCATATTGGCCAGTGGCAGTGATTATCGTAACCTGGACATGCTAATGTTGTTAAACAAATAACAATTCCAAGTCACATACCAAAAGTTTAATCTCAACAAACGAAATTATACTAAAGATAATTTCAAACTGGAATTCAATATTACTTTTTCAAACTAGAACCAACCAAAAAACCAAACAAAAATATACACAAAAAATGGGCAAAACGGAGAAAAAGACGTCCGTGCCAGGATAGGATAGGAAAGGCTACAACTATTCAATTTTGAGCTGCATGTTTAAATTGGCTTAGTGTTGCACGACCACGGACGGCACTGGAGCACGGAAAGAAGTGCAGCAGAGGATGTGAGAGATGACGACGTGGTCCACAATGTAAACTGAAGCTTAAATATTGACTTTTTTAATGTTACGGTAGCAAGACTACTCGGTTAATGTTGGCTTGGAACGAATGCTAAGATGGCAAAAGAAAATAAACAGAACATGATGCCATGGCCATTGATAACTGCTGGGGACGAATGAATAGAGAGACGAGACGGATGGTTGGTTAGACGGATGGATGGACGGATTAAAGACAGCTTCAATGCAAAGGAGTAAAGGCAGCCAGTACTGCTGATACTGAGTCAGATGCTCATGCTGACGATGATGATGATGGTAAGGCTAGTAACGCGTGGCATTTCAAAGTGTGGTGCACCAATTTTGTTTAACTTTTTTTTCTTCAAAGCATTAAATTTAAGTCAAAGGAGAAAAAAGTGTGCCACGTTTGATGAGTATCTTGTAGCGTTTGGATTAAGGCTATCCAGGAGGGCCGGTTGAAAAGTTTTTAGAAAAAATTTTATGATATATTTACTTTTTCTAATAAATGCACTGTCATTTACAACAATGCACATACATACATATCGCTCACTTACTTCAAGAGTGATATAACTCAAAATTTAAAATTATCACTTTAAGACTGAATAAAAAGATAAGTAATATTAAATAAGATGATTAAAAACGCTGCAATAATCCGAAATATGGTTGTTTACTTATAAACTAAATTTCGCTGAGATTGATCTATGGATATTAGCAAAATTCGCATTTCTGTAAGGCAACCTTAAAAATTTTAAATTTTGAGTTATGTCACTATTGAAGTAAGTGAGCTATATGTATGAGTATATATTTAGAAGTGTACATCGGTACAACAATCTATGCCATCACATTTCATAGAAATTTTAATGATTGTAAATTTCCATTATAATTAAAAAGTTGCATTGAAGAATTGGCAACAAATGATGGGAATTGAGTATATTTATAACTTCAAAATGAGTTCCGTAAAACCAAATCTAATGCGACAATTACAACATAAAATCAAAGAAAAAATGTAAACCGAAATTAAAAATTTTTGTTTCAAATGAATACTTATTGAAATAAAAAAACCCAGCCAAATTGAGATAAAAATTAATTTCATGCCCATTACCATAAATATGCATACATTGGCTAATTTGTATATATAAATATTTTGTTTAAAGAAAATTGAAAAACTTTTATGACACACCTCGTTATGGCAGCAGCATCGGTCTATCTTGTCTACGAAGAACGAACGAAGAGCAAAAACTAAACCTTTAAGGTATGTGGCAATTAGTTTAACAATTTTACCACCACGTAATGGAGATTGACAGATGAATAGTGGCATCTAGTGATTTTGATAATGTGCCCTCTCGCCTTGGATGGGTTCTGGCGCTCTGGAACTGCTGGCTGGCCAGTCGGCTATTACAAGAACGATTACCGATTTAACAGCAGTTTACAGTGTCGCTACGTAACGTAACGTCTAGTGGCGACGGCAACAATCAGAGTCAGAAAGAAGAACGAACGGATCACTGGCAGTAACTACTTCACCGCCAAATGTGTGGCAAATACCACACTTTTTTTCGTTGCACTGCAAGATTGAATGATTGATAACATGATTACTGTTTGTAATTGCAGCATTGCTCCCTGACTTCCGTCTGGGTTCCTAACTATCCGCCTCAAGAGCGCAGCAGCAGTGGTCAAAGCAAGACAAGTAGTAAACTCGCAAAACCGATATAAGGGAAACAGAGGGCACAAATTGTTGTTGTATTAATATTTTGCAGAACGTAATAATTTACCAGAAGCCAGCTCACTTTTGAAAAAGACAATAATTTTTTAGGTAGGCTATCATATGTACTGGCATTATGACAATAACAAATTAAATGAATTATCGTAATAATAATTCTATTGTATACAAAATGTTTCAATTTGTCACGATATCGTATCGATGATGTATTATCTATTCCTTTTCAACAATAGCCTATTAAGCCAACATTCAACAATATTGAATAGTGGAAAAGAATTTAGCTCATTCAGGAATTATAAAATGGAAACCCAATTCATTTTATTATTATTTTCTTAAGTTTGAGTTACCAGTCTATTGTTGTACAAATATAGTTTATCCATATTATGCAATTAAGATGATTTTTATTGCTAGAATAATATTTACAAACAAATAAACAAACTAACTTACAAATGTTTATACACTTAACTTTACCAAATTTGGTAAAACGCTAGAAGTAAATTTCTACTGTAAATGATATTTGCAACTATGGTACATTTACATATAATCATTCCTATGAGCAATTCCATATAACATACAAATTAGAGCTTTGACAGCGCCATTTTTTCGAATACGAGTAATTGAAATAAGGGCGTATCTTTGACGATAGGATTCTGAACAGTTTTTTGGCTAAAACTTACATACACACTGAAAAAAATCGATTCTGCAGTATATTGTCCCAAACATATTCGGCTTGAAACATATATATGTTAAGGATACACTCTAAACGTATAATATTTGCTACACACAAAAATTGTGTATTTGGGAAGATGTTGTTCTAAACAAATATTTGTTTACATCTCAATGGAACTGTTATTTCCGAAACAAATATTTATTTGCATTTAAGTATTTATAAAATACATAAAGAGTGTTAATTTTTTCAGTAATTCATAGTTAAATTATTAGAAATTTTTAATATTCGTAAAAAAAATAAAATAATAATAATTGAAATCGTATAATCTTGGATTAATATAAATAACATGGAGAATTGACAACTAATGATGGCTTGGAATACTCAGAAATTTGAAATGATTGATTAAAAACAGAAGTTAATGTTGCATATGGTATCATAATTGGGAGGTACAATTCGCAACCAAGGAAAAATTAAAACTGCAATTCGAAAAGCAAAAGTTTTGGAAATCTTTTTTAAATAAAATATATTTTGAGAAATACCTAAATAATAATTTTATTTGTATTTAAACGTATATTTTATTTGAGAAATTTAGTTTGCAAATATAATTTGTTAAATTATATTTTTATATATGCGTTCCAAATATATTTTGATTTTCAAATAAAATGTATTTGCTAAGAAATATATTACATATATCTAAAAATTTGTGTTCCTGATATATTTTCTTTCGATTCAAGCAAGTAATAATACCATAAAAATAAATCTGTCTACTTATTTTTTAGCCATTCACCTACACGGGGCAAAATCGCCTTTTGTGATATGTTTGAATAGAAAGAAAATATATTTGGAACACTAATTTTTAAATATTATATATTTCTGAGCAAATAAATTTTATTTGAAAATCAATAAAATATATTTGGAACTCGTATATTAATATGTTACAACATATAATATTTGCAAACTAAATTTCTCAAATAAGATATGTATTTGAATACAAATGAAATGTTTGTTTAGGAATTTCTCCAAATATATTTTATTTAAAAAATATTTTCGAAACATTTGTTGAATTTTTCAAATTTAAATTTTATTTTTTTTTGGTTTGAACCTCCCAGTTATGACACCAAATGCAGCAATAACTTATGTTTTAAACCAATCATTTAAAATTTCTGAGTATTCCAAGCCATCATTGGTTGTCAATCCTCGAAGTATATATTTCGATCCAAGATTATATGATTTCAATTATTATTATTTTTTATATTTAAGACGTTAAAATTTTTGAAAAAATTAACTTTGAATTACTGAAAAATTTAACACAATTTAGATATTTTCTCAAAATGAAAATAAATATTTGTTTCGGAAAAAATAGTCCAAAATAAACACATTGGGATGTAAACAAAGATTTGTTTAGAACAACATCTTCCCAAATATATAATTTTTGTGTGTACCAAATATTATATGTTTAGAATGTATCCTAAAGCCGAATGTATATATGTTTCAAGCCGAATGTGTTTGGGACAATATACTACAGAAGCAATTTTTTTTCAGCGTGTACCACCTACAAACATATCGTATAAATGTTTAAACACATGTAGAGATGGGATCAACCATGTTCACCGGTGCGATCCCACCCATTGTGTGACTAGATACACTCTTTGTCAATAGTGTCATAGACATTTGGGTATCTGATTTCATTCTTTTACGATTTATAGTACTAAGATATTCGCTAATTCTTCTAGATCAACCGTTTCCGAGATATGGATGTGATACAATACCCCACCTTGTTAGAATAAGCACACATATCTCGTATTTGTTCAATATCTAACAAGATTTAATTTAAAATCGAAGCTTTGGAAATTATATCTAACTCTGAAACAACGTTTTTCAAACTTGACAGTGTTCATTATTGGATCAATAAAATCATTTGTGCCATATTTAGTAATGCTCGGAAGTAAAATACGACTTCTATAGCATACAGGCGCCAAATTGGGGGTAACTATGCATATTTAAATAGGGATCGTCCTTAAGCAAAATAAGAAGATAATGCCAAATTGCATAGCTTTCGGAGAATGATTGCGATCTGTAATTTGATTACAAAAAAAACATATACAGATATTCAGACAGACGGACGGCATAGCTGTATGATTCAGAAAGTGATTCTAACTCGATCGGTATAATAAACTATGGATCTATTACTTCTTCTTTTGGGTGTCACAAACAGCTGTAGAAAGTCATAATACCCCGTACCACAGTGTGGTCTGGGGTATAAAAATGCATAAACTTGTCGGAAGAAATTGCTTTCACTAAATAAAATGCCATAACTTCTCTGAGGCATCGAATTATCTTTTAAGAAATTTTATTGAGGTCTAATATTTTTCTGTTCAGTTCAATTTTCATTATCATTTTCATAGTCGGTACTCAAGATATGACCACTCCCATATGGAATGGTACATACACGTATGTGCAGACTTGAATTCTAACACACATATGCAAATGAAATCATTATTTGAGTTACGTTCGTACATTTACACAATTGATTTCACAGTAACTCATATCACATCAATTACCACGTAATTATCAAATTTACAATCATTTTTAACACGAATATGAAAGTATTTGCATTGGATCAAGTATGAATATATGTATAACAAATATTTGAATGTATGTATGAAGGAATAATTGCATGCATATAGGAGCATACGTATGTATACAAATATACACAGTAGCTGCAATATATTTTCTCTGAATATCTATGTATATCAAGGCTTTTTATCAAACAATTAAAACAAGAACACCTATGAAAGTAGTAATGACATTTGTCATTCATCATAAAATAATTTTGATTTGGATCTTAAGTATATAAATACAAAAAAAAATACATATTAATATATACATTAGAGATTCGAGATTCGAGGCCTACATGAATAAATTCAATTGTTTGGCTATTCATTGTACTCAGTTGAACGAAATTCAAATGTTCGATTCCTGAACAATGAGTATAACTTTTAATGAGCGAGCGATGAATGAATGTTTTTATCATTCAAAGAAAAATTAATGAATTATCGTGAATTTTTATTTGAATTGAACGAGTGAGTTTTCGATGAATTAATATGGGTACGCAGTACACTCATTTGTGTGCCTTGTAACATACATAGTTAATGAAAAGGGTATAAACAAATATGGTCCGGTCTGATTGTATAAAAAATACGTTTTTTATCATTAACGCAATGTTTGTTCCGGACTTACGGAGTATCTTTTGAAGTTCTCTCCAATAGTGTCATCGTATTGGACGACAGTGACCTGCATTGGCCGGAAGGACCTATTTCCGGGAAATGCAATTGAAATGTGAATGTCTGTTCAATAAAAATATATGTGGTTCCAATAATCAGGTACATAAATACATATGTGGTCCGGGACCTGATATGGAAACGGGAATTTCTTCATCTCCCTGAGGTATGTGTTCCGCCAAGATTTACCAGGATTTTAGGAGGTACAATTCGATGTTCCGCAGTACTATATCTTACAAAAATATATCTGAGTGCTATGTCTTAATGTCCATTCAATTCCTTAGTACTCTATTTAAATGAACGGATTTCTGTCGTCGTTCATATTCAATTCATTCGAAAGAGTGTCAACAATTCATTAATTCCGTTTTGTCCTCAACCATTTCAAAGACATTTTGAATTCATTTATATAGACCTCTAATAAACATACACATATTTTACATTTACAATTATTTTTCTCAATCAATGTAACATTTTGTATTATTTTTTCTCTTTATAGGTAAGTTCCTGCACATTTGCGTAAAGAATTATCTCACAAAATACATATACATATGTATGTATGTAAGTATGAACGGTAAAAAGTTACTTAAGGAAATTGTGGCGACCACATCAGGTAAATTACATTTGCAAATTTTATCGATTTCATAAGATTTTCAAGAATGTTATGGCTTTATTTCATATTGTTTGTACAGATAGGTTTACATATGTAAATAAATAATTTATTGAAACTTTAATACACAAATTATTCAAATAGAAATAATCCACAAATGAATACAGACCAAAAAACGTTGTAAAATCAATATGAAATCACATTAATTGTTTGCTTTAAAAAGCTTTTACTTTGTTTTCTTACGACAATTTCCAGATACATTTAACATGATTTGGGGTTGATTAGACTTCAAACGAATAAAACCGACTATTGTGTTGATTTAACAACAATTCGTTGCTAAATTAACTAATTTCATTCTGAATCATACATGACATTTAAGTTGATCTCTTTCTAACTGATGTCTCCAGAAATGAATATTTGCGTTTGTCACCAACATTTCATATTAATGTTGCAATCAATAACACTATGTTACAATTAAATTTGGCGTTTGAGACTTGAAAGCATTTTTTGTATAGAATCAAAAAATTTTTTATGGAAGTTACCTTTAATATCGATACATCCATTCTACAACTTTTTTAAAATGTATTTTTTTTATCTTTTTAATTTCTAAATATTCCAAGTTATATTCTGTCGAAATTTGGTGTTTATACGTCAACCCAATCGAAAGTTATTCACAAAACAGTACAGGTCATTCGATTTGCTTTATAAAGGAATTCCACACAAATTTAAAAAATGCATCAAACTTTGATCGCCTCTCCTGAAAAACTACCGTTCACCATCCATAAATTTTTCATAATTTTGTTGCACAATATAATAACACTATGCAACAAAATTTTTGCCGAAGGACTGTGCATACCATTTACTAGTGTAATGTGATGTTCTCAACACAAAAGAAATATTAAAAAAGAATTGTATGGTAATTTTTTTTCAAAAATTTTCTTTAAAATGCCCATTTTCTTGGAAGTTACCTTTAGTACTTGGACCATATCTTTTTAACTATATACTCGATATGCTTTAAATTAAAGCAAATTATGAGGACTATAAATGTTAGTAATGACACTTTTACGTGGAAACAGAAATTTAGTAACTGTCGTTAAAATAATTTTAAAATAGCTATTTTTTTAAAAAAAAATCTAGAATCTAGAAAAAAATCGCAAAACAGTTTTTGTTCCAATTTGTTAATGCTAGAAAATGTCTATTTGAAGATAATCTATGGATAAATGTATAAATTTTAGAACTTTTGGTAGGAATAAGGCAATTTCAACATAATCCGGGGGTATAAAAACCCCCGCTATTGTGAACAATGCTGTGGGCCAAAAGTGTAACACATCGATGTGACCTAAGAGACCCCAAGAACATTTGGTGGAAATCCGTTTTGGGTAATTTGAAGTCATTTTAGCAATGTCCGCCAGCCTGTCCATCTGTCTGTCTGGTTGGTGCGCACTATAACTTTCGACAGGAATAACCGATTGACTTCAAATTTTTCTATCTAAGGCTAAGGTCAAAGATGGACTATGTTGGTCCACTTCTTCGAGTACCTCCCCCACGAAGGTCAACATTTAGTGAAATATTGATTATCTCATAACTTCTATACTTCTAGTCAAAATATGATAAAACAGAAACTGACGCTTCAAATTATGCAGAATTAAATCGATAAATAGTATAATTTAAATTGGTGTTAAAACGAGATTAATGATTAATTGTTGTGCTTTCACAATTATTTCACAATCATAGCTGAACCTTGCTGAGGTTTGGCGTAGCACCCATGAAACCGCTATACATGGAGCTAATCTCTCAAGTAATTGTATTTGCCATGCCGGTTAAAAAAAAAAAAACTTTTCATTCTATAATATTTTAAAGGCAAAGATGGTCTAAAGCCAGGAGAATATCTTAGTTACAAATCAATAACGATTTAAACACAAAAATAAGACAAACGAAACAATTATTAAAAATTCTAAAAACTTATCGTTTAATGTTTGGTTTTAATTACATTTATATTATATAGCTTATTGTTTTTTCTATGCAATTACATTGTATTATTTCCTATATTTCCTCCTGGAACTAATAATATACCATATCTCAGAAAACAATATAATTAAAAACTAATTCTTCACACCAAAACGTAAAACTAAAGAACTTTATCAAAATCGGAGCATAAAGTGGAAGATAAGCTCATGAGCTTGACAAGTCAATAACAACTGATGAGTATAATTTGATGATGATAATTAATAACTGATGAGTATATAAATGCCACTTTAAACACTTGTTGGAACTCCGGAAGTTTTCTCCCAGTTCAACATCTACGATCTTTCCTCTCTAAGATTCCAAATTCTTTATTCACGGATGCAGAAATTACAAATCAAACTTCCTGCCGCTTACACCAGATCCGTGTTTTCAAACATAGGATTTCCTACTTTACAGTACTCATGTTTATTCCCAATTCGGAGTAAACTTCTGTAACACATGTACATGTCTTGAAGCCTTCCTATGGACTTCGATTGGCGATTCCGCATGATCGTATAAAAATCAAGCATCCTCAAATGGCTCTGGTTTCGTGAGAAAAGTCGTCGAAAATACTTTCTAAATAAATGCAGTGCTAGTATCTACCCCCGTGGGACCCCTCAAGAGACTGTACTCAGTTTCGAGAATTCATTTCCCACTTAAACACAGAATTTCCTCCCTAAATATTAACTCTTAAATTATTTAATAATAAAATGGCCATACACTATTTGAATTAATTTATAACACTGTGCTAGAATTGATAACTTTTTTTAGCCGACAAACGGGGCATCCGGTGGGTTAAACTAAATCAGCTACGCCGAATCTAATGGTGCTAACCGTTCTTCTATGTTAGCTCTTGTTTTCGCGATATTCGACCACAAAGTTTACAAGGAATTCAGAGAGGTTTATCATCTCGGAGGCGATTTTGAAGTGGAAGACTGCGGAATACCAGCTTCAGTCCAAAGAACGGAATAAAGGGAACCCTTGGAGAATTATTTCTCTCAAAACAGTCAACCACGCTTCTCACCCCCTTACCACTAAAATATTTCAATCAAATCTTATCATATGTCAAATGTCATACATATCGACGTAATTTTTAGTTGGTGTCTTTGAGAAAAATATTCCTCGCGAACAAATAATATGAGCCCCTTTTCAACGTTTTTATGAGAAATAAGCAGATTTCTGGTTATTACATAATTTTTTTATTTTTCTACTCACAGTAGAAAAAAATTATTGATATTATTTTTTGACTTAAATTTTTGTAGATAATTTTTCGGTTAGTGTTTATGGAAATTACAAATTAAACTTGCTAAAATATGAAACCTGTTGATTGTTCATATATATATTGAAGGGAGACCTATAGTATTTTTTCGCAAGGAATATTTTTCTCAAAGACACCAACTAAAAATGTCGTCGATTTGTACGACGTTTGAGATATGATTCGACTTGATTGCAATTTTTTGGTGATAAGGGTGTGAAAAGCGTGGGTGACTGCTTTGAGAGAAATAATTCTCCAAGGGTTCCCTTTATTTCGTTCTTTGGACTAAAGCGTGTATTCCGCAGTCTTCCACTTCAAAATCACCTCCGAGATGACTAACCTCTCTGTTTTCCTTGTAAACTTTGTGGTCGAATATCGCGAAAACAAGAGCTAGAAAAACGGTTTGCGCCATTGGATTCAGCGTTGCTGATTTAGTTTAACCCACCAGATGCCCCGTTTGTCGGTTTTTTCAACTAGCACGGTGTAATTAACATCATTATGTAGAGTTGTATCCAAAGATTTTCTTCTTAAATTTTTAATCACATCACTGTGAAGATTTTTTAGGGCATCAACACGAAATGATAATATTTTTATGTAATCTCAACCTAGTTTTTCCTTTGAACTCTGTTGAACAATTTTCCTTGGTTCGATTATAGCGCATATATTTTTCATATCATTTACATACTTCTTCTTCCACTTATCTGGAATTAAGAATTATTTCGGCAAGCACAATACTTTGCAAAGAAGCTCATTCTTCCAAAGCAGTTCAACTGAAATATTAATAAACACAATGGAAAAATTGTAATATTAAATGTTCGCTGAAATAAACTAATTAATATACTCTACACTGTGAAGAATGAAATCCAGACAAATGGCTCCAAAAACAAGTGCTTTCCCTTTCACTTCGAGAGGGATCGAAAAATACCAATAGTGCTGTCGAAAATTTAAATAGGATTCATAATATTTATAATCTAGACCACATAATGACATTATTAGAATCAGCCCCGAAATTTTGGAATGCAGAAAGCTTAATACAAAACAAACATGTGATTTAACGTGATTTAAAGAAAAGCTGCAGCCAATTCATCGTCGACCTTTTAAAGTCTATACGCAATAGACACGATAAGTTATGCCGTAATTAATTAGCGATTTGTAAAAGTTGAAAAATCACTCTAAAAGTTTAAAACTGTTTCCACTCAACTGTCTGCCATTTATTGGATTATAATAATTGTAAAACAATTATCCGCAAAAGAGCACTGATTCTCAAACGCTACAAGTTTGGCACAGATCCAAACTTTGCAATAGACGACAATTATTTTCTACACTTTTCGCTCAAAAGCAATTACGAAAAACGCATTTATAGCTTACAAACATACACATATATACAAACACACAAACACGAATACCCACACAGGGACAAAGAAACTTGGGGAAAACTGTCACATATTGGCTTTGGAACAATGGGCTGGAAAGGAGCAGACTCACAAAGACACAAACGGCCAAAAGAACAAACGAACACTAAATAAAAAACTAATTAAGCCAAATTACCTCAGATAAATCAAAAAAAAGTATGTAACAATAGTATCCAGATATCAACATTAGAGTGGTTCACCAACGATAACATATAAATGTGGCTAATCGTGTGTGGTTCAACTCCAAACGACTTTAAAACATTTGTTACAATGGCTGTGCCATATAGCAATATTCGCGAAATTATATTGCATATATTTTAATATAGACTAAAAGGTTAGGCTTAATTAACGGCATAGTTCTTTTAATTTTATTATGAAACATTTTTGTTTGCTACAAAAAAGTTCGAACTCTGCACTATAGGTCAAATGACATATTCCTCTGACCAAAGCAAAATTCTTTATAAGAACTGTTTTCTTAACAATATCCAAGCGAGTGTAGCTTAAATTAATATGATCTGGAACACACATATTAAATAATTTCAGTAAACTATTTCATATTAGTAGAAAACGTGGCATGTTGGGAATATCCATTAAATAGTTTTTTAAACTATTTGTTTATATTTAAGCACATTTTTATAAATACTTTGATAATGAAAGAGAGTTTAAGTTCAATTGAACTTAAACATGAATTCTTTAATTTCAAATTTTTAGTTTGTGCATGCCTTTACTTTTTTAAGTTGTTGCAAAAAGTTGGCGCATAAAATTATACGTCCCTTTGCCCTGAACGTATTAGTTCCTATTAGGTTTAGAGTTTTTATTTTGTTTTGAAAGAAATGTGATTTTCTACAAATATCCACAGTTTTCAAAAATTCGAACTATTCGCCTAAGTTGACTTAGCATGTTTTTCGGGAGAGTGCATTTTTAATTTCTAAATATTCCAAATTATATTCAGTCAACATTTGGTGTTTATGCGTCAACCCAATCAAAAGTTATTCACAAAACATAAAGGAATTCCAAACTAATTTAAAAAATTCATAAATCTTTGGTCGCTACTCCTGAAAAACTACCTTTTTGCACTTAGCATTGTTTAGAATGGATTTATCGATATATGTAATATTTATAAATTGATATTTGAGAATCTACACTGAAAAAAAAAATTGCCATAAAATTAAAGAAATGCTCCAAAGACATCATTAGTCTTCAAAATAAGACATTTTGTACTTAAAAAATAGATAACTTCAATAATATTATGTAATTTACTTAATTTTAAGTTCATTTTCTTAATTTTAAGTACAAAATGTACTTATTTTTGAAGACTAATGATGTCTTTGGAGCATTTCTTTAATTTTATGACAAATTTTTTTTTCAGTGTAGTGAAACATAATTGTATACATACATAAGTGTACCCAATGTTAGTAGTGAAAATATAAATTGTTTGAATGACAATACTATCTTTATGACAAGGTTGGCCTATTATTTTCAAAAATGCTCAATAGGACGGATTAAAACGCGAAAAATTTTACCTTAATCACTCTAGAATAACAAATAAAAATTATTAAAAGTTATGTACCAAAAGAAAACCAATCTTAAAATTTTCATTCAAGTCCCGCAAAGGCTATTCTGTACATTTTTTTTATAATTGATACTAATTCTGCATATGACATTAGAGTAACTACTGATTCAATTTTAGGTCAATAAGACATTTTCTGCATAGTTGAATTTGAACATTTTAAAGTAAGTAAGAAACACAGTCTATTATTTGTTTCAAGGCGGGACAAATGATTTGTTAGTGTATGATTTTCGACTAAAACCTTTCATCCGGCATCAATTTCTCTAAAATCTGTAGGCTCGATAAAAAGTTATTTTAGCTTATTATAACAACTCACATTTACTCCATAACTTTCACAAAATTTACAATTCATGAGCAATACAAAAAATAGCTAACTTGTTAAGGTATCTACAAATTTTAGTGAAAGAGAGTTTATTTCAGTTGTTGCGGGGCAAAAGTGTAACACATCGAAGGAGTGACTTAAGAGGCCCCAAGAATATTTGGCGGAAATCTGTTTTGGGCCATTTTGAGTCATTTCGCCTTGGACCAAATAATAGAAAGTTTTTCTTACTTACTTTAAAATATTCAAATTCAATGATTCAGAAAAAGTAGAAGGCCATGTCCTATTAAGCTTAAACTGAATTGGTAGTAACTCTAATGTCATATGCAGAATTAGTATCAATTATAAAACAAAACTTTATCTTTAGGAACGTCTTTTAAGGAAAGCAATGGAACAAAGTAACAAATTTCGAAGCTCGCCTTGCGCGACCTTATTACATATTTTAAGATTGGTTTCCTTTTGGTACATAAATAACTGTTGGCGTCATTAAACAACATTTGTTTGTTATTCAAAAGTGATTAATGTACATTTTTCGCGTTTCAATCCGACCTATTGAATTGACGATGAAAGAATGGTGTCTATCGAAACTGCGCAGTCAATTCTACCCTGCAATTTTTGAAACTCCATTTTTGTATTTGTTTCTGTTACATTTTTGCATTAGCTTCGTTCGCTTCGTTAAATTTATTTTTCTACTTTTTCCTTAATAGTGTAAATATTTATTAACATTTTCCAAAAAGTCTCATGTTGGTAACTGTTACCGATAAAAAGATATAATTTTTTTCTTTATAGTAGATCTGTTTTTCAAATTTTTTTTAAATTATTTGAGTGGTTTGTTTACACCGCTTAACATAATCGTTATATCAAGTTTCACTAATATCCGTGATATACTCGTTATATTTCATTTCACTAATATCCGTAACATGAGCTTAAACCAGTGTGATTGCTTAACATGGAAATGCTCTGTGTTAAATTAAAATATTTGGCCAGTAAAACTGATAATTTAACCATTTAGTGTGCTGGTTTTATTTATATACTTTTTGGCTAAGAACTTTTAAGTGAATTTAATTTACTTAAATATTCATTTCTACAGGATTTTATGACTTTGTGCACTTATTTCTAATAAAAAAAAATAAAAACGAAGATATATGTAGAACCATTGTTTATTATAGCAATACACCAATAGAATCAGTTTCTAAGTTGATAAAGCCATATCCATCTGTCTGCACATTCTTGAGATCAAAGTTCAGAACGTACACATGAACCGATGTAATCCTTTCTTATCTATCTGGCACAAGTAGCAGATTGTGCTTGAAAACAAGTGGTCGTCTGTCCGACTCCACTCTGATTAATTTTTATTTGAGTTTTCTTTAAAAAAAAATGTCGCTGGTATTTCTGATTAATATATGTACTTGAAAGTACATATTACGACCTTATAAACGAGCCTTCATTTGTAAAATTCCGACCACGCCTTTGCATAATACATAACTTCCAAAATACACAATTTCAGATATTTTCCCATATTTTTCAGATTTCAAATGCTTATACATGAACAACATTTTTGGTTTTTTCTCGCTAATACAAATTTTCAAGACAATCGGGAACGTCGACCATTTATTTTCAAAAAAATCGTTCGGTTTGACATAGAATGAACGATATGTGGAATTCTACACCGGCGTATATAAACAAATGTATAACTGTTTTAAAAATTGTTAAATAGATTTTTTCCAACTGCAAATAAAACAAAATTAACACACAACTTTTTTTGTTCGAAATAAATTTAACCACCCTAATGAAAACGTTAGCCCATTTTCTGAGTTTCAAACAGTTTTTTTGTTACTTACAATGAAGAAAAAACTGCTATTATGTCTGCACTATATTTTGAATTATCAGAGAGTGCCATTTTCTCGTGACCGCAAGTGAATTAAGTGTAAAATATATTTGACATACAAGTTTATTTCGGCTATTCGTCTATACATACACCGGAAGAAAAACTGCATCAATGAAGCTGTTACGTTATGGTATTTACCAATGAAAAATATGTATTGAAAAAATACCAATAAAATCTATCTTCTAATATTGCAGTTAAGTAATAATAATGTATATTTAAAAATTTAATGACTTCCATTATACTTTTAAAGCAATGTATGATTTATTTGCATCAACGAAACAGTTTCATTGATAGACATATTTTAACATTTTTGTTAATATGCCAACAACATTAATTTGTATTCCGCACTGCCCATATGGTATCTTTACTGTTACACTTCTAAAGTCTACAAACTACTTTCTAATTCTAGCTTTCTTCCTTCATCTATGAGTGGCTGATAAATACTGTTACAAAAATACTAGCTATAACTGTACGTGGGTTATTTCGATTCAAACATATCAAACAAGGCGATTTTTCCCCGTGTAATGTGGAGTTTCTTGAAATCACTTTATTGGATATTTGTAGCAGCAATTTTGTCACAACAGGGCTGGCTATGTATGTGACATGTTGCATCATCTTTTTATACCCGACACCACTCTGTTGTACAGGGTATTATAAGTTTGTTTTGGGCCAGATGTTTGTAACGTCTCAAACTACCGGATCTAAAGTATACCGATTGACTTAGAATCACTAGCGATTTAACCATGTCAGTCCCTTCTTCTGCCCATCTTAAGTTGTTCGCAAAGTAGAGGTCGCAATTTCCCCCCGATCTAGATGAACACTGCATTAGGGACGAAGCCCAAAAATCGGTTCAGATTTATATACATTTTTAATTTTTTATTGATTTCGAGTTATACCTTACAATATCAAATGATTTAAGTAGCAATATTATTTATTTTAAAGCACTAATTTTTAATTTATATGTATTCCAAGTCATCATTTGTTGTCAATCCATGTATCATTATGTAAGATTATACCATTTCAATTGTAAAGGAATTTTACAAACATTTAAAATTTCTGAAAAAATAACGTTGAGTTATTGAAAAACATAAAACTTGTTTGAAAATTATATTTAAAATTATTTTCTGAATACTTAAATTCTAATAAATATTTATTTCGTAAATAATAGACCAAAATAAAAAATATTAGGACTGGAACAACGTAATATTTGTGTGTACCAAATTTTTCAATTGTACCTAAATATCGAGTGTACCCTAAACATTTGTATATTTCAAGCAGAATATGTTTGGGACAATATACTACAGAATCGATTTTTTTTCAGCGTATAAGTCCTCCTGGCCTTACTGCACCTGATGTTTCTTGTAACGTTATTTCAAAAAGGGAGTTAACACATCTGGATGTTCTAAAGCAATACATGTACACTGTTTAAACAGTTTTACTCAGACGGTATTTTTGACTTTTATTTATTTTGCTACTTTTACTATTCAAAATGTAGGATAATACAAATAACTGAAATTTGTCGATTTTAGGAAAACAACTCACATTTCAATTCAAATGTACACAGAGTGAAAAAAACACCCTTGATTTAAAGACGTCTTAATCTGTAAAATAGGTTGTGTATAAGTGTGGTGCCAAAGTATTATTTTCCAATGAAGTTTTGACAGATGTTTCATTTAGAAGGTGCAATGAAGTATTGTTTGTAAGCTAAAAGGTCGACGTTTAATATTTTTATTTTCGATTCCGACTATAACAATTCAGCAGTACAACAGGGCGTATGCGACATTTTTAATATTCGGCCCTCTGACGTGACACATTTTTTTAGAAAAGAAAACACAAGATGTCTTTTGTATTAAGTAAATTGTCTTTATTCTAGACAAGAAACGTAGTTTTTTATGAAAATAAGGACGTATGGGGTTAATTCTTTAAAATAAGTACAGTTTGTTGTATTCACCAGACCGTCGGTGAAAGGTGAGTACATATGTTTCCTGTACAGAAATATTACTCTTCTATTTAATTTTTCCAATTCCATGACGGACAAAGGCTTCCAAACATGTTGTTGTCACTGCTTAAACCTGTTAAAAATTCTACATATATTCCTCAAGGATTAAGTAGCCAAACGTGCATAAGTATTTTGCACACCTCATGCAACTTCGCATTCCTTCTAAATTCGACTGAATAAATATAAAAGCTGCACCTCGGGACCAGCTTTAGCTGACAGCAAATTTATGGATGGATGGTCGGAGTGGTACATAATGTATCTTTCCGATATCAATGCAAACAAACGAATATATTTCGCATTGAGTGCATATGATTGATTATGCAGAGAATTCAGACTCTTTACAAACTCCTATGGAAGGCAGTTGATTCCAATAGAGGTATTTCTGTTTGTTCAAGCTAAACAAATGTGAGTATTGCCGAAACAAACAACAAATTAATTTAAATCTAGCCAATATCTGACAGATACTCCCACAAATCGCACGTATACGTTTTAATGACCAAAAATATAAAAAAACTGCTACTTAAGAGCAACAAAAATAACGTCAAGAAAATATCAACGATTTTAACGTCTCCTTGACTTCATTAACGTGAAACAGAAATCACCAAACGCGACAAGTTGCACCCAACGAACAACACATAGGCCAGGCCACCTCGTGTTGTAATAAAAGGAGTTGTAGTTGCCGCTATCGATCGGAACATTTACGACGCTGTGAAACAGTCGGCTTCTGAGAGTGTGCGAGCTCGAATGCGAGTGTGTGTGTGCTCTGTTCGAGTAAATGAGCATGACACTCGTCGTGTATTTAGCAAATGACCCCACCGCCAACGCATCACCAGCGCCAATTGCACAGAAAATGAAATTGGAACAAACGTGATTAGCATAAGATATCGGAGACTTTAATAAATGGCATTTTAACCATATGTTTAACAAGCGTCTTAAGGTTTCTTAACGCTTCGAACACGAGTATTCGCTTAACCAAAAGTGCATGGACACGCTACGGATGTATCCGACGGTCGAACGGACAGACGGTCGGATGACTGTATTCCGCGGCTACTGATGGGTGATGAGTGTGCGGGCAGAAAGGCTGCCGGGCCAGGGACTGAATGCCAAAGGAAGACAATTGTGTTGTACGCTCGCAAAGATACACATTTCCATGACTTTATATGGATGCAAAGGCGTCTATTGATGCCATTGTTGTTGATAAAATTAACTGCCACTGATTGTCTTTGTAGCCGGCACTAACACCAAATGACAGGGATTATTACAACGTTATGAGATGAGTGGAACCGGCGAGGCCTTCTGCCTCGGGGGCCTTTTTAAACGCCAGCTACAAGATGTTGTAAAAAATCATATTGATAGGTTAGGCCGTACCAAAAAAAACTCTTTAAAATGTTATAGGGAAACCAAAGTCTTATTTTAGAAGTTAGCCAGCTTTAATTTTTCATTTGTGGTGAGATGTATCCAGGACTCTTGACTATTTCCACGTTGCCAAGCTACGTTGTGTGAGAATGATGTAAGGAAAAACGTGCATATAAATTCCATATAATTTGTAGGTTGTAATTTTTACTTTTTCGATAAGGTGCGCCCTCCATAACTTGAAACTGAAGGAACCAGAGACAAGCTTAAAATTACTGAGTGTTTCAAAATAATAAGAATTCAAACACCAAATACCAAGGGTGGGAAAAATTCAAATAGTTTAGCTAATTTATAGTTTTAGCTAATTTTACAAATGTCAGCTCTAAGGGCGTAGTAAGAGTTGTTATTTCCTCGCTCAATGTTTCTGCAGCATCGGTTAGGGCGCCATAGACATTGATATCATTGGCAACTTGAATATAATCCGCAAACGTTAACTATCCAAACTTAGATAGAAGTCTCTAACCTGGTTTAAATTTTGTAACTTTTGGTATCTGTGATGACTTCTCTTCGTTTTTGGTTTGCTTAAACCCTCAGACCGCATCAGTCATGGATAGAGTGACCATCCATCTCGCTTTTAACTGGACCATCCCGCTCTCTGCATTCGGGTCCTGCCTAAATTTAATCCAGTGCCGCTTTTTTCAAAATGTTTGAATTGTCTTATTATAATGACTTTAAAACATTGAATAAAACATAATTATAATTAGATTTTTGAATTTATATATAATCGGAACTGAGTGATATAAGGAATATCTATCTTCCATTTATTTGTTTCACTGAAAATAAAAAAATGTTGTCTTGTAATTCTATATTTTTAATTAAATAAATATATTTCAGCTTTGTTTAAAGAACCATTCCATACTGAATTTATTTCAATGATTTAGAAAAAAAGTCCCGCGGTTGGACCAAAAACTGCTGTTCACTTTAGTCACTTTCACTTATGGAAATACACATGTTCTTTCTTAAACTAAATCAAACATTAAAATAACTCGCTTTATCGTTTGTAAGCGTAATCAGGATTGTAAAGCATTAATATATCACTCCTGTAAACACCAGACAATATAACGCAGAGAACATACGTGGAAATCCCCGACTTCAAATTATATACCGATTTCATATTATAGGGAGCAGGAAGGCACAACTTCAAATTATGAAAGGTCGGCGAGTAAGACGCCTTTCCAATAACTTCAAATTAAATTTGTTTTCAATTTTTCAAGGAAACGGGAAAATACTTCAAATTATCGAGAGATTCAAATAAACGAGTGTCAAATTATTGAGAGTCTACTATTCTAAAGTATGCTAGTTCAAAAATAATGGCTTTCAGTTAATTTATAATGCAAATCGTTTTGATTTGCATGTTATACCTATAATTCCCTCCTAAGAAAGAAAGTCACATCTCCATTTTAATAGTTTTGAGACATTTAGATTTTACGTTTTTTAACTTTCGCGCCTTCTAATTTTTGGTTTAGGTTAAGGACCTTAATTGATCTATGTGAGCTGGTAAAACCGGCTGCCACCCTAACCTAAACCAACAGTTAAAAAACCTAAAAGCTAAATGTATCAAATCTACTAAATTGGACATTCTTAGGACGGCAGTATAAGAATATTCATGGGACATTTTGAATGGCATTCGATTTGATTCGATATATCTTTTTTATGATTTGTTCCTTTACTTTCTAATAATAAATCTAGCAGAAGAGATAAAAATCAAGAATTATGGGTGTACTGGACAAGTTAAAGTACAGAACTCTTTAAAAGTGAGTCTATTGGAAGATGCAGTTATATGCTACTTGCAGAATAGAAACTTGAGAAAATTTCAGTCGTTTAAACCGACCTTTTATTATTCTTGGGAAAATAGTACAGCCTTTACATTTCCATGCTTTTCTCGTCTACGTTTCCCATTCATTTCATACCAATCGTAAATTCATAAAAATAAAGTGTATTAACGAAGGAAGCTTAGTATTTTTAGTGTTTGTTCGTAGATCAAGAAAGTTCCATCTTTCTGATTTCATATAGATATCTTACAATCGATACGTATGTGGCTTGCAAATGTTAAACCATTTTCTTAAAACCCAACAATGCCTGTAATTGGGTCAAGAAATTCCTCTCCTGAAATTTTGCAGTTTGAGTTTCATTTCACCGATTTCCTATTGCAATACAATTATTTTGAACAAATCCATTTAACAATAAAATTTCTGTTGGTTCACGTTTTGATACAATATTATTATTATTTGAATATTTTATACATTATCCAATTTAGTTTATTTTACTGCGGAATGAGATCCATGATGGAAGGTATATAAGATTCTGAATGGACGAACTTTAGGCCGTTTTTACTTGTTTTAGGAAAAACTCATAGATGATTCGAAGTTATAGGAGCATACATAGTTATATACACAGGCCGCCTAGCAGGCCTCTCCAACTGATCATACCGCATCAACAGTACCTTACAAGTGCACACAGTCACACAAACAACTCGAAGTCGAAGCGATTTCGTTGTGCACCGGCTAGAGTGACCTTATTCTAATAAGGCAGGCATAGAGTTGTATCTGAATGCTTATGTTTGGTGTTCATTCGTATACATGTTCGAGCAGTGAGCAGTGCAAAAGTTGGAGGTGGCGATGACGTGTTGCATACTTTTATACTCATACGCCATTCGGCCCCGACCCGGCCCGACTCAGCTCGGCTTTACGTTGCTGCTCTGCGTTGCTGCCGCTAAATGTGGCATTTCGTTGTTGCCCGGTTAATGCGGGCTTGTTGTTAATGCCAATCGGGCGTTTGTATGCCTGTTCGTTTGTCTGTCTGTCTCTCTGTATGCAAGTTTGGATGTAGGTAGCGGTGTACATTACGACAGTACTGACATCATGGTTTTTTATTAGACTCTCTTTGTTACAATTAAATTGTTTGCGATATTTACTTAGTTTTTTTTTGTTGTTGCAATTTTTGCTCTGCCTTTCGTCGAGAACTCTTTCTATGCGTATGACGTCATGACATTCGTGTAAGATTTGTAAAATTCATGAGGGCGTATAAGCACTTAAGTAGTTAAGTTGTTATGTGCAAACTGAGTTCACTTTATCCTCAATTCAGGGAAATTAATCCGAATTTGGAATGTATCACTCAATCATGATCTCTTTACAGTCTCTGATAGGGGCAGCGAAGAACAATGAAATACATGTCCTTAAGGTATTCAGGTTTAAAATATAAAATTCTTCTAATTGGATTATGCAGTACAAAAATGGAGGATTTTATATTTGAATGTATTATGTACATGCAAACATTCTCAATTTCAATTTAAAAATATATGTATAAATATTGTCGATTCAGAAATGCATGTTCCTTCACATTGCATCAATAACATCTGACATAGTTTTTGTGCAAATTAAGAGCTGCATAATAATATAAATAAGTAAAGATTCTTACCCCTTATGTTGGAGTTAACCGTTTTTGTAATGAAAAATTATGTTACGCATATTTTCATTTTAATGAATGTGTTCATTACTGATGAACCTATGATACTCTCCTGGGTAAGGACCACTTTGTCTGTAGGAAACGACATAACATAAGCACTGTATGGGTGGCACATTGGCTATATCACAACCTATATAAATATAGATATATTCATTATCAAAACTAAATAAAAATGACTTCCGAAATCGCTGACGCACATATTAGAAAAAAACAAGTAAGAAAGTTTCAGTCGGGTAAACCGACTAAGGTATACCCTCACTTTGTGAGTAATGTAATATGGAATATTAAACGAATTATTCTGTCAATTTGTATGGGACGTACCAGAATGTTTTTAACAAATACACCTATTTTTCTCTGAATAGTAGATTCATTAAATACATTGCACTGCGCCGAATTATAAGCGTTTTTTGCACTGGTATATTAACGTTATGAGATATTAAATTTGGAATGATTTGGCCATTTTGTGTGGGAGGTACAAAAAGGGGCGTGGTGATAACGGCCATTTTTTACAGGGCTATAGGGACTTCAAAAGCGTTACACTGTGCAAAATGTTGTTGCATTGGTACTCATGCTGTGAGCTCTTAACTTTTTGTGCAAAATAGTACCATTGTGTGGGAGGTACAAAAAGGGGGGTGGCGATAACGCCCATTTTTCATAGGGCTAAAGGCACTATAAAAATATTACACTGTACAAAATTTCAAGTATTTTTATAAACTGGTTTTAATGTTATAAGCTGTTAACTTTTGGTAAAAAGGTACTTTTGTGTGGGAGGTACCAAAAGGGGCGTGGCAACAACGCCCATTTTTCCCTGGACTGTAGGCAATATAAAAGCATAATACTGTACAAAATTTCAAGTATTTTTATTCACTGTTATTAATGTTATAAGCTGTTAACTTTTGGTGCAAAATGGTGCATTTGTGTGGGAGGTACTAAAAGGGACGTGGCGACTTTGCCCATTTTTCTCGAGTTGATAACGACTAATAAGCTAATACTATGTGTGGAATTTCAAAAGATTCCAATAAGTAGTATAGCAGTTATTAAAGAATCAATATTTCACAACATTTTAACCCTTTGTGGGGGAGGTACTAGAAGGAGTGGACCAATATGGCCCATCTTCGAACTTAGCCGGAGATAGAAAAAAATATTACCACATACCAAATTTGAGGTCAATCGGTTACTCCTTTCGAGAGTTATCGTGCGCACCAGCCAGCAGACAGACAGACAGACAGACAGACGGACGGACATTGCTCATTCGACTTAAAATGACCCAAAACGGATTTCCTCCGAACATACATGGGGTCTTAGGTCACTCCTTCGACGTGTTACACTTTTTTCCGTAGCAAATGATATATACCCTCGTCACACTAAAGTGAGGGTATAAATAGGTGAGGAAAGCAATCAATGAAACGTATTCAAAAATGCAATGAAACAGTTTGATCTTTACAAAGAAATGACGAATTAGTTGAATAATTTGGAAATCGCTAAAACCGAAACAGATCTTTCATATGTAATGAATAAATGTGTATACAACACTGTGGTACCGGATATTAAGATTATATGAATTTGATAGTAATACCTTAAAGGAGGGAAGGTATAGATACGCGTAGTTTATTACACCAATCGCCTTAGTATCACTTTCAAAGTAGATTAACCATGTCCGACCGCCCGCCTGTCCACACACTTTTGTGATCAATGTACAGATCGCATATATAAAATGACAATTTGTATTGTCTCCTTTATACATGAACCAAGTTTCAACTTCCTTGCTCTATGTGGGATACCCTGGTGGTCAAGTGATCGTTTAATACTTGACCGTAAACTTACTATGTATGTATTTCTATAGTTTGTACATTGTCTCTTCAGTGTAATATGTTTCACTCAATTCTATTCATAATATAAAATTTTTAACACCCAAACGGTAGTAGCGGCTCCCACGGGGCAGTACCATTCTTACAGGGGAGCCGTGAGTACATTAAATAAATAAATTACTATTTTTTTGTGAATGTTATAAATATTTAAAATATTTAATTTGGTAACTGTAATTGGGATTTTGTCTTTTCAAAATGTCAAAAATTAGGTCTTACGTAAAAGTAATGAATCAATCCTTTCTAATGGACATTGTGGACTTTTCTGTTTTTAATTTTTTTAAATAAGTCTTACATCCTTTTTAAGTAACGACCTGCTACTTAATTTAATTACTTTGTCTCACATTTTGCTGGACTAGAAAAGTTCGACGAAAAATGATTTTACAATTTTATATGTCCTTCAAAATTGACGAAATTGTATTTTTCTAGAAAATCTTCCCTAAATTAATATTTTCTTGCAAATTGTAATTGTATTTATTGTAAATTCAGCGGAAGTTACTTTTTTAAGCAACTTTCAGCAACATCTAATAGAAATCGATTTTTTTACATAGAAAAACATTTTTATAGAAAACTTTGTCAAAATTGGAATTTTTAAAAATTACATCAATTTTTTTTAAATTTCTTCGAAATTGCATTTTTCGAGAAAAATTCGTTCCTTTCTTTAATAACTACAATTAATCAGGGCAGTGGCGACTCAAGAGTCTTCGCCCTTTAAACGACTCATCGATCTTTAATCCGTTCAGTGACCGTTAATCCGCTTATCAACCTTTGAATTTGCAAAAACAATTTGTAGAAAAAAATTAATTTCAACAAATTTTTTAGAGAAACGCAATTTAAACAAAAGTTTTCTAGTGAAATGCAATTTAACTACTTTTGTAGATATGAAATTTCGACGAAATTTTCAAAAAAAAAATCAAATTTCAGCGATATTTTTTAGAAAATGCAAAATTGAAGGAATTTTCTAAAGAAAAATGAATTTTACGAATTTTTTAAGAAAATTTTTTATGGTGAAATGTTCTGCAAATTTTTAATTTTTATAAAATTTTTTCGAAAAATTATTTCAACGAAACATTGTAAAAATACAACTCCAACGTAATTTTTCAGAGAGAATTTTGCAACATCACGCCATTTTTGTATTATATATTTTCTGCGTTTGCCCATTATGTCCCCAATTTGTTTTATTGAAAACAAAAAAGTTTAAAGTGAAGTAAATTTTAATGTCAATTTTTTGCATACTTTATAAATATTACTAACCCAATGACTTCCTACCGCCCTTCTAATACCCGACTCACTTTCCCCAATTGCATCTACAGACAATTGTTTACTACGAAACACTCAGACGATAACATGTATCTCTAGGATCATGAAACAAAACTATAAATCACTGTCCATTGGATTATTTTGTACTTCATTCCATCGTTTAGTCTTCGCATAGCCTTTCTTAATAAGACTGTTAACAATTACATAAAAATTACACTCCTTACTGGTATGTCTGTGTGTGTTGTGTCTTACACGGGAAATATCCAAGTTTCAGTCTATTTTCAAGGCAGGCAGTGTCCCTTGTATTAAATTGAAATCCTGTCCAAATGAATGCAACGGCAGGCAATGAGAGAGTCGAAAACGGCACAGCAGCAAACACTCTACTCAACTGGTGTAACCAAAACAAAACAACGAAAAAAGTAACAACGGCTTTAAGTTCAGGCGAGCCGAACTTTATGTATCCTACACCATGGATAGCATTACATATAATAGTAAGAAAACGCTGACCAAAGACGAAAATTGTGAATCATCTCAAAATTGGGGATGACCCGTGTATGAGGGCTGTATCAATAAATAAATTCAAATTGCCAAATTTCAGCCCGAGCAGTAGAAATTTGCGATTACTGTGACGTAGAGATTTGAAAGCGGGAGAATTCATTATATTGGAGCTATATTTCAAGATCCCGGCAGTATTTGCAAACATGTATACATACAGATGTCAGTCATCCTGCTCAATTGTTCTAGCGCTATTACAACAGTCGTACTGATGGTGTTACAAACGGAGTGACAAAATGAATATACCTCCCCATCCTATGGTGGAGGGTATAGAAATAAAATATTTACGAAATCCTTTTTGTGGAAATTCCACTAAATTGTATTTGTATTGCATGTTAATTCTGTTTTATGCACAGTCAGACCGTAAAAATTACGTCTACATTATTATCTCTATTGGCGGTAGAGAAGGAGCCGTCGTAGTGAATTTTGGTGTTTTTCTGCTGCTGCTGCTGCTGCTGCTGTTGTTGTTGTTGCTGACCATAATAATAAAGTGTGCACAGAAACGAAAAATGAACGAGAAAAACAAAAATAAATCCGACCGTCACTGTGGCACCCTAAAATCATTGCGATAAGTACGGCTATAGGCAATGGAACCCGTAGTCTATACTGTGGGGACGGGTGCAGCTACGAATGTTTGCAACCTGCACAAGAATGAAACCATCCATTGTTGCTTCGACCAAAAAGGGAGGTGTACGTTGTAAGTACGTATGTACTCATGTTGTGGCATGGTTGTAGGGCAGTAAGTCGTTGTCCAGCCATGCTCCTCTGTTCTGTTCAACCATAAAGACTTTCTCAGCAAAAATGGATGGATTTTCTTTCGGAATATTGTCCATGTTAAATGGGAAATTATCTCAACCATAATTGCTTTTAATACAACATTTTATTACTTACTTAATCGCATAAAACATAAAAGGTCATTCAAGCAGTTTGTGGTCTTGTTTATGTCTCCAAAGGATGAAAAGTTTGAACCAAACGAAAATAAGAATGAAATAACGACGTTTTTGTCTATTTAGCGATATTTCTCCGGATTGCAATATAAAATTTAAATTCTTTAAAACTTCAATGGAATGTTGTTACCAAAATCAATGTCTTCTTCGATTCATAAAGTGAGATGTTTGGAAGTTTATGTGAACGTGGTGTTACAACCACTTAACTTGTTAGCCGCACTTCCTTTCTCGAACTGAGGGGCGGGAAAAAGTGCAACAATGGAAAACGAACTATTCTGATAGTGTGGTCTTTATTTATTTAATAATTTCCCTCGAGTACTTACATATTTTGGGGAAAACTTTGTCTTTTGTTCCAGAGATTTGGTTCACTTCAATGGGGCTCTGTTGGCCTCGTGTCGGCGTTGTTATAACTCCTTTACTAAGCGCAAATACTTGTTGAAGATTTTCACTGTTTACAAAGGAAAGTGTGGCGGTGTCAGTCAGCGCGCAGTGCTCGTGTAATCCCAAACAAGTGGATTCAACTTTTTCAGCACGTATTCATGCTAACATTGCAGTTTTGTTCGTGCCAAGGAAGGGAAGATTTTGTTATCTTTTTTAGATTGTGGCGTCGGCGGCAGCGACGGCGGAAGTGTCACTGCATAACAAAGCATAAATATTGACAATAAAATACGACTTAAAATGAATTATGCAGCAAAGATGTTTTAAAACACAATAGAAATCTTGTTAGTAATTGCAATTTTTTCCAGTAATATTTTTATGAAATCATAGTAAACTTATTCGAGCATCTGCATAAATATCAACCGGAAATACTCATTTATTTCCATATATTAAAATACAAGTTATGCATACGCTGAAAAATTATGACCTTATTTTAAAGATTTGTCGCAAAGACAAAATAAAATAATAACACTAAAAAAAAATAAAATGGAGGCAATTTCCTATTATAGGAGTAAATTGTCTTCGATTCTTTATCTTTAAAATGTTTTCAGTGTAAATATCAAACGAAAATACTCCCTAAATTTAAGTTTTATAAAATTAGCCAATAGCCGAAAACTAAAGTCCAAATCTTGGAAAGAATCAATCTGTGGCAGTATCATCTCCTTAAGGCAGGTGATAGGATTTTTTCAAATTAAGAACATGATCTTTAATACAAATAAAAATTCTTTTGTCTGCAAAGTATTAAGAATTTGTTGAATCTAAGAAGAGCTTCTTTGGTTTAACGAACACACTTTTTCAGTGTAGCCTTTACAAAATATTCCTATAAGTTTGAAATTTTGAAAATGTATTTTTTATTTTCAAATATCAGATATGAGTCATTCTGTGCCAAACGGTTCGATTTTTGACATCACTAGTTTTGATTGCTTCCAAAGTTTGTATATCGTCATCAGAAACGAAAAAGGGTCTATCATCATGTTTGAAAATTTTACAGGAGAAGCAAAAAACTAAATAAAATGAAAAGTGATGTCGTTAGAAAAACGGGGTTTTCGGGATAATATCTAAACATAATGATGCATATATAAAATCGCACAAACATGATTTATAACTTGTTTGTGAAAATTGCGTGAAATAGGATTTTTTAACTATGAAAAAAGAAATAATATGTTGTTGGGCCCTTTTGAATTTCATTAATAAATTCAGCATTTTTAATATTACGCCCTTTTTCGTTTCTGATGACGATATGTATTCTTCACTTAAAAATATTTTATATATTTACGGATTTACGATTTTTTTTTCAAAAACGTTTGTTCATTCTATCGCTTTCATTTCTAAATAAATTGGTAATAAAAACAACGAAATGCAAATTATTTTATTTTTATAATTTATCGTATTGAAAAATATAAAAAACAAATATTTGTACGCCATATTTTGCCACATATACTACTCGAATCCGTTCAACAGATGACAAATGGTATTAAAAAAGTTGAAGGCCATGCAATTTCAATTTTTTAAAACTTTCCCGACGCCATCGAGATTTATTGTTCTCGAGTTGTGATCAAATATGTGGTGTAATCTCTCCATTTCTGCATATCGTGGTATATAACGATAACTAGAGCTAATTCAATGAAATTAATTTATAGCCTGAAATCTGTATGATCCTATAAACCCAAATCGACAGCAAAATCATATGCCGTAAAAAAATCTTGCCCTATTTTATATGCATTCACTGAAATTTTAATTGCATTTTCAGAAGTTGTTTTGATAAAAAATCTTAAAAAACTAGATCCCATCATTTCATCACTTCCAAAATCACGCAATAGCTAAAAAAGCGTCTAAGAACATGACTTTAAATTGAAATTAAATATACAAATTAAAATGCTAAACATTTTAAAAATTTGTATGGGGCTTTACACGGCAGCTTTAATTTTTTAAATATATTAGCAAAACATGGTATAGTACATTAAAATCGGTCAAGTATTTCAGGAGTTACAGGAGATTAAATTAACAAACCTTTTTGAAAAATCGTAATTCCGCCATCTTTAAATTACTCATAACTTGTGAACAGATATTTTTATATTTTTCTCTTGAAACACGTAATAATAATTTTAAGAGAAGTATAATTACATACGCAAACATTCGAAGCAATCAAAGCAAGTGATGTCAAAAATCGTATCGTTTGGCATAGAACGACCCATATGGAAATTATAGTAGTCAGATCGTGTAAACATTTATATTTGGAAACACGTACGGGAAATGTTAGGGCACTTGTCATTCAAGAACCGATCCCAGAACTTGTGAATATGGGACCTACTCGTATCACTGAACTGATTTCGTAAGCATTGATAGATAGAAGTCACTTAATTCACCATAAACTATGCAAAATACTTATGAATAAAATTAAAACAAGTTTATAAAAAAATTTCGAAGGTCAAAATTTTTTGAAATTTTGTAATATTCTTGTTGAGAAATTGGGAAAAATAAAACAATTTGAACTGTTTTGCAAAATTTTAATTTTTTCACGAGATATTACCGACTCAATCTTTCCGAGTTTAATGAGATCCCCATAACTAATCATGCAGTTAATAACGCGTTTTCCAAAAGCATTGCACTTAAAGCAAAACAAATTAAATTGGCTCACGCGGGTTAAGAAAATATATATTTTTAAATAAGATGTGAAAAGATTGATTAAGAATTCCCGGAGATATTGCAAATTATATATCCAAGGTTTGGAGGCCAGCGAATTTGAGAACTTGATACGCGGAAAAAATTAAAGTGGGTTTGGACTCATAGCTACCAGAATTAGCTATGGTGTAAATTTTGACAAAATTGGAAAGGACCTTGGAGTCCTGCCAACATGAACCCAAAATATTTTCTAATATATAGTGTCAGTAAAATTGCAGTAACTTTTTACACGACGCGATCTACCAAAATGGTTTTTCTGATTATGGTCGAGGTCAAAATAGGACATATTCCGCATATAAATAATTTAAAATCACTGCTCCAGAAAGCGATATTTTCGCATGTGCAAAAAATATTATGCTATACATTCCATACATACGATGGTCAATATTTGTAGAAAAATAGCAATTTTCTAACTATATACGTTTCTGGTGACGATATGAACATCCGATTTGACATCGAAGCACTATAGAAGCCATATTTTTCAATAGCTGTGCATAAAATTAGACATAAAGAAATATTTTAAACCTAGCAAATATAGTGCAGAATTTCAAAAAATCGGTTAAAATTGAAATTCAGCCCCCAATGTTCTATCCGATTTGCCATATCATCGCTATAGAAGCTGTACTTTACGAGTACATTCTATCATTACAAAATTTGGTTTAGATACATTTTTCGACATCAACTTAAGATATATATACGTACATTAGGTTAACGCACCATTTCATCTAAGTATTTTGTTGTTTATGGTGAACAACACCCTCAACTGACTGTATCTAAATCTGAACGGAATTTGACCAAATCCAATAGGCTTCGTCCTTCATTTTTCGTGATCCCGCAATTTTTCGATATCCGGGATTTTCGGGATAGATCGGAATTTTTTTCAATCTTAAAAATGTGATATTTCGAAATGGAATACAAACATTTTATTTCTGTTTTAATTTAATTTTAATTAATTTGAATAACAATCAAAATAGCTAAAGCATAAATTAACTTTTTTTAAAAAATAAAAACTTTTATTAAAATAATTCACAACATCATAGCTATTGAATAATTTTGGTCCAATTTCAGTTCGCCGTCTGAATTATTATTGACGGTATAATTTTCTATTATTAAACCACGAAAAATATTTTTTTCAACTTCAGAAATCAGTTTGACTAATTCCATTTTTTGAGAACCACATCGATGTGTCGATCCAAATCACATTTGATATTATTGAATTTTTCATAAATTTTAAAGAATAGAATACGAAGTTCTTCGTTTTGTGGGACACAAACTCCATTTGTGTTCTTGTTTTATGTTTACATCTTTATAATTTAATTTATGATATATTTTGTAATTCTTTTGCAAATTTCGAATTTTCACCGGATTATGTCAATGATTTTTGATTTCAACAATCTGCTTCATTTATTTAGATTTTCGACAGAGTGTATCTATCCATCTGTCACTTAATATTTTATACTAGGCAGCTTCATATATTATTATCATGAGATTCGGGATTTTTTGGGAACGTGGCATCAGGATTTCTCGTTTGACATCACTATTTGCGAACAACAATTTGCGGAGAGACAAACGGACGGACATGGTTAGATCAATTTTGCTAGTGATTCTGAGTCGATCGGTATACTTTAAGAGTCTAGCCCCAATATTTTAGTGTGTTAAACTCATCTGGCCAAAAAATACCTACAATAACCTGTACCACAAATGTAGGGTCGAGTAAGATTAATCTGCCAAAAGTGTTATAATTTCGACATTTATCCATAGATTTATTTCAATTACAAAATCAAAAAAAATATTTTTTGTGTTTTTTTTACTTGCCAGAAATAAACGATTTAAAAAAAATATTGTTATTGAACTCTCAAGATGATAGAGTGGTGCCTATAGAAACGGCAGTGAATTCTACCAAGCAATTGAACCTCGATATCATTTTTTGTATTTGTTTCTATTACATTTTGCAATAGACAAACATGAAACATATGAACTCTTTATTTTGAAAGTGGCGTAAGTGCCATTTTGTTTTTGAACCAAGAGTAGTATCGTTAAAAGGATATGTGAATAATATATATATATATTACTTATTTACAGTTCATCTCAAGGCTTCAATGTTTCTTTATTAAGTGAAAATTTTCACATTCTAGTTTTATTAACCCGCTTTTTCTAATGTTGAATAGAGTAAAACAGAATGGCGTTTACGCCACTTTCAAAACCAAAATAAGTTCTGACTGAATAACAAAACAACAACAGGCCAACCATAAATAACAACAAAAAATGGACTTGTTTCTAATTTTTTAACGACTGTTACTTAACTACTGTTTCTACGTGAGAGAGATATTGTACCATTATAATAGCCTTACACTAAACGCATATTCAGAATCTATCGAGCTTATACTTCAAAAATATAGTCAAAATAATGAATATAAACTTCATGAAAATTGGAATTTAAAAAAAATTAAAAAAATTACCTAAGCTAATTTTTGTTTTGACTTTATGGAATAGCTATACAAAAAAAAAGTTTTTAGGTCTTGGACACAAAAAAAATTGTTGCATAGTGTTATTTTCTTCGCTGGTTGTCTCCTGATTTAAACATAAAGATTTACTAAAATGAGAACAACATATTATGTTTCATATAAATTTGATTTCCAATTAATTTATGAAACTTATCATGTTGACAACTGATCCGTTCAATTTGTTGAGGTTTTATCGACTACACAATTCACAACGTTTCCTTTGTATAACACTCCAGAGTTTTCTGCACCACCCAGTTAGTCAATTATATAGATATTTCATATGGAAATTTGACAACAATTTCAGTTAAAATTGCGTAATATTTGCACAAAAGTATTTATTAATAGCGCAGTTATAATGGTCAAAGTCATAAAATTATAACTGCAATGTTTTTATTATTATGGTCATCGCTGATCAGAGGTAGTCATTGGTCCAATGCAACAATCATTGCTTCAGAAACACCAAATACAACGACAACAATGAAATTTATCTATTTACTACCAATAAAGTAACGCAGTAACAGCAACAAAGGCAGCACATTGCGTTATGCCAAATACTAGGGTGTCCACAAAATCGAAGTCTCTCGAAAAAGTACAGGTTGTTTTTTTAGACGTGTGTTTTTCAAGAAGAAATAAAACGCATATAATTTAATGCTATAGCTAAAAATTTAGCTTTATTATAAAGATAAGGCTATGCCATTATGTTTTAAAAATGATTTCGGAAAAGTGGCCGACCACTTTTTACAGCATTTGGTAGCATTTTTGATTTTGCAAACGTTATTGCAGAGTAAGTCTATTCGTTATGAAATGGAAAACCAAACTGAGCATAAATTAGGTGCCAGATGTCAAAAAGACCAACTCCGAAAAAAGTATTGCCAGGTTGCAAACCACACGTCTAAAAAAACACAAAAACACCACTAACAAGAGCGAAAAAAGTGTGCAGAAAAACTACCGTTCAGGCAGCATTTTCGATTTGCAAACGTTGTTCCGGAGTTAGTGCATTCATTATGAAATGTCAAACCAAACTGAGCGTAAATCATGTGACAGCTGTCAAAAAGACAAACTCCGAAAAAAGTATTTCCAGGTTAAAAACCACACGTCTAAAAAAACACACTGTAGAACAAATTTGACCCACATTCTTCACCAACAAGTGATGAGTAATTATAAATGCAAATTGAGTTTCCTGGAAAGTATATATATCCATATACATATCCTCAAAATTTTCCCTGTATATCAGAAATATTATTTTGATTTTTATTAAAAACAATACCCAAATCCTAATTTTTTTCTGCAAGAATGAAACCCCATTTATTGTTTCAACTTTGAAATCGTTGCGACTACGTAACTAAACAGTTACCCGAATGTAAGATTTCATTGTAGCAACGAACCCCTGATTAGGTCCTGTATCGAACAACTTTTCTTTTAATATACTCGTACATGCAAAATAAAATGATATTTATGTTTCGAACAGATCGCAGTCATCAGTACTCCCTCATAAACAAAAAATATTAAGGTATAGGTATGACTGAGCTTGACTGGAGTCAGACGGGGGGTCGCATGACGCCAATGGCGAACAAGCTCAGTACTTTTTGTGTGGTGCACCAACACAAGATAAAAGTACAGTGTAACCTGCTACAGCTGCTGTTGTAGTTCCTATTGCTGATGGCCGGCCACCAGAATGACGACAACAGCAGAAACTCAAAAACTGCTGCAGAAGTAGCAGCAACTATCCTGAGCAACAGTTTACATTCTCAATGAAGTCTCCATCGCCATCCACATCGACGTTTCGACGCCGCGGCAAAAAAGTCAAAAGTGAAACGACAACCAAAAAAAGTATTATGATTGCACGTATTAAGAAAACTCCAAAATCCATGTGATCACAGCATAATGTTTTCATAAATGCTGGCAAACTTTAAGCTTTATGAATGAATGATTTTTTTCAGTTGTTGCTGTGTTTGGTTGGCCACCAATGCTGTTGCTATTGCCACAGTCTGGAGTGTAGTCTGGAGTCTTTTTGGTGCCGTGTTGTTGTAACGCACAACAGAATGCTGTCTGCCACTTTTTGACTTGTTGTCGTAGTTGTTCGGCAGAAAAAAACGAAACGACACGATACAACTTGCCAAACCCTGCACTATGCCAACCAAACATCGAGGGCGTACGAAAACTTACAGCCAGTGTCGTGTGAAGGTTTTCGTCCTGTGAGGGGGTTAACAGCTAATAATACGAGTATACATGAGTACACTGGCAGAAACCAATCAATTTAACAAAAAAAAATGTTTTTTAATTCCAATTTTCGTGGCCGTTACCTTTAGTATTTGGACATATTCTTTGAAGAACAAGCTCGATAGAGCCGGGATACCACTTAAATTAAAGGAAATTATAAGGGCTGAAAACATCACTTTCCGTAGAAACGTAAGTTGAGTGACTGTCGTTAAAACAATTAGAAAAAAATAGTTTTTTGCTGGTACAAAAACGTTAATAGAAAAAAATTCGCAAACAATTGTTCCATTTTTTGAAAGCTAGCATCCTAGCGAAGAAAACAATGCATGTTTGCAAATGCATTACACTTCACAAAATGTCTAGTGTTTGTATGTGCAGCAATCTAAGTTATAAGCCGTTAACGTTTTGTACAAAGTGGTCCATTTGTATGTGAGGTACCAAAAGGGGCATGGCAACTTCGCACATTTTTCTCAAGATGATAGCGACCAAGAAACTAATACTATCTGTGGAATTGAGAAAGATTCTGTGAAGTAATCAATATTTCACTAAATGTTGACCCTTCGTGGGGGAGGTACTCGAACGAGTGACCAATATAGACCATATTTGACCTTATCCTGTGATAGAAAAAAATATTGACACATACCAAATTTGAAGTCAATCGGTTAATCCTGTAAAAGTTATCGTGCGCACCAACCAAGCAGACTGACGGACAGGCTGGCGGACATTGCTAAAATAGGATTTCCGCCTATTATTCTTGGGGTCTCTTAAGACACCCCATCGATGTGTTACACTTTTGGCCCGCAACATCTGATATATACCCTTGTTCACAATAGAGTGGGTATAAAAACGGAATTATGTTGAAATTCTCTTAGTTCTACCAAAACATTTAGAGAGTATCCAAATACTAAAAGTAGCTTCTAAAAAATTTAAGTTTTAAAAAAAATGTAAAAAAAAATTAAAAATTGTTCGTGTTTAGGACACCATATTACACTAGAAAATTTTATGCACAGCCCTTTGACATACATTTTGTTGCATAGTGTTATTATTCGAATAATTCATATTGCGTGCATCAAATAGATAAATTTTGCTTATTTAAATAGAATTTAAACCCCCAGTGTACACGACCCTGGTTACAGTTAGTTTATATGGGACACACCAGAATACATTTAACTGTCTTGGAAAATACTTTCGAGAGTAAATGATGTAATATATTGAACTCATTCTTTAGTCTGGAGTCAAAAATTAACAATATTAGAATTAGAACATAACGCCGTTGTTCATTTTAGCATCATATAATGATTATTACAAAAATATATGTATTAAAGGTATAACTCGAATTCAATGAAAAATCAAACTGATGCTCGAAAATTCTGCAACGTTTTAAAATCTTTTTTAGACAAAATATGTTTAGAGAAATTCCTAAGCTGTAATATTATTTGTATATAAACAAATACTTTTTGTTGTAATATATTAGTATTTGCGATTTTCAAAAAACTTATTTGCGCAAAAATATATTATATTTAAAAAATTGTGTTCCAAATATATTTTCTCTCAATTCAAACATATCAAAAAGCTCTATTTTGTCTATGTATGATTTGCTAAAAAACACGTTTTAATTTTAAATTACGAATTGTTTAAAGAGAACAAAAAAATAAATATTTATTTAAAGAGTACAAATAAATATTTTGTTTGCAATTGTTTGCAATTATGTAGAAACTTGTTTTTTAATGATTTTTTTTATTAACCGAACATAATATTAAAGGTAATCTAAGTGGTAGCAACATGTACTTACTAAAATTCTTCTTTCACGTTTCTGTGATTTTGGTTTTATGGTCCGAATTTGTTTTGTGAGAGGGATATATAATATAATAAATGTAATCGAATTCAATTGTAAGTATACAGGCAAATCCCGGTATAACGAACGATATATTGTCAGACCAATTCGTTACACCGAATAATTCGTTATATCGCGAAGTTTTTTTTAGATTTTAAACATAACATTTAATTAATTTTCAATTATATAAATTGTTTAGCTTTAACATACAAAATGGCATAGATTTGTAAAGTTGTGTTCCAATTTATATATAGGGTGATCCATTTCGAGGTTCTCTAATTTTTTAAAGAAAAAACACATCAAATTCAAATTGAATGGGGAATGTTTATTATCATTTGAAATAACATTCTTTGGCATTTTTTATGTGTCTATTAAATGGTCCATCCGTTGAGTCCAATTTTCGATGACTCGTTCGAGCATTTCGACTGGTAACTGGCGAATGACATGCATAAACGTTGTTCAGGCGTAAGTCTTTCAATGAAAGGCTATTGAAAAAAGTACCTCTACTTATAACATTACACTAATTAATCTGTCAATTTGTTGTCAAAACGTTGTTGTTCTGGCGTAAGTCTTTCCATGATGAAATTCCAAACAATACTTAACAAAAATAACATAACACGACTCACACGTGATCTGTCAAAAGAAGGCTATTGAAAAAGTATCTCTACTTGGATCACCCGATATAATATTTAAAAAACCCTTTCATGTAGCTTCCTTTGTAATTCTATGGCTTTAATTTTAGTGCTTTTCCATTTACTGGAACATCAAGAAACCACTCGTAGTTTCTTTTCCATCTGTGAATATACCTTTTTTTTGAATTCGGAAATTTTTCATACATTTTTATTTGCTTGTAAATTAGAGAACATTTAATTTCGCATTTCTTTAAAATGCATATTGATGCTTTTGGAATCCCATTTTTCTTCGAAATCACTGAAATCTAACATTCATCTAAAATTTAAATTTTTTGACTTAAGAAAATTCTGTTTCTACTGCCCATTCTAATTAATGATGCTCTTTCGGCTATGTTAAAAGTAAAATTACAAATTTCGCTATCGGTGTGTACGAGTATGTAGGTATGAGTAAACCAGTGAGGAAAGGCAGAAAGTCGGGCGGGGCCGACTATATAATACCCTACACCTCCCTAACAATGCGATAAAGGTCATTGCGATAATAATTTGGAATAATTGAAAATCGGCAGCAACATATTATCTAATTCTGAACCGATAATCGCTAAATTAAGCAATATTTGTTCCTAAATTGAGAAACATCTTTCCGGAAAATATGAAAATATGATCGGAAGTAAAGTACAACTTCTATAGCGCTTTGATACCAAATCAGGAGGAACATATATATATATGGAGGTTATATATAAATCTGAACAGATTTTCCTTGAATACTCATTCATGTAAAAATACCTCTTTCTGTAGAATTTCGTACTGATCGGATATAAAATACAGTCTCTACAGCGCTTACATGTCAAATCGGTGGTAACATATATATGGGGGCTATATCTAAATCTGAAACGATTTTCTCCGAATTTGGCAGTATTCCTTCGAGTAATAAGAAACTTCTTTCTGCCGAATTTCGCACTGATCGGATATAAAATACAGTTTCTACAGCATTTACATGTCAAATCGGGAGTAACATATATATGGGGGCTATATCTAAATCTGAACCGATTTCCCTCAAATTTTGCAGTGTTAATTCACGTAATGAGAAACCTCTTTCTGCCAATTCTTTTACTGATCGGATATAAAATACAGTTTCTACAGCGCTTACATGTCAAATCGGGGGTAACATATATATGTGGCCAATCTTTTTTACTGATCGGATATAAAATACAGTTCTACAGCGCTTACATGTCAAATCGGGGGTAACATATACATATATGGGGGCTATATCTAAATCTGAACCGATTTCCCTCAAATTTGGCAGTGTTAATTAACGTAATGAGAAACCTCTTTCTGAAAATTTTTTTACTGATCGGATATAAAATACAGTTTCTGCAGCGCTTACATGTCAAATCGGGGGTAACATATATATGGGGGCTATATCTAAATCTGAACCGATTTCCCTCAAATTTGGCAGAATAAATTCATGTAGTAAGAAACCTCTTTCTACCGAATTTCGTACTAATCGGATTAAAAATACACTTTTACATCTGAACCGATTTTAACCAAATTAAATAGGGATCGTCCTTGGGCCAAAAAAAAGATATGTGTAAAGTTTCGTCAAGATCGGGCCATAATTGCGACCTGTACTTTGATTACAAGAATACATCTACAGACGGACAGACAGACGGACATAGCTAAATCGACTCAGAAAGTGATTACAAGTCGATCGGTATAATAAACAATAGATCTATCTCTTCTCCTTTTGGGTGTTACAAACAAATGCACAAAATCATAATACCCTGTACAACAGTGTGGTGTACATATATATGGGGGCTATATACAAATCTCAACCGATTTTCTCCGAATTTGGCAGTATTCCTTCATATAATAAGAAACCTCTTTCTGCCGAATTTCACTGTGATCGGATATAAAATACAGTTTCTACAGCGCTTGAATTTCAAATCGGGGGTAACATATATATGGGAGTTATATCTAAATCTGAACCGATTTTCTCCAAATTTGGCAGTATTCCTTCGAGTAATAAGAAACCTCTTTCTGCCGAATTTTGCACTGATCGGATATAAAATACAATTTCTACAGCGCTTACAGGTCTAATCGGGGGTAACATATATATGGGGGCTATATCTAAATCTGAACCGATTTTCTCCGAATTTAGCAGTATTCCTTCATGTAATAAGAAACCTCTTTCTGCCGAATTTCGCACTGATCGGATATAAAATACAGTTTTTACAGCGTTTACATGTCAAATCGGGGGTAACATATATATGAGGGCTATATCTAAATCTGAACCGATTTTCTCCGAACTTAGCAGTATTCCTTCATGTAATAAGAAACCTCTCTTTGCCGAATTTCGCACTGATCGGATATAAAATAACATTTTTACAGCGCTTACATGTCAAATCGGGGGTAACGTATATATGGGGGCTATATCTAAATCTGAACCGATTTCTCCCAAATTTAACAGTGTTCATTCGTATAATAACAAACCTCTTTCTGCCGAATTTTATACTGATCGGATATAAAATAAAGTTTTTACAGCGCTTACATGTCAAATCGGAGCTAACATATATATGGGGGCTATATCTAAATCTGAACCGATTTTAACCAAATTCAATAGGGATCGTCCTTGGGCCAAAAAAAAAGATACGTGTAAAGTTTCGTCGAGATCGGACCATAATTGCGACCTGTACTTTGATTACAAGAATACATGCACAGACAGACGGACAGACGGACAGACAGACAGACGGACATAGCTAAATCAACTCAGAAAGTGATTCTAAGTCGATCGGTATAATAAACGATGGGTCTATTTCTTCTCCTTTTGGGTGTTACAAACAAATGCACAAAGTTATAATACCCTGTACCACAGTGTGGTGTAGGGTATAAAAATGAGCAAGTAATAAAAACGAACGGTACTGCAACGACTCTAGAGTGTTTTTCCTTCTTCTTAAATTTTTTTATTTTAGTTTTGTATTTAATTTTAATAGTTTTTTCCAATCGTTCGTTATATCGAGTACAAATAATTGAAGTCGTTCGTAATATAAGGTACTCAATGTAAACATTTTGATCGTGCGTTATATCTGGTTTTCGTTAAACCGAGTATTCGTTATACCGCGAGTTGCCTGTATTTTATATTACAACCGCAGATCGTTAAGTTTTCCGCATACTGCCCCATATGTGTCTAAATTATTTGTGTAGTTTATCCTCTGAAATCTTATCTTGGTAAACATTACACCGAGAAAAAATAACTGTTATGTTTGAATTGAAAGAAAATATATTTAGAATATTTTTTACAAATAAATTTTTTTTGAAAATCATGAACATTTATTTGGTATAATCTTTTAAAACAATATTCTATTTTTTTAAAAAATAAAACATTTGTTTCCATAAAAATAAAATTATTCTTTAAAGATTCTTCAAAATATATTTCATTCGGCATACAATTAGGGTATCGCAATATTTTCTAAAAGCAAATACTCGTATATTTTTGTTTCAAAAATAATAGTCCTAAAAAAATAAGATGGAAACAAAGAACAACATCTTCCCAAATACATAATATTTTTTTGGGCCAAACACTGTACCCCAAACCTATGTACGTATCAATCATAATATGAAACGATTTTTTTTTCAGCGTGTATAACTTGTTGTGCTTAAGTCGTTTTGTATGTGTGTGTTTGTGACATGTTATCTACACACTGAAACCAACCAGGACTCATTCGCGCTATGAAAACCTCTCGAGTACTTAGAGAATTTTCGCATGCATTATAGCTATATTTGTCGAAATAGCGTGAGTATCTGTAATTCGATATACATGGAACGCATAAGTATGTGTGTATGAGCATAGATTCTTCCAAAAGGCGGTCAAATGCCAAAAAGAGTATGGCAATGTTGAATTTTTGGCCAAAAGCAGTCAACCTCTGAGTACTTGCAATATGGCGTACCAACGGTTACCACGTTTATTGGTAGTGTTGTCTAAGTACATATACTTAAGTAAGTATGCATGGTATGAGGGTGTACCGAAACACGCGTTTTGTCATGGAGATCTAAGAAACGATTGTTGAATTATCCCAATTATTATCGGGAATGAAAAATTTAATTTGCGTTTTTTGTTCAAATGCCAACACCATATACCGATGGTTTAATGGACTAAGCCCACAGGTCAGAAGTTCTCAATATCGAGATTTGCACATACATATGTAGATGGATTCAGCCAACCATTTGCTATCCATCCATTATGAATTATCGATACTAAAGTAGACTGATTCGACTTATCACGTTTTCTTATTTATATTTTGACAAAATTGTATTCCGTCCATCAACCCAATCAAAAGTTATATAAAAATATTGGACGTCAATAGATTTTTATTATAGAGAGAGTTGAGCAAAATATTGGACGTCAATAGAATTTTATTATAGAGAGAGTTGACAAAAAATAATACAATTTAAATAAAAAAAATTGTAAACCCTTTTTCTGAAAAACTATCTTGCTCCCAGGTACGACTAAACCTTTCCACCTACAACAACTACGCACATTCAGCATCGAATGTATTTCTGAACATATTGGTTTCTTGAGATATATGTATATTCCAGAAATCCACTAATAAATATCCGGACTAAAAAATGGTTACTGGTGCTAAGACATATCACGAAGTACAAATTATGATTGTACTATACTTACATTTTACGGGGCTGTGGAAATTCTTAAACTAAGGTTTCTCGACATATCCTAATATAAAAATGTGGGTATGTATGTAACAAGCCCAGATGTGTGTCAGTCTACGTCTACAAATTCATTTGTAGCTAATTTTGGGGTTTGGGTCTTGTGGCAGCCAAAATGAACAAACCCTGATCATAAACAATCACACTAACAGACACCCGTATTCCACTACTCAAGACAACCAGCCGTTTACGTTATTGGCTATTTTGCACTTGCGCAAAAAGGTCTACTACATACAGGTTACCTGTTGCCTGCGGTGATTTCTGCCGTTTGGTCATTGATGCAGCTTCCACCGCAGCCGTCGTCACTATTTGCGGCAATTCAATTTTCATGTCTTTTGTCAGCTGGAAAATTGTTAATATTATTCCCGTTATGTCTTTTCTTCAGTCTCCATCGGTGGGATTTTAACCAAATATTTGATAGCGCTATTATGCAAGCGATTCACTTCGCATATTGTTATTTGAGTTTTCAATAAATTTCAACACATGTCGGATTACTCGAATGTAATTAAAATAGTGTGAAAAGTGACCGAAAAAAGAAATTCAAAATAAAATTTGTATTTTTTATGAAAAGTACGCGGAAAATGCTTTAAGAAACGATATTTTCTATTTTCAATGTATTATGCCTTGTAGCATTAAAATTAACTTGAAAATCCCATGACAGAGGCAAAAAATCGATTTTTCTGAACTTTGTCCTCGCCCCCTGCCACCAATTTTCATTTAATTTTTTTAATATTGTGGGTAATTACTCCCACATACTAGGGCAATATTTTCTGAGAATTTGAGAAAGATCTAATTTTTGGCCTGTGATACTTGAGAAAGACCTACCCATATATAATACATACTTATATATGTGTGTGCCAAATATACTATATCTCGAGTGTACCCTAAACATTAATATATTTCAAGCAGAATATGTTTGGATATTACTACAGAAGCGATTTTTTCAGTGTGTAGCCAACTGTGGATCCTGTGCATAGGCGAAAATCATAAACATTCGACCGACAACTCAGAAGGAGAGTTTTTTTTAGAAAAATGATTTCGCTGTCGCATAGGTTTAGGTTAGGGTGACAGCCGTATTTTTTTACAAGCTCAGATAGACCAGTTTAGATCCCTAGTGTTACCACGGGCTGAAATGCACCTCATCGAAACAAACCTGTTTGATATACACATTTATCGATGGTACGAATATCGGTACTGGAAAGATCTGTTAGGCTGCCTAGAAAGGCCGACCCCAGTATGTCCAGTCGTCGTTTGCTCAGAGCGGGGCAGTCGCATAGCAAGTGCTCAATGCTCTCCACTTCTTCCTCATCTCCACAGTTTCTGCAGAAGTCATTGGAGTCAATACCCAATCTTTTGGAGTGTTCGCCGATCAAGCAGTGTCCCGTCAGAACTGATACTAACGTGGACAATCTTTTCCTCTCTAGTGCGAGGAGATAGTTTGATCTTCTCAGGTCATACCTTGGCCAGATTTGTTTAGCTACCCCGCAGGTGCCGATTTCTGTCCATCTTTCGTTGTACTGCCTGATTGCCTCTGTCGCATATAATAATGTACTATTCATTTTACAAAGAGAATAAAATAACTTTTAATTTTTTGAGGTGTATATTAATTTCATGTATTCTTGATTGGGGCTCACTTTCCCAATACATTTTTGTAACGAAAAAGGGCCCTTCATTTTCAATTTGGGGTACATTTTCCAGGACCCTAATTCCGGTCGCCAGTTTAATTTTTTACACGCTGAAAAAAATAGCTTTCTTAATAATAATTTTAGTTGTATACATACACAGATTTTATTTGAGAAAATTAGTTTGCAAATATATTTTGTTGTAATACATATATTAATATATGCATTCCAAATACATTTTATTGATTTGCAAATAAAATGTAATTGATCACAAATATATAATACTAGCTGGACCCGGTCCACTTCGTTGCCCCAGATTTAGATTTCCGATCCCGTCCATTTTTGAAAACAAACGATTTGTCACGCCCACTTTTTGCAAAATTTTTTTTTCCAAAACCATCCCAGACAAAATAGCTTTCAAACAAAAGAAAAAAATTTTAAATCGGTCCAGTGGTTTAAGCGTCTATAAAACACATACATACATACAAACATTTTTCCATTTTTATATATATAGAGATTTAAAAAAAATGGTGTCCCACAAATATTTTCTTTCGATTCACACATATCCGAAAAGGCGATTTTGGCCCTTGTAGACATTTTACATATTACGTTAATAATTAGTACTGTAAGAAAAAGTTAAAGCTGCTTACGATTTTTTAAACTCTAAACTATAACAAGAAATCTAGGAAAAGTTAAAACTAAAAATCGACAAGGTCAGCAAAGTTTTAAAAATGTTTTTTCAAATGTAACATATTTGGAAAAATTCTTAAACAATAATTTTGTTTGAGTATAAACACATATTTTATTTGTGAAATTCAGTTTGACAATAAATTTCGTTGTAATATATTAATATATGTGCAAATCCGAAAAATTGTATACTAAAAATTTAAAAAAATGCCAGGTGTGTAATGAAATCATTTCTCTTTCTTTAATGTACTTCGATTTTTATGATTACTTTGCAAACTTAGCTAAACAAAAACATGCATATTCACGTTAACCTGAAACCTACGTACTTCCATTTTTTGTAACGTCCGCAACGGAACTTTCGCTGCGAATATCGCATTCATCAAAAGTATTTAGGTAAATATTTAAATGTCATTTCTAAGAACTCTGAAATAATTGTTGTTGCTGAAGGTTATATGAAAATATTGCATTCAGAAAGCCAACGGGATAAACATTAGTAAAACAAAATGCGTACGAGTGTAACATCCGCAACCCAGGATTTGCCCATATGTGTTCCAAACAAATTTTGTGGAATTTCGAATAAAATTTATTTGTACAAAAACATATAATATTTATATAAATTTTGGTTCCAAATATATTTTCACTTAATTGCAACATATAGAACATGGCAATTTTTTACCGTGCAAAAAACATTATTTATTCCGTAAGAGCCTATCTCGGATAAAGTAAAGAAAATACAAGAATAAAAAACAGTTTATAAATCATACGAAATAAAATTAAAGCAAATTTCACCGGAATCAAGATAAAATTAAATAAAATAAGTGAAGAAATAGTAAAGTCGATCGGGACTACTATTTAAAATACGACTCACTATAACAATGCCTATTTTTTGTTATGTCGCACTCCATGCAATTGTTTTATTGGTGTAATGAACGCTTACCTTTCTTTCTATAAATTAAAGTATAATAAAAGTTATGAGTATTATATTGTTTAGAAACAAAAATGTCATCCCATCAATGAAACATGATTCAGTCGCCTAATGAAACTGGCATCAATTTAAACACAATAGCGTCACATTTATATTGATATTATAAAGCGCTTTTCTTTCAGTGTACAAAGCTTCAATTACATAAAAACTATAAGAGTTCGTAAATCATTAACTCTCTGAGTAAAGTGATTTTAAGCCTTAAAATCGAATCCACGACCAATCATTTTCTAGCGAAAATCGTTCTTCAAATTTATTTGCATCTGTCAACAGGTTGTTGGCCACACGCACACACCAATTGATGATTTCAGCAATCGTCATTCGCATGACTACAGGTAACAGTCATAACACGCCAATATCCTGTGGAGCAATTGCGGCGAAACTCGTGTCATTTAATTCGTACGCTCCAAGTGACACCCGAACATGTGGGTGTTGGCGCGAAGCTCTGCTTCAACTTGTGCTTGTGTATATCGGAAAACATGCTAAAGATCCTTGTATTCCATCCATCCTTGTTGTGTATCACCACCACCAGCTACCAATGGTATGATTGCGCCGGAAACCCGAAGCAAAAAGAGAACGCCAAACAAATAAATGTTATTTGTCGTAAATGACATTTATTTAAGTGGCAGCAATCAACTTTATTTTTATTTTCACTCGTTTTCGCAGTGTAACAAAAAAAGACCTGCCAACGAATAAACAAACAAACATTAAAAATCAATTACGTGTAATAATAAAGGCAACACCGCCCACTTCCCCCTGCTGCGCCACCTATCAAATAAAACAATTGGCCAAATAAATGTAAATGTAAAAATTTAATTTCCACCAAAAGTGAACTTAATTCTTCTGCTTTCCATTCCACTCCACTCTACTCCATCGGGGCCCTCAACACAACTCAACAAGTTAAGTGCGAAGGGAATGATAAATGTCATCTGCCACCACCATTTGACAAAAATTTGTAAAATATCAACTTAACTTAACTTAACTCAACTCGACTTGACTCGATTCCACTCGATGACATGACTCGACACGATACCGACTGACACCAATAATAATAATATTAACTAAATGACAAATGTAAAAAGTTATTGCGCAATTGTTACCGGAAAACGAGGATGCAAAAACCTCAACGTACACACACACTCGACCAGAAACTTTTCAATTGTACATGGGTGTGTGTGACGAACACACACCTCGACAATGTGAGTAACAAAGTTACAGAACTGAATTGGCCTGAACAGTAGGAGTCCTTTGAATTCATTCAGCGGAATTTTCGGAGTAATTTATTTAAAGCCCAGAAAAATATTTTAACATGGGTCACATGGGTGGTCACTATTACCGATGATTTCGGTGGACAACTATTAATTACTGATCAAATTTTTTCATTCAACTCAAATCAAATCTATTAAAAATGTTTGAAAACAACAGAATAGTGACGGGGCCTTGAGTTGAAAAAATTTGCTAGAATCCATCCGGCACAACAGTCATGATCGTACATGTACCTAAGGGCGGGTTAAATAAAATATACTAGCTGTTTTCCGCATCTCAAATGAAGGATTGTTTTGGTTTGGGAATATCCTCAAATTATTTCGTTTATATCTTGAACCGCCGGTGAGCTAGACCGATATTATAAGGGTATAACATTGCCAAGTTTGAAGAAAATCGTTTTAGATTTACATATGACGAAAAGGGTCTATCATCATATTTGAAAATTTTACAGGAGAAGCAAAAAACTAAATAAAATAAAAAGTGCTCTCGTTAGAAAAACAGACTTTTCAGGATAATATCTAAACATAATGATATATGTATATTAGGGCGGGTCGATTTAAAAATCGCCCATTGCTCAGTGAAAATCGTATTCTAGGGATCAAAATAAGAAACTTTGCCGAAGGAACCATACCTCTAAAACTAATTCTGATGTCCCGGAAAAAAAACAACTTTGACCCATTTAGAGTGCTCCAATCGAGTCCAAATGTATGGAACCCCCAGGGGGGCACTCTAAATGGGTCAAAGTGGGATTTTTCAAAATTTGACCCTACCCAAAAGTTCGACCCAAATTCCGGGACATCAGAATTCGTTTTAGAGGTATAGTTCCTTCGGCGAAGTTTCTTATTTTGATCCCTAGAATACGATTTTCACTGAGCAATGGCGACTTTTTTTGACTCCCCACAAATCGACCCGGCCTAATGTATATATATAAAATCACACAAACATGATTTATAACTTGTTTGTGAAAATTGTATGAAATAGGATTTTTTAACTATGAAAAACGAAATAATTTTTTGTTAGGCCCTTTTGAATTTCGTTAATAAATTTTCCATTTTTAATATTACGCCGCTAAAAATTTGTGAGGATGTGTATTTTGATGCGTTGTACCGAAATCCACCAAAAACTGAATTTCAATTTTTCTTGTTGTTACGCCCTTTTTCGTTTCTGATGACGATATGTCGCACCTGTTCCACAAAAGGGTAACAACTCAAAATTTTTAAATTTTGCTTTTTTGCAAGAAAACAACGTACAATGGCAATTTCTACCCACTGCAAAAAATGTCCGTTGATTTTTCTTTTTTTTTTCATAATAAAAAACCGTTATGACTCTCTGTGTTTATAGAATAACGTCTTTAGATTCAACTAAAGAGTTACATTTTGAATTGCCTCCAAGTGTTTAAGCAAATGGGACCGTTGATTTATCATCTAAATAGTAATATTTTTAGTTGTGCCCTTTTCAACTTATAATCCGAGTAAGATTTTTTCCGTTAAAAAGCTACAACTCAAAATAAAACCACTATTTATATACAAACTTTTTTCATGAAAAGAGTAACAACTCAAAAAAATTTTTATTTTTCTAAAATCAAAAAAAAAAAAACAAAAAGGAAAATGGCGTTATTATTTTTTATGACATTTTATTGGAACGACATATTCTTTTTTTGTAATATACCATTAATATTAACGGAAACAGTTTTTGGCCTCTACTGAAATTTTTAAAATTTTGAGTTGTTACCCTTTTGTGGAACAGGTGCGATGTATTCCTTCTGATTTGGTATCCAAGTTCAATAGAAACTTTATTTCACATCCAATCGTTATGAAATTTCGCAGAGTGGAGAACGAACGCTGACATATGGACTTCATTTGAAATAAAGGGTCCGCCAAATAAGTTTTTTTTTTAAAACATCGCGCAAAACATCTAGTGTAGCTTCGGCTGTGTGGCACGTAGCGCCGTCCTGTTGAAACCAAATGTTGCCAATATCCTCCTCTTCAATTTTTGTGAGCAAAAATTCGTTCAACATGGCCCGATAACGATCGCCATTGACTGTAACGGCCACTTGCTCATTTTCGAAGAAAAATGGCCCAATTATGCCTCTGGACCAAAATCCGCACCAAACAGTGTCTCGTTTTGGGTGTATCGGCTTTTCAATGTATGCGTGCGGGTTTTCTGTGCCCCAAATGAGACAATTTTGTTTGTTTACATATCCGCCAAGATCAAAATGAGCTTCGTCTGAAAATAAGATTTTTTTGGCAAAATCGGCATCATCTGTAAGTCGATCGCTCCCAGCGTTGTTCAAGCGTATACACAACCATATTCGTTCAGCGGAAGAATAAAACTAATTATCTGTCAAATCAGACATGAGCTAAGTGTTACCATTCACGAAATAAGCACTAGTTGAAAAAAAACGTTAGATGGCGGACCCTTTATATATCTCTCAAAATTATACATAGTTAATAATTAAGGTCGATTAGCAGAAATAAAGAATAAATTGATAACACAGTGCGACAAAATAAACTCATGTTGAGAAGCAAATGACGCGATACTATTTTTCCTGTAGGTCTTATTTGCCTTTTTCACTTGAGCGCCTATAACTATGTTAATAATTAAACAATTTCACATTTAGTTTTAATGAAACTTTAATAACTTAGTCACTTGCAAACGGATTTTTAAGAGACGGGTTGCATTTTTTTCCTTATAAAATTTAGTATACACGTAAATCAATTAATCGCGCGGTTATCTCTCAAAATAATTGGTAAAAATATTGTCTAAACTAGAAAAAGACAAAAAAAATTAAAAAATGTGTTTGTAGGACAAATAAATATATCTTCCTTTAAATTAGAGATTGAAAATGGATGAAAAATGTGTGTGACAGTCCAAACAACTATGTACGTAGTCGCTTTACAGCAACTATGTACAAGTGCAATTATGCTGCCCAAAAAAGTGGTGTAGGGTATAATATAGCCGACTCCATCCGGCTTCAGCCTGTCTTTACTGGTTATAAATCGATAACTCCATCCTAAACTATGCTTAGTGCAAAAAGGTATTTTTTCAGGAGAGGCGATCAAAGTTTGATGAATTTTTTTAAATTTTATTGTTTTTAATCGTATTGTTTTGAGAATAGCTTTTGATTGCGTTGACGGATAGACAGAATATATTTTAGAATAATTAGAAATTAAAAATGCAATTTCCCTAAAAACATGCTAAGTCGACTTAACATGTTTTAGAATGGAGGTATCGAAATGTATGTATGTAATGTATCAATACATTAGTTTGGATTGACTAGTTGTGGGGAAATTGAAAAAAAAAAACTGCTGCTCAAATCATTTTTCATTTGGATTTATTCTTCCCATTAATGATGTCAGCAGAATACATATTCTCTCTTGCCCCGGCCTAATGTATTTGTAATGTATACTTCGTTAACCTGCAGAAATATGTAATGTAGTTATTAGGTAAATTAAGTATTAAATAAAAACACAACAACAACTGCAGCCACAACAGTATTAATAATTACAACAATAACAACAACAAGCGGCAACACTTCAACTCACGTGGAGAGTTGCATTATGAATGACTGACTGACTAACTGCCTTCGTTTTACTGCGTACTTCTGGAGAACAAAAAACCGTTAAGTTGTGCACTAAATGATTTCATACTCATGGCAAGAAGAAAACACAACAACAACAACAATAACACAACGTCAGTAAACACACTGACGATTACTACGTACAACAAAAACAACACCCTCGGTTCCAAAGAAATGAATGAAAACTTTGTACATGCACAGACCACAACACAAGTAAAAGTATGCACATACACACGGACGTACGTACATATATATGTCGTACTCATATGCATGAATGAACGGCTAATATGGCACAAAATGAGGGAACGAACACCGTGTCAGGCAAAACAATTGCGCGAAATTGTATGTTCCTTAACCACTTGTCTACATTACGATTTGACACCTATATCCGAGCGCTCCGAAATATCGGTTATATATTATAGTACTCAAATCGGGTAAAAATTTGTGGTAGATATTTGTTAATAAATACTACATGCAATGTTTCAGATCCATGTCATTTATACAGGATGGCGCAGTATGAGCCATGTTTATAACCATGAGCCATGTTTAAAATGTTTATAACTTTTTTATTTATGCGATTATTATTAATTATATTTAAATACGGAATGATGCTGGAGAATTTTTTTGGTTTGCTCTGGTTACCGACTGCGTCCCTCTCCCACAAACACTGCAATTCTGCGGGGGAAAATTGCAAGTGTGAATATGGACTAAATACCCCATGTCACAAAATGCTGAAAAAAACAAAGAAAAGTAATACTTAAAAAAGGTATAAATATTTAAAACCATATAGCTCATTCTGCGCCACCCTGTAAAGCTCTCAATATTTTCCACAAATTTAACATATTTTTCATAAATTCAACTATAGTGTATGTTGTTCGATTGTGTAGTTGCTCATATGAATTCCCCAAGTCTTCATCACAAAATGCTGAAAAAACAAAGACAAATAATAAGCAAAAAAAGTTTTAAAGAACTTAAACCATATTGCTGATTCTGCGACATCCTGTACACTGGCCCAGACAATCATTTTTAGATTTAAAAAAATCTTTAAATCTTTTTATCACCTCACCTTACAGGGACGAGGGTATATAACATTTGCTACGATCCAAAAGTGTAACACATCGAAGGAGTTTTTATTTCAATTTCAATCAAATAAGCTTTTGTGACAACAGAGGAACAAAACTTTAAACAGATTGTAGATGATATATTTGTAAAAGTATGAATAATGAGGCTCTCCTAAAAACATGGGGCTTTTAGAACATCCACATTTAAATATAAGCCCTCGATATTTACAACTGTTTCTTAGAACTTATTGTGAACGTTTTGTTTCACATGATACTGTCTAGGCGAACAACACGAGGAATGTTTCCAAGATTCGAGAGTAGTTCTGAAAATGGGTGGAAAGTGGAATAAAAATCTAAACTTAAATACTCATCCGTCTGTTCGACAACAAACTCCCAAACACCCAGACTCAACTCGACTGGTAAAGTAGTACTCGTACTTGTACCTTCAAACTATTCGCACATGTTGCAGCGCTGACTACGACTGCGGCTGTTTCCTTCTTGCCTGGCTGCCACTGACATTCTTCAGTGCATTACGTACCTTTAATACAGCAGCGACGGAGTGAATATTTATGACTTAAATTGTAACTGCTCATTGTCGGCAACAATGAGAATAAACCAATGTTCGATGGTATATTCAACGGGTCACTTTAACCCATTGCAGGATGAAACGTCATTGGAGAGATTTATGATAAACTGTAGCAAAATCTTATCACGGCCAAAATAAATTTGTTCTCGCATATTAAATATATTCAAGTCACAATTAATTGGAATAACGCCAATTAGCTTGTGTTGAAATGAAAAATTGACTTATTGAAATCAACCCCCGACAGCGTCATTCGCTATGTCTTTCCTCGATATAGACTTGTTAATAAATGCAGTATGTCTTCCCGTCTGCATTCCTTAATCAAGACACAAAGCCTCGTTGTTTCATCGTATCGATTCTACATCAGAATATATAAGCTTCAGAATTCGGAAAATAACACACGAGTATAAATAATACCAACAACCAAACTACACCATTTTCAACAGTAATTGAGAAAATTTCACTTGAAATTGAGATTTTACATTTGAAATCGACAAAATTTCAATTGAAATTGAGATTTTACATTTGAAATCGACTAAATTTCAATTGAAATTGAGATTTTCCATTTGAAATTGACAACATTTCATTTGAAATTGAGATTTTCCATTTGAAATTGACTAAATGTCAATTGAAATTGAGATTTTCCATTTGAAATTGACAAAATTTCATTTGTAATTGAGATTTTCCATTTAAAAATGTCTAAATTTCATTTTAAGTTAGGATATTTCCATTTTAAATTGAGAAAATTCCGTTTGAAATTAGGATATTTTGTTTTTAAATTGAGAAACTTTTATTTATAATTGAGAAATTATAAAAGTTCTTGTAATACGAATAATTATTATAAATCAACTAACAAACGTGCAACCATTTCAAGTTTATATAAATAATATATAGCCCATTTGTTTGTAGATGCTGCAGTGGATGACCCTCTACGCTGATCCAATTGTATGACTCCGAATATTCCTATTGCACCTATCAAATGGACATTTGGACTACGCGAGGAAGTTACCATTGGTCCCAAGCGGGAACCCGGTAACAAACGGTTAACGATTCCACGGGTCATATTTATGAAGAAAATAGCGCATTTATCCTTCAACTCCAGCTTTAGACATGTATTTCAAAGTCAAAGTTATTTTCATAGTTTCTCAATTTCAAATAGAAATATCCTAATTTTAAACAGAATTTTCTGAATTTCAAATGGAAATATCCTAATTGAAAATAGAATTTTCTCAATTTAAAGTGGAAGTATCCTAACTTCAAATGAAATTTAGACAATTTCAAATAGAAAATCTCAATTTCAATTGAAATTTAGTCAATTCCAAATGGAAAATATCAATTTCAAATGAAATTTAGCCAATTTCAAATTGAAAATCTCAATTTCAATTGAAATTTAGTCGATTTCAAATGTAAAATCTCAATTTCAATTGAAATTTTGTCAATTTCAAATGTAAAATCTCAATTTCAAGTGAAATTTTCTCAATTACAATGGGAAACTTCTCAATTACTGTTGAAAATGGTGTAGATTTTTCCAAGTCAACTTAGAAATTAGAACTGTATGAATGAATGTATGATAAATAACTTAAACATTTTTCAATTGTATTAGGCCATGGCTTTGTTTTGTTTGTTTTTTAATGCAATTTGTTGTCGCAAAGTTAACAAAACAACAACAGACAAACGTAAAGGCTCAAGCGTGTCCAGAATTGTACGACGTATGAGTGACAATGAACTAACCAGCTGCACACGTATGATGCATAAATCAATCATACGTATGTGTCCACCAAATAAATCTCAACCAATAATATAAATTGCTTGCTTTTTGAAATTTTAATAATAAAGGGTGGTCCAGCCATAATACACGATGTTAATTGTGAGTGACACCTTAACGTCAAGTATTTTGACCAACTTAATTTGACATTTCTTTGTTTCAGTGTTTGACAAATTCAACTACCGAAAGGTAAACTATTGAGCAGCGCGTTAAGATTGTTGAATCCTTTTACGAAAATGGGCGTTCGAATGAAAATGCATTTTTTTGGTCAGCATAATCGACTGAAAAAAATATTAAAATGACATAAATTAAGTCAATCAAAAGAAATGTGTAGCCCAAAAATCTAAAGTTGTTTATTGTCAGCGAAACTTTATTAGATTTTAGTAAAAAACAATTTGAGAAAAGGAATTTTCCATTTTTTTTAATTGCGGCTGGGTAGGGCAAATAAAATACGCGACGATATATTTAAAAAATATATCGTCCATAACACCGGTCGACAAATGTCTTTGGTTTCTGTTTTTTCTGAATCCAAAATATCCATTCTAAGCTTTTGTCGTTTTACATCGATAGGAATGTTTTGAAGTTAAAACCTTGCTAAATTGGCTATAACATTTTAGATTATGCATCGATTTTCTTCGGAATGGTCTCATTTATTCATGACCGATCAGACTTTACGATAAAATTATAAAAGCTATAACAGTTGTGAGGTTGATCCACATATTTTGGCATAACTTGAGAACCATTTCTCCGAATTGGTTAAGGAAAGTTTTAATGAATTCAAAATTAGGTAGCCTTCAACTTCTTACAACACCACTTTCCAAACGTTCAGCGGTTTCGACGATATCTTACAAAATATTGAAAAATTCTATTATTGAAAAAATTTATAATTTTTAAATAAAACACCCATAAAAACATCTATAGGTGCACAATTGTTATTTTTTAATAATTTTATCGTAAAGTTTAATCGGTCATAAATAAAATAAGCCCATTCCGAAGAAAATCGATGCATAATTTAAAAAGTTGTAGTGAGCAACACCGTCACTTTCCTTGAAATTCTACAAAAACAAATAAAAAATATTTTTGCCTTTATTAGCAATCGAAAAGAAACCTATATTTGACACTTAAAAGTCAGACCCAAAAAACGTGTCGACCGTTATATTGTGAGACTTAGATTTGATTTTGTACAAGGAATCTTTTTTCGAATATATCACCCAAAAAACCATCGATTTCTACGACTTTTGATGTATCATTATTCGTGGTGGGAGATTTTCAGGGGTAAGGTGGTGAGCGGAAGTTTCGGGTTTTTTGGGAGAAATACTTCATGAAAAGTCTCCTTTATTTTGATATCTGACATGGAACATCTATCCGAAGCCTTCCATACTGAAATTGTGTCTGAAATTGCTAACGTGTTTGTCTACCTAGCAAACTTTGTAGCTAAATATCTCGAAAAAGCGATGTCATACGAAACATCGGTTAATGGCATTCGAGTCAGGGGGTCGACATTATGCAGAGTATGTTGCTTTCATCAAAGTGCATTTTGCACAGACAGATTATTAGTGATTTAAAGAGATGGAGTAGCACAAAGATACAAACGTAACAAAATTGCTAATTCCATCCATTTTGGGTAACTTTAAGTAATTTTAGCAATGTCGGGCTGTCTGTTGGTGCGCACCATAACTCTCGAAAAGTGTTACCTATTGACCTCAAATTTTATATGTGGTAATATTTTTCCTATATCAGGGTCTGATAATCAGACTAAGTTCGAAGATGGGCCATATTGGTCCACTTCTTCTAGTACCTCCCCCCAAAGGGTTTAAATTTAGGGAAATATTGATTCTTTAATAAATTCTATACTACTTATCCGAATCTTCTGCAATTCCACACATAGCCATAGTTTAGTAGTATCTATCAAAATGAGAAAAACGGGCAAATTTGCCACTCCACTTTTGGTAACTCCCACACAAATTATTTTTGCACAAAACGTTAACAGGTTATAACTATAATACCATTGTACCGAAATACTTGAAATCTGGTGCAGTGTAATGTACCTACTATCCAGTGAAAAATTGGCGTTATTGCCACGCCTCTTTTGGTGCCTCCCACACAAAAATACGATATCAAACCAAAATATAATAGATCATAACTTTAATGGCAATTCACATAAAAATGAATAATTCGGTACAGTGCAATGCCTTTGAAGTCCATACAGCTCAGCTTAAAATATACATTTTGTAAGGCCCAAACACAAATAGACATATTAATTCGAAATCCATTTCCCCATAACTTATGTAGCAATGTGTATTAGACAACATATCCAATGATATATAAAATGTTTTTCAACGTTCTGTTATCTCCCATCCGAAGTGCCATATTTCATTTTACTTTACTCACAAAGTGAGGGTTTACCCGACTGAACTTTTCTTACTTCTTTTATATATGGGTAGTTCATTCTCAAGTGTCACGCCCATAAACTTTTCAAAAAATGTTGTCCTAGTATGGCGTTGTTATAAACCAAAATGTTAGATAATTTGAATGAATATTGGGTGCAGGAGGCGGTGTAAAAGTTCAGAAAATACAATTTTTTATATATTTTTTTTGTAAACTAACTTGCATAGAATTTGAATAATTCCCTAAATGAAGGTATTTATATTTTATAAATGTGTATACGCTTACATTTTTGTCACAACCGTAACGTTTTTCCTTTTTAGTTGGGTAACTTCTTTTCTAAAGTTATAAAGTAAGTTGCATTATTTTGAAAACAAACAAAAATGCACGGAAAAAACTTAAGTTTTAATTCAATAAAAATTTAAAATATCCAAACAAAAGTTATTCAAATATTTCGTGATGAATAAATTCACAGATTCGATACTCAAATGTGTATGTATATCGTTTGTTATCATTTTTTTAGTATTCACTCTATATAAAATTTTGCCTCTAACTAAAAAGTTTGTGGGACGTTTATTGAAAAGTTTTCTTCTTTCACTCAATGTAAAATTAAAATGTTGTTCGGTGTAGTTGTAGAAAAGTGCGCAGTATTATAAACATATTTAACTATTACTGAATCGAAAATATTTATTGATGTTTTTAACAATTTCATTCAAACATTTTTTTGTTAAATATTCTTTTGGGCGTTATTGACTGTTAATATTTATGTTTGTTAATTTTCATTGAAATTAGCTGTAATAATTTTTATTTGTGTGGAAAACTAAGAAATATTAAGCGATATTGGTTCTCGATAGGATCCTTTGCTTGCGTGCATGTGGAATTTTAATAAATTCTACATTTTACAGTGGGGTGGCTCGTTTTTGTGAAATTAAGTGAAGGAGAATAAAATGTGTTGAAAATTTAGAGTGTAAACTATTACATTTAGATTAATATTATTTTGTATACACACATCTCGAGAGTCAAGATTTTCTAGCTGTTTTTTCTTCCAAATCACGAAACCAATGTTACCAGTTTATAATTATCGCCAGCCAGTATTTTTGTTGCCAAATGTTAAACTAAGAACGCTAGCTTGTAACAACAACATGACTAATGTCAGCTTCTCTTTTTTTCTGTGTGCAGTCAGATGGTCTTCTTCTTCGAGACCACTTTGAGGTTTAATGAATCATCCGTACAACCGGTGCACATTATCACACACACTGAAATACCTGCACGGCAATGATGTGTGGAGCGGACCGCCCATATGGTGGTGGTGGTGTGGAGCAGTGCAGTGTTGCATCTGAAAATGTTGTCACAGCACCGCAGAGTACGCGTTAGCTCTGTAGCGCTGCCTTCATGAAGTGCATAGCGCTTCTCGTGCACTACGGTTTTGGTATCTTATACTTACAAAGCGTATCGAAGGCGCCAATAATTATGTTTGCTTTTTGTGTTGTTTTCGTGCACATAACGTGTTTGTTTTTGTTTTTAGTTTCTTTCTGATTGTTTGTGTTTTATTTTGTTTTTTGTTTTGTCGTTTTTTTATACAGTTCGACTTAATTTATGGGGTTTATTAATTATAAATATAGCTATAATGAGAGTTTAATATACATTAATTGTTAATGGATAAAATATTCGATAATGGGTGAATAAATTATGGAAAATTATACGTGTGGTACAAATTGACATTGAATTTGAAACAGATTTAAAATTATTGTGGAGCAAAGATATACGATACTGTGAAAAATGCCAGTATAACAATCTTACCCATTCTTCTGACTGTTGATATTTACTTGTCTTTCCAAGGAAATAAAATACAAATGGCTTATTCAAGCACAATTTTACTGTGAAACAGAAAACATAACAAAGAAGAAATTTCAAAATATTTTTATATAAATAAATAGGCTGAATTTTAATTGGTTTATTAATTTAGTTTATAAAATTTGTATTAATTTCTCTTTAATTCTCCAAAATTGTTGACAGTCGACACACTTCTAGCAGATAATATTAATAGTATAAGTCTAACCAGTTAAGTAACCATATTTTAAAATTGTGGAAATTAAATAGAAAGAGAGTATGTTTGGCTTGGATTTGCGATCAGCTCATGGTATATTTTCTAGAGAGATTAATGTTCTTTTGCGCTTCACTGTCATGACAACCCTATCAATGGAACTTGTATTCACATCCTTGCTGCTGAAATGTGACATAACAAACCCAAAGAGATGACCGACAAATAGACCATCTCAAGACAGTTCAAGTTCATTGCAAATCATTAATCACAAACTGTGCTCAGAGCAAGTTTACATGACTCCAGTCAAAAGTGTCAACATCATGAAATCATCTGTAGCTGGACCGACAGAAAAACAATGTTTTTTTGTCTTGTTTCCCTTCCTAACAGAGGCTATTGTTACAGCATCATCGGCGTCACCACCATTGCTGCTGTCCACCCACAAGAACAGAAGCAACAGCTTCTCCACTCGTGCATTATTAATGTTTCAATGTCAGTCTCAGCAGCAAATAAAAGTCGCAATAAAGCCAAATATGCAGGGAAAAATAAAGAAAACAACACATCACTGCAGAAATGTCTTTACAAGGAGTAAATGGAGATATGCATTAACGTCCATATTTTTCATTATTTTTAAAACGCTGTTTGTTATACGCCGAAATTTTTTTTATTCTGGTATTTTTAACAATCAAGAGTTCTTAGCGTTCCCAAACGTTTTGGAGAAAATACAGGGTAATCGAATATTTTTGAATAAAATGCATGCTGCATTTTTGTTTTGCAGACATATGAATTTACCACACACAAACTCTTGGTTATCAGACGTGCAGTTGGATTCGAATACTGAAATAATAGTTCTAAAATCGGTTAAGAAGTGTCTACACTTATTTATGTAAATAATATACATTATATACACATCTCAAAGTGGGCTCATATTCTGGAAGCTGGCAATGTTTTAATGGTATATATAACAACCAAATAAACCAGACCCTGTCTGAAATCCGACAAGTCGGAACAGTGTCTGATCTCATTCGACAGTTCTTTCGGACATCGCATGTGAAATCGGTACTCCTGATCTTAGAAAAATTTTGTGAAGGTGGTGTTTGGTTTTTATATGTACTCTTCATAATAGGATGAAGGTACAATAAGTTTGTCATTCCGTTTGCAACATCTTGGTCCTTCAAAGTTGTAAGCCGATTTAGCCATGCCTGTCTGTTCAAATCGATATTATTTCTTTAATCCATAGAAACCACAAATTGCTTCCGATCCAATGATTAGGCATTGTGCGTTTGAGTTTGCCTACAACCACTCTCTCAATCCGTAAAATCAATCAATTTTAACGTCATTCCAAAGATTTTAACTACTTTAGTTTTGAATACAATCCAAGGTAGAAAACGTACCACGGTTATTACTTATCAGAAATCTGTTCGGCAAGTATTAGATTTTACTCCGTCTTTCGGCCCGCTTTCAAATCAACTATTTCATCAGTTTTCAGAAATAAAGTCGATCATACTTCGGATTTCCTAATTATTGTATCCATTTCGGGTCGGTTTTCAAAAATTTAGTTTGTTGGATAGGCTGAATCAGAATCAGTTGCTTGATGAATCGGAACTATTTTGCTCGGAGATGTTATTAGTGATTTTGAAGTCAGATCCTCAGAGTTAAGACAGACCAGGTAATCTGTCAAGCCCATAAAATATTGGGACCTTGCATGTCCAAAGCTAGGACTTTTCCGCATGCCCTTTGTATACCATTATCCGATTACCCAATGCATTGCAGATGTGCTTAAGCTGACAGAGGACTCAAACTTACTTAAATTCAGTAAACTTCTTTATTTTATTGTCGTAAACTTTCTTCCACTATTTTATTGTCGCACATTTTTTATAGAGGGACTTTGCTGTACATTGCATAAACTTTTGTTAATCGCTCATTTACAGTCGGGTATGGGTGCGATTATAGCTTTCATCTTTATTTGGCTATCTGTGAAGGTGCTATTGTATGTTGTCCAATTCACACTCCTGGTCCGGGAGGCGGAAGTAAACTTCGACTTCTGGTTCACAGGGCAAAATCGCCTTTTTTGATATGTTTGAATTGAAAGAAAATATATTTGGAACACACATTTTTAAATATTATATACTTCTTAGCAAATAAGTTTTATTCGAAAATCAATAAAATATATTTGGAACGCATATATTAATATATTACAACAAATTATATTTGCAAAATAAATTTCTCAAATAAAATATGTGTTTAAATATAAATAAAATTATTATTTAGGAATTGTTCCAAATATATTTTATTTAAAAAGATTTTCAAAATTTTTGCCGACTTTTTCGAATATCAGTTTTAATTTTTAATTGGTTTCGAATTGCTCCTCCCAGTTATGATACCATATGCAGCATTAACTTATGTTTTAAATCAATCATTTCAAATTTCTGAGTTAGTATTCCAAGTCACATTTCTTGTCAATCCTCCAATTAATTTATTTTAATCCAAGATTATACGATTTCAATTATTATTATTTATTATTTTTACGAACATTAAACATTTCTAAAATAAATAACTTTGAATTAGAAAAAAATTTAACACAACTAACGTATTTTCTGAATTCTTAAGTGCAAATAAATACTTGTTTCGGAAATAATAGTCCCAAATAAAAAAATTTTCCAAATATATACTTTTTTTGTGTACCCAATATTATATGTTTAGAATGTACCCTAAACATATATATGTTTCAAGCCAAATAGGTTTGGGACAATATACTACAGCGTGTTATTCAATAAAAGGTCCAAGCCCTGTTTCCTATATTATATGGCTATCCACAGGAACGTTTTTGATATGTTTGAATAGAATGAAAGTATATTTGGAACAGACATTTTCAGACATTATATATTACTGAAGAAATGAATTTTATTTGAAAATCATTAACATTTATTTGGAGCGCATATGTTAATATATTACAACAAAATATATTTGCGAACTAACTTTTTCAAATTAAATATGTGTTTACAGACATATAAATATATTGTTCAGAAAGTTCTCCAAAAATATTTTACCACGTGTGAGTCTTTTCATGCTGTCATGTTATTTTTGTTAATATTGTTTGGCATTTCATCATGGAAAGACTTACGCTGAACAACGTCTCAGATGGTCCATCCGTTGAGTCCAATTTTCTATGACTCGATTATGTTGACCATATGTTGAGCGAAGTGCACGAAACACATTCCTCACAGAACGTGAATTTTCGTAATAAAGTTGAACGATTTGTAAACATTGTTCAGGCGTAAGTCTTTCCATGATGAAATGCCAAACAATGTTTAAAAAAAATAACATGAGAGCATTACACGACTCACACGTGGTCTGTCAAAAATAGGCTAGTATCTCTACTTGGATCACGCTATAGAAATAATAAATACACTTTTTTGATCTGTATGAAAGAAGATGATATATCTTCCTTTCAAAGTGAACTTTTGATAAGAAATGTCAAAATGAAAAATACTCGTACATTTTCATTGAAATGAAAACAATCTGAAATCCATAATTAATCGCAAATAATGTGGAAGGTTTGTTGAACTGATTTTCAACGTTAAAATTTATTCAAACCTTCCACAACTATTTATGTATAAGGCCTTTCAGCTATAAATAATACTCAAAGTTTGTGACTAATACTCAAACACACACCAAAGGGAGCATTTGTTGTATAGCATCATTTTTATAGCGATTGATTTGGTCAACTCATTATAATTTTTTTTCGGACATGAACGGGTAAGCTATTTATAGCAATCAACAGCTTTCCAACGATCTACAGAAATAACTAATAGGTCCAAAGTTAAAGAAATTTCTGTTTTAAAACAAGTAAGAAAGTTCAGTCGGGTAAACCGACTAACGAGTCCCAAAAATATTTGTAATTTTTTTATTTTTTGTTCCAATAGAATTACTATCAATTTAAATTGCATTTAACTTAAGTATTCACTAATATTAAATTTATAAGCCTTTAACTTTAGGATTTTTCACTGAACTGTATTTACCATAAAAGTTTTACACTGTACAAAATTCCATATGCGCTGGTATTAAAGTTATAAGCTGTTAACTTATGGTACAAAATGGTCCATTTGTGTGGGAGGTACCAAAAGGGGCGTACCAATGACGCCCACTTTTTACTGGACTCTAGGTACTATATAGGTAAATTTATATTAACTGATATTAAAGCTACAATAAGAAGTTAACTTAATTACTATCAATTTAAATTGCATTTAACTTAAGTATTCACTAATATTAAATTTATAAGCCTTTAACTTTAGGATTTTTCACTGAACTGTATTTACCATAAAAGTTTTACACTGTACAAAATTTCATATGCGCTGGTATTAAAGTTATAGGCTGTTAACTTATGGTACAAAATGGTCCATTTGTGTGGTACCAATGACGCCCACTTTTTACTGGACTCTAGGTACTATATAGGTAAATTTATATTAACTGATATTAAAGCTACAATAAGAAGTTAACTTTTGGTGCAAAAGGTTACATTTTTGTGGGAGATACCAAAAAGGCGTGGCAACTTTACTCATTTTTTTCGAGGTGATAGAAATTAATAAACAAATTCTATGTGTAGAATTTCAGAAGATTCGAATAAGTAGTATTGGTGTTATTTAAGACTCAATATTTCACTTAATGTTAACCCTTTGTGGGGGAGTAACTAGAAGGAGTAGACCAATATGACCCATCTTCTAACTTAGCCTGAGATGAAGAAAAATTTTACCGCATACCAAACTTGAAGCCAATCGGTTACTCCATGGGGTCTTAAGTTACTCCTTCGATGTGTTACACCTTTGTCCCTCATGGGACAAAAATCATTAAGAGTGTAAAAAAGCAGCCTTCATTTTGGAATAATTTGCAACATTTTAATGAATTCGATATAGCACTGACAATTTTTAGAAAGAAACCAAAGATTTTATAAGATTATTCAGACCACGTACACCGTAAAATACGTATAAGTATACACAAAACAAAACAAATTTTCATACAAACTTTTTTAGGATGTTATATTATAATTGAAAGATCTGAAATACAGAGATGGAGACGGAAGCTTTTGATGCAATTAGCACTACACACCACATGTAAGCACATGAAATTAGAGGTCGCAATATACTTCCAAAAATAGAAACATCCAAAATTACAATTCGTAATTCGAAAATATTACAATTCTTAATGCACGGACAGGATATAAGTACCTAAAATCTTGACATTTGCAGTCGATACATATATGCATTTTAACCAACTGCCATGATTTCCATTTGGCAACACTACATCGCACTAGCATTCAAGAATTGGCGCCTCTAAAATGATAGTCAATGAAGACAGAGGGAAAATGTTGGGCATTTGTTGTGTGTCACTTTTGACAGGTTAACATCATGAACAGTCATGACGAAGACACAGCAGACAAACCGGCAACACACAAAGGAAGAGTCAGTCTTTCAGTCATGCACACAAATCCACATGAAATGTCGTGGAATGGTAGTGGTAACCACAGGTTCGGTTGGGATAACAACACCATCACTTAGTGGATTTTACATTCTTCCCTCCCAGCAACAGGAGCGATGAGTGTCATAACATTTTACCCCGCCATATAATCTTATCAATGTTGATGCTGTTGCTGCTCTGGTTGCCATTGCAAGAACTCCTCCGGTTTTTTGTTGTTGCTTCGCTCGTATCCTTGTAAAAGTAACACAATGACAATGAAAATCGTTTTGCAAAACTACCTGGTTATTAAACAAACGAAAATTCTGCCTTAAATTTCCCGTCAACTACGCCATGAATTCAGCGCAATTTGCGCCTTCTGATGTTACTACAGTCGTTGTTGTTGTTATTGTTGCTGCTGCCAGAATGGATGGGCCATGTTGCTACTCGTGCCCATGGATCGGAGCATCAATTGAGCACTTGGGAGCTTTTTGCAAAAATTTTCATTTATTTTTCACATTTCGTTCGTCACCGTTACTGCTGCAGATATTGGTTTAACACGTTTTTTCCACACTCGTTGTATGGAAACGCCTGTCTGGTGCTGATGCCGCCGCCGACATCATAATTATCATCATTTGTTTTCATCCGGTAATGCTGTTGTTGTTGTGTTTGTTATATTTTCCATCGACCTTCTTCAATCAAGGCGGAGAAGTGAAGATACGCGTCAATCCTGCCACATTATGTTACCTTGTTTTTGGCTCGTGTCTTACCGTGACGTACATACATACGAGTATATTCTACGTTGAATGTCATACGTCGTACCTCACATGTACTTACTTACATATGACACTAATTTCATAGCGGTTGTCGATAAATTCCGGCCAATAAATAAATTATGTTGAGTGTTGCAATGAATTTCCATTCATGAGAGCTCTGGTTAATTTGCATGCGAGGGTTACTACAGAAGTTTCTGTTAAACGGCGTATTGGCTTCCTGATGTATTATACCATCAGATATGACAAATTTAATTTTTTTCCTTATGCCTAATTTTATTTAATGTAAGTCTTTCTAATAAGAGTTAAGGGGACAATGAACATTATATGCTTGCTATGCTTATAGACTATTAACTTAATTACGAAAGTCCTTAACTCACGATTTTTGGAAATAGCGTTTTTCTGATTCACATTTTATAAAGCTCCGAGCGAAAATTCAGACCAATTCTATTAAAAATGGCAAAGTTATAGACAAAAAAAGAAGTCATTTATCATTTATATTGCTTAAGAGCAAAATTAAAATTTTCAAAACGCTAAATATGTGTCCCGTTATTATTAATATTCGCTTTTGACAAGTTTTTGCAAGTAAAAATCCTCATGCCTTTCCGTCAATATTTTGTTTTAAAAAAGACATAACTAACTTTTTTGAACTTCACTTTTAATTTTACCTTGATTTCCTCCCATTTTTACCTCCCATATGCATATGCAGAATTATGTTCTGTTTTAAAGCACTCATTTTAAATTTTCTAAATAGTCATCATTTGCTGTCAAGTAATTTATTGTTATTCAAGATTATGGGATTTCAATTGCAGTATTCTTACAAAACTTAGAAATTTAAAAAAAAAAATCGCAGAAAAACCTAATAGAATTAAGGTAGCGATATATTTTCAGAATACTTCAATGCAAATAAATTTTTGTTTCGGAAATAATAGTCCCAAATAAAAAAATATTAGAATGGATATTTGTATATAACATATATGAGCAAAACCTGGGTTACGGACGTTACAGTCGTACGCATTTTATTTTACTAATGTTCATCCCGTTGTCGTTATGAATGCAACATTTTCATATAACCATCAGCAACAACAATTAATTCAGATTCTTTGAAATTACATTTATATATTTAGGATTTCAGAGGATTCAGAAGTTATTAAATAATCAATAATTCACTTAATATTAACACTTTGTGGGGAAGCTAATAGAAGAAGTATGCCAATATGGTCCATTTCGAACTTAGCCGGAGATAGAAAAAAATATTAACACACACCAAATTTGAAGTAAATTGGTTACTCCTTTCGACAGTTATCGTGCGCACCAGCCAGCAGACAGACGGACGGACATTGCTCAAATGATTTAAAATAAACCAAGTCGACTTTCCACCAAACATACTTGGGGTCTTAGGTCTCTTCTTTGATGTGTTACACTTTTGGCTCGCAACAAATGATATATATATACTCTCCCCTCTAAGGTGAGAAATTTTGACAAAATATCTTTGCGAACTGACTTTCACAAATATAATATGTATTGACAGACAAAGCATAGGGATATCCCGGGGAACTGCAAAGCCGATGAAAAGGGGACGACATTACAAATTCTCGAAGAATTTGCATATATTTGTGCGCCACTATCCACGTGCAAGCTTTGGCTTGGGCAAGTGGCAATCAGGCAGTCCAACGAAAGATGGACAGAAATCGTCAAATGCAGGGTAGCTAAACAAATCTGGCCAAGGTATGACCTGAGAAGATCAAAATATCTCCTCGCACTAGAGAGGCAAAGATTGTCTACGTTAGTATCAGTTCTGACGGGACACTGCTTGATCGGCGAACACGCCAAAAGATTGGGCGTTGACTCTAATGACTTCTGCAGAAGCTGTGGAGATGAGGAAGAAGTGGAGAGCATTGAGCACTTGCTATGCGACTGCCCCGCTCTAAGTAAACGACGACTGGACATACTGGGGTCGGCCTTTCTAGGCAGTCTAACAGATCTTTCCAGTACTGATATTCGTACTATCGATACATTTGTACATATATCAAACTGGTTGGTTTTGATGAGAGGCATTTCAGCCCCTGGTAACACTAGGGACCTAAACTGTTATATGTGAGCTTGTATAAAAAAAAATACGGCTGCCACCCTAACCTAAACCTAAACCTACACACAAAGTTATTGCTATTTTTAAAACTTTGATGTCTTCCTCGAATTTAAGTTAAAATATTTCTTAAATTTTGTGATATTCTTTACAGTTACAATGTCATAAGCAACATTAGCATTTGTTTTACAACACAATTTTTTTATTTATAACCAATTCATCAATGTAATTTATCACTACGTAAGACTATGATTTAAATTTTAATCGAATTTTACAAACATATACAATTTTAAAATAAATCTGAATAGAATACTCGGCTTTAAATTGAAGCATTGAAACATCTCCAAAATACTTAAATACAAATGAATCCTTGTTAAGGAAATATTAGTTCAAAATAAAAAAAAAATTATGAAAACATACATACCTTTGTTTAGAACAACATCCTGCCAAACATATAATATTTGCGTGTGCCCAATATTATATATGTTGAGTGTACCCATATGAATATTTCAAGCAGAATATGTTTGGGACAATATTGGGACAGCGTGTATAGTCATGGTGGTGCTATTTTATAAACTAGAATTTTCAATCAATTATTTTCTCACATCAATTAATTGTTGAGTCTAATTGTATAATGTTTTATTTCAAGAATTTAATCGACTTGTCGCCGTGATGACATATGAAAATTATGCTACTGATATAAACTTGTATTTTCAACCAATTATTTTCTCATATCAATTAATTCTTGAGTCAAATTTTTTGAATTGAATACAATGTAATTTTTTTGTGCATCATCCGGGGTCTTATCTGCACTTTTACACCTCTATCGCACCAAATTCCGTATCCAGATATAGAAGAATTTATTGCACTTGTGAAATTTCCCACCACTTCAATACGATTCCCAAAAGCTACAATCCGCCAAAAGGCAACATCAAACAAATCTGACATGCTAACACGATGCTAACACCGCTCTGCTAATTAACTTGGCTGGGTGGCGTAGTAACTGATTGGTTAGTTAGACGGCTTACTGGCTGCCCAGTTGGCTTACTCAGCAAACCGTACTAACGCAGCAGCACACTCTTACTTACATTCTGCAACTGTTCTCATTTTTTGTTTGTAAAAACCACTTAATTTGGTAAATTAAATGTGACTCGGTGCTGAAACAATTGAAACATTAAAGCCAAGGATTTCTTAAAAAAAAGTGGACAAAAAACTGCTGCAAATTAAACGAAGGACAAACATACAAGGAACAGAAGACAAGGATGGAGGGAGGGAACCGTAATGACACTCTAACGAGTGCAGTGGAGATAGTAAGTGGATGGGAGTTGATTCGTTGTATCCGTTTATCCTTGTGTCACTATGTAGACATCGTCGTCGTTGTCGGTGTCGTCGGCATGTGGAGCTGTGTTAAAGCAAACTAATTTCAGTTAAATGTTTGCCAGCAGAGGAGTAACACACAAAACAAAAGTTTAACACAATTGTTTTTCATCCTGTCTCCCGTACATACAGACCCAGATTCAGATACACAATTACTCTTACATACGACATGTTGCATACAACAAAGTTAACAGTTTACTTTGTACGACAGAATGATACATCGGAGTCAATTCAAATGCAAAATAGGCTAACCACAATATTTAATTTTTATCGCTCAAACAAAATCACAGCCAGTGTCATATAGTTTTATGGCAAAGAATTCAGAGCGTCTTTGATATACAAATCCCTAAATAAAACGTGCGTCTTGCTAAATAACGAAATTTTGGCATTTTACATTATATTTTCATAATTATTAACATTATCCTCGAATCCTTGAATTCGTTTTGCGTTTAAATATTCCCCACTTTTTTCCATTTAAATATCGAAACCAAAATTTGTTTGACTGTTGAAATATGTGTTACTTATATACATTTGCATATCATCTGACTCTATATTCGTACATGAGAAAAACTGTGCCACCCAAAACGATTAAGTGGAATTGGCGACTTTTACATTCACACGAGAATATGTATGTATATAAGTATACATATGTACATACGTGGACCTAAGATGGAATAATCGAATTGCAATGCATCCACACAATATACACTTGTAAAAGGGTATTGTGGGAAGCGTATGTCCACCAAGGGTGAAATGCAACGAAAAGAGATAAATCTATCAAGTATTTAAGAGGTTTTTAAGTTTTAAATCTTAGTTTCTGTGTCCTTGGAGATGACATTAATTACTTAATTCCCAGAGATTTTTCGATCTGTAATCGGATGCACTTGAAATGTCTCTGTAGCAGGATTTTAGGCATATCAAGCCGTGGAAGTGCTGTCATATACATACTTCTTAACTTGCCACCTTCGATGTAGTTGATCAATGTTTTCGATATTTCAAAATCCAATAGGAATAGGCCTGAGATGCACAAGGCAGACAATACAATTTAAAATTATACACAATGAAGAACGCTGTGATAAAAATAGTCCAAAATAAGCTAGTTGACCAACATTGGAAGCTAGTTGAGACTTTGTGTTTAGTGGGTCTAACATATTCTGCTTGAAACCTACATATGTTTATTTGTTTATTTGACAAAATATATGTTTTTGTGAAGATGTTGTTCTAAACAAATCTTTGTTTCGATCCTAATTTATATACCTTACCCCACACTGTGGTCCAGGGTATTATTAGTTTGTGCATTTGCTTTGCCACTCCGTTTGTAACACATCTAAATATTGATCTGAGACCCCCATAAAGTATATATATTCTTAATCGTCGTAAAATTCAAAGACGATTTAGCCATGTCCGTCTGTTCGACGGCCCGTCCGTCTTTTTTTGTAATCACGCTACAGTCCGTAATATTTCTTATAGTTGAAGGTTGTTTGGGATTGCAATTGGGCCATATCGGTCAATGCTTTGATATAGCTCCCCTATAGAGGTCGCTCCAAAATACGGTTTTTGAACCATAGATACCACATTTTTAAAGCAATTTAGCAGAAACTTTGCAATTTCACCCTATAGAGGTCGCTCCAAAATATACGTATTTAAGTCATAAATACCATATTTATACCCTCACTTTAGTGTGACGAGGGTATATATCATTTGCTACGGAAAAAAGTGTAACACGTCGAAGGAGTGACCTAAGACCCCAAGTATGTTCGGAGGAAATACGTTTTGGGTCATTTTAAGTCGAATGAGCAATGTCCGTCCGTCTGTCTGTCTGTCTGTCTGTCTGTCTGTGTGTCTGCTGGCTGGTGCGCACGATAACTCTCGAAAGGAGTAACCGATTGACCTCAAATTTGGTATGTGGTAATATTTTTTTCTATCTCCGGCTAAGTTCGAAGATGGGCCATATTGGTCCACTCCTTCTAGTACCTCCCCCACAAAGGGTTAAAATGTTGTGAAATATTGATTCTTTAATAACTGCTATACTACTTATTCGAATCTTTGGAAATTCCACACATAGTATTAGCATATTAGTCGCTATCAACTCGAGAAAAATGGGCGAAGTCGCCACGTCCCTTTTGGTACCTCCCACACAAATGCACCATTTTGCACCAAAAGTTAACAGCTTATAACATTAATAACAGTGTATAAAAATACTTGAAATTTTGTACAGTATTATGCTTTTATATTGCCTACAGTCCAGGGAAAATGGGTGTTGTTGCCACGCCCCTTTTGGTACCTCCCACACAAAGGTACCTTTTTGCACCAATAGTTAACAGCTTATAACATTAAAACCAGTGTATAAAAATACTTGAAATTTTTAACAGTGTAATGTTTTTATAGTGTCTATAGCCCTCTGAAAAATGGGCGTTATTGCCACGCCCCTTTTTGTACCTCCCACACAAAATTCCCAAATCATACCACAATTTAATGTCTCATAACGTTTATACCAGTGCACATAAATGCTTATAAGTCGGCACAGTGCAATGAATTTAAAGTATCTAATGTTCAGCGAAAAAAAGGTGTATTTTATAAACCCCTTCTGGTAACTCCCACACAAATTGACAGAATAATTCGAGTAATATTCAATATTACATTACTCACAAAGTGAGGGTATACCTTAGTCGGTTTACCCGACTGAAACTTTCTTACTTGTGTTTAAGCATTTTAACTGAATCTTTGCAGTTTGTATTTTACATAGAGAAGAATTCATCACAGTAACAATTTTTTAAATCAGTTTATATATTGTTATAGACCACCTCTAGATGTGACTCCCAAAAAGGCTGCCTTAAGCCATTTTCTAAGCATTTTAGCTGAAACTTTGCAGTTTGTATTCTATTTTGCAAGAATTTATGCTTATACAATTTATACAAATCAGTTTATATTTTGTTGTAGTACCCGTGTAAATGTAGCTCTCAAATATGCTAATTTAAGCCATAATTTGTTTTTTCCATAATTTGCTTAAACCAAAAAGATCATTCCATGACATGCTCCATATCCAAAGATTTGTCCAGTAATAAAATTGAATGCAATCCATGGTGGAGGGTATATAAGATTCGGCATGGCCGAACTTAATGCGTTTACTTGTTAATTGTGAGACATAATTCGAAATCCAGGAAAAATTAAAACTGAAAATCGAAAGATTTTCAGTTTTTATCTGTATCTAACAGATATTTTATTTGAGAAAATTAGGTCCCAAATATATGTGGTTGTTGTTGTAAAGTTTCTTGAACTTCAAAAATATTTATTTGTTCATAAATAAATAATATATAAAAATTCCTGTTCAAACATAGAAAAGACGATTTTTCTCCGTGTATGTGCCTCCGATTTGGCATATATGCTCTGTATAAGCAAACATTTTTAAACCATATGTATTCAGATTTAGATATAGCCCACATATATATATATCCCCCGATTTAACACGTAAGCACTGTATAAACTTATTACATAAATGAACACTGCCAAAATCGTGGAAAATCTGTTCAGATTTAGATATGGTCCCAATATATATGTTATTCACAATTTGGTTTCAAAGCGCTATACACGGAGGAAAATCGTAATTTTTGATATGTTTGAATCGAAAGAGAATATTCTTGGAAACGTTTTTTTTTAAATATTATATATTTGTTAACAAATACATTTTATTTGAAAATCAAGAAATTTTGTTGGGAACGCATATATTAATAGATTAGAACATTATTTATTTGCAGACTGAATTTCACAAATATAATATGTGTTTACACACAAACAAAGTTATTGTTCAAGAAGTTTTCCAAATATATTTTATTTAAAAAGATTTTTAAAACCTTGCTGACTTATTCGAATTTTAGTTTTTTCCTGGTTTTCGTGTTAAACTTACAAACATATAAAATTTATAAAAAAAATGCTCTTTGAACATCTGAAAAACAGAAATCTTGTCTTTAAGTTAAGGCATTGATACATTGCCAAAATAAATAATTACAAACTAGCGGACCCGGATGATTCAGATTCCTCAACATGATTATGATCGATTCCACCTTCAGCTGTAAATTATGCGGCGGAGCTCCTGGCACATCAAGCGACGTCGATTTTACTTTGAATAATAAAATTCATGCTATCGACGTCCTTATTCTTCGCTGCTAATATTGCCCGTTCACTAATCTAATCGAGATTTGGAAACACTTTTGTGATTGCCCGTTCACTAATCTAATCGAGATTTGGAAACACTTTTGTGATGAGTTCCTCCTTCGACGATGTGAACTCGTAAAAATTTGCCGGGATCAATATCAATCCAGTGGAAACATCAAAAGTAATTTGGCCATTGCCAAGCGCCAACAGTTGTTTCGAGAATTCAAGAGCCGATGAGTCGTTCTGCAACGCGACTCTCATGTTCGTGGTCAATTTCAACTTCTTGACATGCCGCCACAAAGACCACGATTTCAGGCATGCATTAATTTCATCGGCAGTAGATTTCGGGATGACGGGAAGCGTTTGACGAAAATCTCCGGGCAGCAATATCAAAGACTCACCAAATTGTCTCAAATCACGTCGTAAATCCTTCATCGTTCGGTCAACTGCCTCCAGAGCTCGTTTATGCGCCATCGTGCATTCATCCCAAATTATGATTTTGCAATGCCCGCAATCCAATAAGATAACCTTACCTCTTATACTCAATCTTATTATCTGAAAAAATGTTCGAATTGATAAATATCGCGTTGAATTTTAATTGATCGTAATGCTTGTACCGTTTGCCGATGTGATACGCGAAATCAGTGTAACAATACGCAAAACTCGAATGAATTGCAGCAAGAAAAATAGCACATACTCGTACATACATATGTTTAATAGAAAACTTTTTTGTTTAATAGAAAATTAATAAAAAAATTTGGATTGAAAAAGAGAGCAGTAGATAGGAACAGTAGGAATCTCGCAAGAAATAGCATTTTTCGATTTTCCCAATTTTCCGACTTTTCCGGAGGGTTTTCCCAAAATTTTCTTTCGTAACAACCTTCTCCTGGCAAATACGAACAACTGAAAAAAAATTGAGCCAAATCGGTCCAGCCGTTCTCAATTGATGAATTACTATACATTTTTCACACCATTTTTATATATATAGATTAATCTTTGTTTCGGAAATACTAGTACCAAATAAAAAAAATATTTGAACGGAAGCATATTTTTGTTTAGAGCAATATCCTCCCAAACATATAATATTTGTGTGTGTCAAATATTATATATTTATAGTGTACCCTAAACATATGTATATTTCAAGACGAATACGTTTGGGACAATATACTACAGAAGCGATTTTTTTCAGCGTGTAGAAGTTTTACTTTACTGCTTAATTTGTGGATAATTGATTGAGATTTAGATATAGCCACATATATATGTTCCTGCCTATTTAGTATTTAAGCGCTATTAAAATTGTATTTTACGTCCGACGTTTGTATATTAATTTGGCAGAAATGAGGTTTTTGATCCAAATTAATGGAAATCTGTTTAGATTATGTATAGTCCCATCTATTTGTTCCTTCCGTTTCGTGATCTATGAAAGAATACTGCGCATTTTAAGGTTATCGTTTCAGATCTAGTGTTTTTGATCCACATCTTCAACTCTTCCTTGGAATAAGCCTTGATGAGGAGGTGCAGCTAAGTACTTTGTTAACTGAAACGAAACTAATTATTCCAAATTATTATCGCAATTTCCCTTTTCGCATTGTTGAGGGGATGTTTGGTATTATATAGTCGGCCCCACCCGACTTTCTGTCTTTCCTTACTGGTTAATTATATGGATGCGAAAAAGGTCTTTTTGACCACAATGTCAAAATTCAACAGCATCCATCTCGTACAGTTTTTAACCGATCTCGTTGAAATGTTGTGTCATAACTACTACCCAATAGGACTAAACTTGGTGCAAGTTTCATATCGACCAGAAGACATCGGTTTTAAAAGTTCACTCACTTGACATGACATCCCCCATATGTATATGAATTCCACGAGCTTTTCTCTGACAATTCCGATCCCTATTTTTCGTTACGCTTTAGAAATGCTCTTTCAGTTATCAATTACTTTCAACCCTATCCTCGATATTGTACTTTATCACTAATTAAATTAATTGTGTTTTTTTCTGCTTCGGAAGCTGGTCAATTTTCCTGAAGTCATGATATGACAAAAGTAGTTCTTACTCTGAGACATACATGCGATAGCTCCATTCTCAATGTGGTCCACAACAACTGGGCTATCGAAATGAACATAACATAAGCAACAAATGATAAATGCTAGAAATCACAACAAAACAAACGGCAAAAAGGGCCCAGAATTGACTCAAGGCAAGTGTTAGGAATTCCGCACCCAAAATGTGAATAGAGTGGTGGTCCAGCGCATTCTTTGCAGCGGTCGCTGATGCTGTTGTTAGTTGTTAAACCATCGGTGGATGCATTTTAATTTCACAGTTCACTGATTGCATTGAAGCGTGAAACAACGAAAAGCTGGCCACCGCATTGAGGAAGTCAGCCACCAGTGTCAGAATGAATACTCGCGACCACAAAACGCACAAATGCACTGCCATAGAAATGCAATGGAAATAGTTTGGTTACTTCTTTTATATGCAATTTCTATTTCTCTGATTTCACGTGTCGGCAATGGAATATGTATATAAAACCCTTTGGTAAAGAGGGAGACGTGATAGCCCTCCCTTCCCAAGCATCTGTTTGTGCGTTTGGAGATATTTGGTATTTGCTCGTGACCGCTTCATGATTGACACTTGCCGGTGATAATGTTGGCTTCTAAATGCCCCAGACTTGGTCATGCAATTTTACACATTTAATTCCAATGGAAAGAAAATCATATCACAAAAATACAAATGCATTTGTGGAAATTACAGCATCTCCCTAGTGTTATTCGCTACATCGAGGCTACACGAAGGAAAATAACTGCCTTTCAGATGTTTGGCTCGAAAGGTTACGTATACGTATGTACGAGTATATGAAAAATTATTTTTTTAATCATTTTTTTGCAAAAATATTTATTTAAATTATCTGGAAAATATATGTGTGTGGGCACCAGGGCTGCTGAGTCGGAGTCGGAGTCGGAGTCTAGGAGTCGGAGTCTAGGAGTCGGAGTCTAGGAGTCGGAGTCTGGGAAATTTGCCCGGAGTCGGAGTGTGGAGTCGAAAAATTATGGTCGACTCCGACTCCGAGATGGATTGTCCAAAATGTATCATTTATGCGATAGAATATTCGCACTTAACAATTTTTGGGAAAACGATTCTAGTACAAAAGAAGGATAAAACATTTGAAGCTTTTAACCAAATATTTGTGTATGTCCAAAATATCTATAAAGTCAACAAATTATCGACTTTTTATGTAGACAGTTTTAGGAAAGTTCTGTGTCAAAATATGACTTTTGTAGGACTATACGCTATTCCTAAGCGACTAAAAAAACAGTAAGGAAAGACCAATGACTGGCGAAGCCAACTATATGGTATCGTACACCACCTTGTTAGAGCAGAATAAGCTCAGATATAGAAAATATAAATAATAGTTATAAAACTAAATCTTAACTGAATTTGTTCAAATTCGACAATATGCGTTCGCTACAAAGCCAAATCTAAAGAAATATATATATCGGGGGGCAATATCGATCTGAACCGATTTGACCAATTTCAATAGGCTTCCTCCCTGTTGTGAAAGAATTCTTATTGCCAAATTTCAGCAGGATCGGAGTGAAATTTTGACCTGTACTCAACGAATAACTTAAGATGGACAGACAGACTGATTTCTAGTGTTTCTGAGTCGAACAGTATATTTTAAGGTGTGTCGATCTGTTGTATTTTATTACAAATCAGCCAAAAAACAAAGTTGCAACCCCTGTACCATAGTGTGGTACAGGGGTTGTGCCTGAGGCGAACATAATTTCCCAAAATTGCGGTATACGGGTATTAAAACAGAGGCAGTGATTGTTGAAAATTTTATCATGATTCTATTTTGAAAGAATTGTCATATTAGTTGCAAATCAAGCGTCGATAAATAAATAATACAATTTAAATGAATTACTGTTGTTTAAAATACTGTTTTGTGTTTTTTCAACAAAGATATATTTGATTTTCAATAAAATGAATTCACGTCTTAGTAGTAAAATTTATGTTATTTAACTGCCGGAGTCGGAGTCGAATGATTTTAAAATTCGACTCCGGGAGTCGGAGTCGCAGTCGAGTAGTTTTGGCTCGACTCCACAGCCCTGGTGGGCACACAAATTAAATCTATATATATAAAATGGGATGTGTGTGTGTGTGTATGTTACGTATGAACTCCAAAACGACTGGACCAATTTTGATGACATTTTCAGGGAATCTTCAGATAATCCTAGCGGGTGAGATAGGCTATATAAGTTCTTGATTGACAGGCGTAGCCTCGCCCATATAAGCCAATTTGGAGTTATCATTTTTTAGTCATTCCTACTGTTCGTACCTTCGAATAGATGAACGAGATTACTACTTCCATGATTGGGACTGGACCGTGATCCCAGATGGGCCACCAATCCTGAACTTTCTGGGGTCCAACTGGAAGAAGCTGGGAGTCTATGTGATTTGTACCAGAATGGGCGGGATTTGACCAATGAACCAAATTTGGAAATTGAGATATCGTGCACAATTTGTGAGCGAGAGTGCTGTAATTTTGTGTATATGTATCTTTTGCAGTCTACGCGATTGGTCCAAAAGTGGGCGGGATTGGACCTATGGGCGTGGCCCCGCCCAGGTAAGCCATGTTTTGGTATATGGATTTGGTGGAAGTCTACGTGATTACTCCAAAAATGGAAAGGATCAGAAATCTTAAATCTGGGGCGATTACATGCAAACACATAATATATCAAAACACTTAATATGTCAAAACACATAATATCTAAAAAAACTTTGAATTTAGAAAATATCTCTAAACGTAGAACTGTTTAAAAAAGCGTCATGAATTATACAACAAAAACCTTATAAAAGTCTTAAAAAAACAATTCATAATAGCTCCCAATAACTCTTAAACAAAAAATATCCATAATAATTGATAGCGATATTAATCATTCACCATAATAGCATTGTCAAGGATGGCTAAAAATCTGAACCTACACGGGAAAAAATCGGTTTTTTTGATATGTTTGAATCGAAGGATAATATGTTTGGAACACAAATTTTTAAATATTATATATTTCTGAGCAAATAAATTTTATTTGAAAATCAATAACATTTATTTGGGTCGGACGGTCACAAAATTAGCCGACCTAACAAAGAAAACACAACAAATTTGGGAAATGTGTTCTTTATTTCACAACATAATCTCCTTTTAGCTCGATACACTTCCAGCTGTAAGATTTGGAAACAAAAACTAATCCGAGGAAGCTAACTCTGGCGATAAGGTGCGAGTTGCAGCATTTGGAACTATAACTCTGGTGCATTGTCTTGATTGTGAGCAAACGTGGCACCCATCAAATTATCCGTCAATATGCGATGTATAGCACTTTTTAAAATGCATATGACTTCAAATAGTTCGCGAACCTTCAATCGACGATCATCCAAAATCGTTTTGTGGATTTTTCTTAACCGTTTCTGGAGTGGACATCTCAAATGGTCGACCACTACGGTGTTCGTGTTTGCAGATCGTTCGGCCCCGTTCAAACTCTGCCACCCACTGTTTTATAGTTGTAAACGAGGACTCCCCCAAAGTAGAATCTAGCTCGGTTTTAATATTGGTTGGACTGAGAGCTTTCAAATGAAAGTATTGTATTACATATCGATGACCAATTTTTCCATGTTTAAAAATTCACTGATAAAGATTACGTTTGAGTGTTCAAAAAAAATTAAACAACTTGTATTAGTGCGTAACGCATTAGCAGAGCTTAACAATAACTTTCATCGATATTCCAAGTTTATAAAAATTGTAAAAAAACATTTTTAAAGACAATTATTTTCAGAAATCTCATTTTTAAAAGAATATTTTAAAATTAGGGCATAAACCCGGAAGCTACTTTTTCTTACGCTAGTTTTTTTTGTCATTTATAAACAATTCCTACAAACACGAAGCGTTGCCACAAATAGACATTTTGGGCGTAAACGTTAATCTTTATTAATACTCGTACATGTTTTCAAATTAACATTCCACGCTTATTTTATTTTCAAACTTTATATTTGATTGTTGGTCCCAAATGGGTTAAACTGAAATAATTGCCATAAAAATTATCCTGAATGCATTATTTTAACCTCAAAAGTTAAGACGAATATAAATATGTTATACTTTCTTTTCATAATTTCCTCTATATCTCCAAAATACTACATACGTATACCTTTTCGCAATAAAATACAATAATTACTTATTTTTAGAAAATATAAATTGGTTAATTCCCACCAGCGGCTCTGGTCTGTCGCAACAAAAATTAACAAGCAACATGGGCTTTGTCACCCGGCTTCTCCCTGGACCGTAAATAAATAAATAAATTTATATGCCCATAACTTTTGTCTCAATGGGTACATCTGACCGACATTTTTACATCGTATAACAACTTATGTTGTCAATTCAGAGAAGTTAATGGGAGAGAAATCGGTTTATGTTCTGCACTAATATTAATAAAATTCCAGCTGACATTTGGTAGTTTAGATTATATTACGCCTTTAACTAATCCTGGAAATGGCCCACGTTGGATACATCTCCCATATAATGATACCTTACGATTTAACTTAATCACATTGTAGAAGCTTCATTTTATAACAGGTGTGTCTGAAAATTGACAGATTGTATTTTATTTTATCCAATTGGTACAAATCTGTCAATATTTTTATATATCCTCAATATAAGTAATAACTTCCGACTTGGTTTATGTATATTCCCGCAGAAACATTTTACAACCAATCCTGCGTATTGAATTTTTAGCTTGAAATTATTTTTGAAAAATTTGGGGCGATCGGTTTAATTTTTATGAAATTTAAATCGTTTTTCCCTAGTTTTCAGTTCAAAGAAACCACCCATTAGGCTGAGGCCTGTATTATCCTTTTTACCCAAATCGAATGCAAAATGTTATGCCGCAGCAAAAAAAAAAAAACAATCAAATTTTAAAATTTAAAAAAATATAAAGTTTATACGAACGATAATGAATGAATGAATTACACGAAAAATAAATGTTTTAAGGAATAGATACCCCCAAACAAAATTCAATACCTCCAGTCTAAAACATGCTAAGCCGACTAAGAATGTTTTTAGAGAGATTGCATTTTTAATTTCTAAATATTCCAAATTATATTCATTCAATATTTGGTGTTTATCCTTCAACTCAATCATAAGTTATACACAAAACAGTACAGGTCATTCGATTTTCATTATAAAGGAATTCCACACAATTAAGGAATTCCAATCAAACTTTGATCGCCTCTTCTGAAAAACTACCTTTTTGCACTTAGCATTGTTTAGAATGGAGATATCGCATCGTGTTTCGAAAAAATGATTTCCAAATAAAGATATATTTGGATGGAAAGCAAAATTTGTTTTTTTTAATGAGACATTTGATATCGTTCCAACATGTTTCAAAATAAATTTGATTCGACTATTTAGAGTTTGTCCCAAATACATAAATATGTATTTGTGTTTCCTGCAAAATATGTTCGGAACCATCACAATCAAATTGTTTTCAATTACATTTGCAACTTTGTCGAAGAAAACAAACAATGTGAAATGTATATTTGCCTAATTTCCCAGCAAAGCGTAAACTTCGGTAGCAATATCGACACCGTCACCAGTCATAGTCATCAGCCACAGATCCCAGAGATGCACTTTGACGCAATCATCATTTGGCGTTTTAATATGTTTAGAGCAGCTCTCCAATACTGTTGTCCTTCTGAACACTGCTGGTATCAGGCTTCCATTTCAAAAAAATTGGTTTGGTTTTGGAGACATTTCTTTTCGAGATGCCTTCTGTGGGTGCCAGTGACTGCGATTCTGGGAGTGAATTCGTGGAATGGCATGTTTTGCCTTTTGGTTGTAACTTTTCTCCCTCTCCCCAGTTTGTTTTCAACAGGATATTTGGTTAAGTTAGCTTCTTTTTATGTTTGCAGTTTTATCGTATCAGCGTCTTCGTTTTCCTTTTTATTTGGATAGCTGGGCGCTGTGGCAAGTCCTTTGTGGCGTTTGCCATCAGGATGCATTGTTTTTACGTTCAAAGTTGGGTGTGGTGGGCGCAGAGCGGTGTGTGACGAGGCGCCAAATTGTCTCTATGGGTGGACAATAAAATGTATGAGAAATTTCACCCAGAAGACGATAAAGCAGAGCGAGCAGACGAAAACAAAGCCGTGCCAACTTTAATCCCAGCAAAATCATCGTCGTCTTATTTATTCATCCTTGTAAAAATCAGAACTTTATTAAAATGGAATTACTTTGATTTCAAACGGAGAGTAAATAAACACGAACGGTTGTGCCGACATTGATCATTTCATGGATAAGCCACCATCAGACAGACGGACCAAAAGGATGACGCCTCAAAAGCATTGCCGTTGAAGAAATCCAAGTACATTTAAGGCGAATCAATACCAATTTCTTTGAGGATTTTCAGCAAACAATTGTCGTATTTACAGTGTGAAATATGTGCACAACCCAAAAAGAGCCAACTGTGCCTATAGTACTTATATAATATATTCATACATACATATGTATCTACATAATATATTCTATTTTTGTGACAATAAGTTTATCACTTCATAGAAAAAAATCACTTGTAAAGACATTGGACTATCATGCGACTCCTCTTGCGTTCTTCGCTTGTGGATAACGCATATTCCATATTTAAGGGCCAATTTTCAGCATTTATGCTCTATGGACGAGTAAACGTTTTAAACATAAACTAAAATTACATTCAGTTGTGCAAAAAGCATTTTTTGTTTTGCTTTAAAATTAAATTTTCATAATTTCACAATAAAAAATGCATTCATTGTCTGTTATGAAAATTTAAACACATACATACTCGTATATGTATAAATATGTATGTATGTACATTTACGAGAATGTATAAATTGTTTCTCATTTTGATTTTAAAATAATAATATATTTGTATAAGCAAAAAATGGGAAATTTTCCTACATTATTCCGGAAATAACAACAATTTCTTCCAATTCAAGTGGAAACTCGAAACCAAATTCAATCAAACGTTTTTAGGAAACCGAACGTAATACTCGATGTAGTATTTAACACTTTTTAAGTGATAATATATTATTATAATTTTACCGTTCATTTTTATTACACAATGTCCCATATTAGGTTGTACTGAATATTAAACATGTACATAGGATAAAGATAGTCTTATTCTAAAGTAAAAGGAGAGGTCTAAGGATATATTTCAAATAATCTGTTAGTATGAGATATTCGCGTAAAGCTTGTGTGAAGCAGACCCGGTTTTGGTATCTTCATATTTAGTGGAGCGGGTGATTCTGAACAAAACCCCATTAGCCATTTTTGACGTCAATATAGGGGAACTTTCGATCACTAGAGGTACACTGTGCACGTACGCCCACTAACACTAAGTTTAAAGAGTTTACCAGTTACATTTTTATCGTTGTCATATAACTCCAGATATATGCACTGAAAAAAAGCGTACTGAAATTCAATGAAATTATCATAACTTTGATTTGGCGCTAAAGACAATGATCATTAAAATAACACACAATCCAAATTTAATTTTTATTTCAAAGAAACTTTTTTTTAATATTGGTATAATACTAATCCGGTACCTTCCATATTTTTGAATTACTTTGTATTGCCTTGTTTACTTCTAAATTAGATTTTATTATTCAGCAAAGAAAAGTTTTCGACTATTCCCTTTCTAAATATATGTAGTTTCGCCCACTAAACCGACGTTCGCGATGTTGTTTAAATTAAGGTCACTTTGTGTTTTTCAACAATTATTATTTTTTGATAATGCAGAAGTTCTAAACGAATGATGCAGCAGTTCTTATTTTTGGGGCTACTTTCAATTCTCAGAATGGAATCCCAAAATCATGTGTTGTAGTGTGTTATCTTTTGATACGGACTAAAGTTATACATCTTAATAAATTTGAATTTTCAGTCTTGAAGTAAGTGTGCGGCATGTAGAGAAATTCAATGGCTTCTTAATTTGTTTTGAAGAGTTTTCTTATGGAAATGCATGAACTACATCTTAGTTTATGAGCTATTTAATTTTCTTTGAACCAATTACAAATTAGCTTAGCTAATTTGGAGTATATCGATGATGGCTTTTATCCGTTTGTAGCTATTTTAAAAACCCCAATTTTTCAGGAGAGCAAAAAACTGTTTTATTATCACATTATTTGAGCTTCAGCGAATTTTTGTTCTACGATATGTTCTACATTATGCTACTATGTTCCACAAACAAAAAAATTTTAATATATGTAATCCATTATACGTATTATATATGTAGTTGTGAAATATAGTCCTTATAGGTCGAATTATGTGTCTAAATAGTTTTATTAATTTATTTGTTATTCAATTTTTCACCCTCACCCTAAGCCCCATTGATATTCTCGATTGAATTATGAAATAAATGAAACCAAATATAATTGTTTCATTAAATTCATTCTGCCCTAATACAAATATCTTCTTTATTTACTTTCGTGTGAAGTGTTTATTGCACATAGCAGTGAGTTTGTTTTTGTTGACTTCCAAAGCCGACAACAATTCCCATGATTGGATTATAGAGTTTTCAGTGATTTTTCACATTTCATAAAAACAAAAGGTGAAATAATATTTTAAATACAATATTTGTGTTTTGTGTACGAGGATTGTCTGTACACTAAGGTGAGGTGATAATATCACTTTTTTAAGTTGAGGTTTAAATGTCGCATTTCAATTATGTTTCCTTCACCTTTACTAAATCTATTTAGAAAACTATAATACTCTCGAACTATTATACATATAATAAATACAGATCCCGTCGTTCCTATAAGGCCTCCTCCCTTCGAACTATTGCACTGCATTAATATCGGTAGTTAGAATTAAAAATTTACTTATGAATTTCAAAAAATATAAAATTCCATCACAAACAACTGAGTCCGCTCGTTCCACCTTATTATATACTCGTATACACAATTTCTATTCGTATGTAAAAATATGAAAAATACAGTTTTTTGTGCAAATCACAGTAGAAGAAATTAAAAAAATGGAAATAATTTGGACGTTTCTTAACTAGATAACAGATTACGACAAAACGTGGCAAACTTGTAGAAGAGGTCTTGGAGAAGTTAAGTTTTAAGCTTGGTATGCAGGCCCTCAAAATTTGCCACATCGGGTGAACAAAATGTAATTTTGCGTGTAACTTTCGTCTTGTTTGTTTTTTTTTTCCAAAATTGTGTGGATTATACTAACCGATGCCTACAAAACTCTTTTTACGCCTAAGAGTTAGCTCATATAGTCACTGAGATATCTCCAATTGAAAATAGTAAAACGAGTATTTTTGAATACCGAAGAATATGCACCGATTTCTTTCGCATTAACTTTTCTGATTTGGTAATAACCTATATAATGACAAAACAAATCGATCCAAAATACCCAATAAGACAAAAGTCATGGTCACTTGAAATTGTATATTCCAAAAAATTTTATTTTTTGTAATTTTTTTGGGAAAAAAGTATAGTCTGTATGTCTTATTTTGGAGTTATAGAAGAAGTTATTTAAAAAAGGTATAACATAATTATATTTATCATAAAGAAAGCTTCCTAAAGAACAAAACAGGCTTTTAGTATTGTAGATATGTATAGGGCAAAATGCAACAATCCCATTTTTGGGGATTTTCTAAATTATTTTGGGAATTGTGGGATTGGCTTTTGCAAATATAATAATTCGCGAATTGCGTTCGATTTTCGATGTCAAGACATACAAACTAGAAAATATTTTTTTTAAATATATTCAGTTTTAAATATTGTATGACATTACGAGTATTAGATATCAGTCTGCATTTAAAAATTTATTTATTCATTTTTTCACTGACCCTGTCCTAGCTTTTGTTAATATCAGTGCAGAATATAAACAGATTTCTCTCACATTAACTTTTCTGAATTGACAACAAAATTTGCTATACGAAGTAAAAAAATTCGGTCAGATGTACCCACTGTATGACCATGTCAATTTATATTTCCCAAAAATAGGTAATAATTGTATTTAATTGTGAAAATTTATATGTAGTATTTTGGAGGTACAGAGTAAAATAAAAAATAATGAAAAAGAACTTCCAGGAGAATGTTTTCGAGAAAATAATATATTAATAGTGTTGCCACGAAAATTTCAAATCTTGGCCACATTTTCGACAATCCCAAAGCTTTAATATGAAAATTTTTAACATTTTGATATGTAGGAATGTTTTACATGGTGAACTGCAAGATAAATTTTGAGCCCGAGTTTTAGTATAGTAGATTCCTTGGTTTAATTCTATGTAGCGTCTAAATCAATGTAACAAACTAAAATTAATGTTGATGTAAATTACGAAAAGTATTTTTGTTGTTTATTAAATTGTAATATGAATTTATTAGACGGAGCCTCTGATGAGGTCAAAATGAAATTGAAAAAAGATTGGGCAAATGTAAAAAAAAAAATATTTACATAATTAGCAAAGGTCCGAATAGCTTAAAGAAAAACTAATAATAAACTTGAAGTGACCAAAACATACCTAATACTAAAAAAATAGGTTTTTGGGTATTTTCGAATTTATTTTGCTAATTGTGGGATTTTGTTTTACAAATATAATTATTTTAATAAGCCTCGATTTCTGGGTAGAGACGAATAAATTAAAAAAATATTGAAATATATTATTTTTTAAATATATTTTGCATATATAACTATATCTATTGGAGATAATTCACCTTTTTGGACAAACCATCACATATATTTATATCTAAGTTTACTGTATGTGTTAATATATAATATTTAAAGAAATAAGACGACAAATGTACTATTGAACGAATACTAAGTCCCTCTGGTGCTCCAAGTCCGGCACTGATCCAATCTTTTCTTTTCAAACGTATGACTGCTTCTTTCGCGATTGGCATAATAAAAAAATCAGCATTCCGATAAAAAAATAATTAGTTCTTTTTTCATTTCCCACAACAGAATTGTCCAGCTAGTTAACAATCTATTTTAAAGCCGAACAGAGCCAGAAACACTTTAATATACTTACACATATGTACGAGTATATGAATGTGTATTTGTTACAACTCCAGGGCATATTAAGATTACAACAGGACACAGGATTTTTTTACTACATTTTACAATAAATTTTGTTATTATTGTTTTTTGGTTATTGTGTGGATTAAACACACTCTATTGCAAAAAAAAATCATAAGGAGTAATGGATGAATGTTTTCATGTACACACATACGTACATAAATATGAGCCAGTATTTGCAAAAGTAGTCTAAGTAACTACATTCTGGGAATATGAACATTGCTAGTGTGTGCTTAAGTATTAATAAACTAACATCGAGGAAAATAATTTCTACACTGATATACATAAATTGACCTATTTTTAAAGATTTTGCGCCAAAGAAGTCATAATCCTTAAAATAAGTACATTTTAAGACAATTACTTTAAAATATACTAAATTGTCAATTTGGGTCAAAGTTGTCCTAATGTTTAATATTTCGTACTTAAAATGAAGACAATTTTCTTAATTTTAACGGGAATATTAAAAGTACTTAATGTAAAGATTTTAACATATTTTTAACTTTAGAACATACGTTTATTTCCAGTACAGTTACAAAGTGGTACTATTTTACAATAGCGGAGAATAATTCTATGTGATTTCTATTAGAAGAAAAAACGGAAGCAGTACAAGTCCCTTGTGGAGTATTTCAAATATAGGCCATCGAAATCATATAATCGAACAATAATACGAATTCTGTCATTCATGTATGTGTGTCTGTCTATAGCTGTTGTGATGGTACTTGAAAAAAATCATACTCGTAACTATTCGTTCATGTATGTGGACAAATGTACGTATGTGTGAATGAATACATACATATGTACATATATTTGTATGTCTATAAACCATTTAAATGAACTTTTCAAATGGCTAAATGATTGCTGTAAATATTTATATTTTATTTCGCCAGTTTTGTGTTTTCTTTTTTTTTTGGTTTTTTGTTCAATCAATTTCATATTACGGCCCTCTCCAGCGAGGAGGAATAAAAGTGGCATTGTATTTTGAAAGTGGAGTCCAATCGAGTTGAACAGGGCTTTTTTGTTTGGTTCGGTTCGGTTTTGTTTTGTTGTGCATTTGTCGACCGAATGACCCACGCATTCTGTGGCCGTTTATTGGGGGATATCTGGTGCTGGCCAACCAAAAACAGTCCCCGTCGAGAGATAGAGGGAAAACAAAAACATTCACCTGTGGCCTCTTTGCATTTTGCGCTAGACTTCAGCATTTAATGTGTTGAGTTAAAAACTGAACTGCTGGCCTAAAGCAAAATTTTTGGTGGTATTTTTATGTAAATATGGACATAAAAACGCCAACGGTCTCGCATAAATATATTTATTGTAAATTGTATATTTGCACTTCAATTTGTTTGCACTTTTTTATTTCAATATATGTCAAATAAATATTTTATAATTAAATTTTAATAAACTCCAGTCATGAACTCACGGCAAACAATTACAGTCATAAATCGCAATGCCACATTTAAAAGCTTTAAATGCGATTACATCTACGGAGCGTACCATGTTGACGGACGGTTGTAGTTATTAAAGCTTTTATTAAATGTCTGATAAATATTATTCCATAAGAGGCTAGAGTAAAATCATCAATATCCCTAAGGGACATCGTTCGTGTCTTTAAACTTCGATCAATTTTTTTTAGTTTTAATGATTTTAAAAAATATTTTGCTTTTTATTTTAATTTTTTAATTTCTTCAAAATTCCTGAATTTTGAGAAACATTTAAAGATTTGCAAAACATTGCTGATTTTTCGTAAACAGCATTAAGTTTTGTTTTACTACACTTACTTTTAATTTCCAACTATCCCAAATCATAATTTGTTGCCAATTCTTTAATGCAATTTATCGTTATGAAAAAACTTTTGAGATCTCACGTTTTAAATTATTAACCGAATATTATAAACATTTACAGCCGTATTCATAAAACCTTAAAACAGCTTTACAAACCTTTGTTAAGCAAAATTTGTTAACACTGTATTCATAAACGATTATTAGCCTAAAACACCTTTTGTAAACCATTGTTAAATTCGTGAATTTTAATATTGGTTCGACCCTACTTTAAGCGTTTGTTAAAGTGATATTTGCTTTTTCTTCGTATGCATTTGCAAAACATTTTTATGGAATTTTTTAATTAAAAGAAAAAAATATTATAAGACTGATTTTGAACATATCTTCTAGAAATGGTTTAGGTTAAAATAAGGAAAAAAGAATAAAATACGTAACTGTGCCTTCTATGTAGAAGGTGTTTATGTCAAAGCGGAATGTACTATTCAATGGGGGGTATATCAAAACGTGGACCGATTTGTCGCATCTTTCCAGGAAGAGTTAAAGGCATTGTGCAACATAAGCTGCTCCTTATCCCAAGAATTTCGTAAGGATTGTTTCCGTTTTTCGAGCAGTACTTTGATTGTCACAGACGGATGGACATGGCTAAATCAGCTCAGGGAATGATTCTGCGTCCATCGGTATATAAAATGCATTTTTGCATTCTTCTTTTTCACCATATTGTAAATCGGTATAATTAATGAATTTTCGCATTTTCCCATAAACACAAGAAATGAAAATTGTACAAAATTCACTACTGATATGTAAACAATCAACATGTGTTAAATATTATTCGTTATTCGAATACCTTTTTGTATGTAATAAAAAAAATTATCTGAATTCGTCATTTATTTGATCTTTAGTTGTTGTTTTTTTATTTATTGGACAAGTGAGCATATATTTTTGTTAATTAATACAGTTGTTTTTAAAATAAACAATAAAATAATTTATATATTCGACTACTCTTGCAATTGATAATCGTATTAATGCATCATTAAGAGAGAAAATGGTGTGTGAAAAAGATGGTGTTGCCAGAATTACATTGACGAAGTCAATAAAAATTTCATTAGTTAAAATGCTATTTATGAATACGATTTTTTAATAACCGTTTATTAGGCCAATTAGTGTTTGTTAACTAATGTGCCCTTTAAATCATAATTAGGATTTTTTCATGAATACGGCTGTTAAAATTTTAAAATTAAATTTTAATTAATGATAAAATCAAAACTTGGCTTACATTTGGGATGTCATTACAAAGTCAAGTGCATAAATATAAATAGATCCAAATAAAAAACTCAGTCAGGATGGACAAAAGTCCATCTAATTCTAAAAATATTAAAGGTGAGTAAATAATCACCTGCTGAATATGCGATTTCGTTAACTTTTCATTTATGACTATTTGTGATGTGAACTTTTTTTGGAAAAGAAAAAAAGTCAGACACTTAAATTTGGTATTTAGTTATTTTAATTTAAATTTTTCATATAAAATATAACTTGATGCATTTAAATTGTAATAATAAGTTGCTGAAACGCTCTTTAAACTTGAAAGAGAAATCCTGAAAAATATTCAATTACTACACTTGCTTCAGACTGAAATAAATTGTTCGTCATTTAATGTCTCCCATTTCCCATTCTCCAGTTAAAGACTCTCAGTTTCATTTGCAAAAGCAGTGATTTTTGTCCCGGCCATGATAGTGCCACAACTGTCATAGTCATTCCAACGTAACAACGTCAGCATTCCAAACCAATTCCTGACAGCATTCACTTCAGCATATCCTTAGCTCTGTCTGTCGCATTCGTTGCTTCGTTCGCTAGGAATTCTCACTTAATCGACGTTTGTTTGCTTTTTTTTACATTGTATCAATATTCTGCAGCCATGTTCTGCTGTTAATTAATCTTCATTTGTGTTTATTGTAATAATTCTTTCTGTGAGCATTTCTTTCATTAATAGACCACATCATAATTTATGACGAATGTTTTTTAGGGTTTTCGTAGCCGTGCACATAAATATGTACAAACTCGCGGTACAGACGGACAGCCGGCTTTATTTTCATCCTCCCGCTAATTGTTGCCGCTAAATGAATTAAAAATCGTATTAAAAAACAATTAAAGTGCAAATTTTCAATTAAATCACAAGAACATTACAAAAAAAAACGGTGAGAGCGCTATGGTCGGCTGACGATGAAAATACTCTGATCAAGTGTTGGCTGCTATGGAGGAATTAAAATTCGTAGCATCAATGAAACGGTTTCATAAAAAGTCGGCATTAATTCAATGAATTACATTTAAATATGAATAAAAAATTGCTCATTGTTTAAAACGGGTACCAATATCCCTAGTTCATGAGGAATTCGGGCTAAAATCCGTCAAATTTGCAGCATTTTGAGTGATTATCAAGTGAATTCGTCATCTTAGTATCAATCTTTAGGACTAATAAGATTCACAGTTCGCTGATAAGACGACCAAATCCTTAAAAAAAACTTCGGCAGAATTCAAAAATAGTGACAAATCGCACAAAATTCTTGGAATTTTTTAGCACACGGCGAGGGAATTTCGTTATCTATTTGCTTTTAAAAATAGAGTTTATACTATTTTCAGTTAACACTGTGCAACAACTTTTGTTTTTTTTTATACCATTTATGAAAGCAAAACAAAAAATTGTTTATGGTAAAATTTTGTTTACAAAAATCTGTGGATAAATGTATTAATTATGGCCCATATTGTAAAAGTAAGGGAAATTCAAAAAAATAATTTTCACTTCACAAAATGTCAAGTATTTGTATCCATTTTGGCCATTTGTATGGGAGGTATCCAAAGGGGCGTGGCAAATTCGCCCATTATCACGGTGATAGCGACCACGAAATAATAATGTGTATGGAATAGTGAAAGATTTTGGGTAGTAGTATAGAAGTTATGGGACAATCAATAATTCACGTAATTTTGACCCTTCGTGAGTGAGGTACTCGAAGGAGTGGACCAACGTAGTCCACATTTGGCCTTTGCCTGAAATAGGAAAAAAATATTAACACATACTAAATTTGGAGGCAATCGGTTACTCCTGCCGAAAGTTATCGTGCTCACCAGCCAGACAGACAGATGGACAGGCTGACGGACATTGCTCAAATGACTTAAAATGGCCCAAAACGGAATTTCGACAAAACTTCTTGGAGTCTCTTAGGTCACTCCTTCGATGTGTTACACTTTTGGCCCGCAGCAACTTATATGTACCCTCGATCACAATAGTGGGGGTATAAAAACCGGATTACGTTGAAATTCTCTTATTTCTACCAAAAGTGCTATAATTTCTACATTTATCCATAGATTTTCATCGAATAGACATTGTTTTAAAATGCTAGATATAAAAATTTTTGTTTGCGATTTTTTTAAATTTTTTTGAGCCAAGACAAAACAATTACTAAACTTCTGTTTCCACGTGAAAGTGTAATTGTTAACATTTGTAGTCCTCTTAATACCTTTAATTTAAATTATATCCCGGCTCTATCGAGCGTATACTTCAAATTAGGTCCAAAGGTCATAGTGAAAGGTTAATGCATTCTCCGTATATATACAGTATAATGTGAATTAGGCATCATAGAACTAAGAAAATTTTTGACAAGTCACATCGAGGAAAACCTTTTCTCAAAGTTACTAATTTAAGACCTGCCCCAAGTGAGGAAACCTTAAAGATGGACATTTTAAAGAAAATGTTTATTTACATTAGAAATAAATACCTAAGCCCGGCATTCCAATAAACTATTTTCTTTGGCTAGCTGGATTTTGATATTTCACTGGAAAGGACACATTAAAGATAGATAATGCTGAAAAATCTTCTTTGCATTCTTAATTTTAGACCCAGCCATAGGCCTGCATTGCAGAAAAAACTTTTAATAGGATAGTTGATATGGAAATTTTCAGAGACTCGGCAGTTCTCAGCCTAAAAGATGGTTTCTTTGAATTCAGTTCTCACCACAAACCGTTATATACAAGCAGTAAGGACGGACAGGGCCGACTATATAATACCCTACACCACTAGTAATATCGAATAACACTGAAATTTCCAGGTTCAGATAAAAACTGCTTACATAAATTTTCTTTTGTGAAATACAGCTTCTATAGCGCTAAAGCCAAATCGGAAGGAACATACACATATGTGGAAGCTATATCGAAATCTGAACTGATTTTCCTCAAATTCGGCAATGTGGATCCTAGGATGCGGAAAATCCTACCTAGCTAAACAGCTTATGTAGCGCTAATAAGTCAAATCGGAAGGAACATACTTATGTATATATGTAAATCTGAACCGATTTTGACTAATTTCAATAGGATTCTTCCCAGGTGCGAAGCGATCGGAGTGAAATTGCGATCGGTATACTTTGAGGTGGTCTAGCTGTAGTACTTTTACACAGAAAGAAAAATGCCATACCAAATTCGAGTAAAAATTCTTATTTTTACCCGAAATCGTACTTAAAATGTTAAGCACGTTCGTATTAAGTTTTTCTTAAAGCAAGTAGAAAACGGAGTACATTGAAAAAATCAAGCGCAGAAAGTCTTATAATAAGTATATAATACTAGAAATCAAGTAAATGTTTCTTAAAAAGGAAAACTAAAGCCTAATCTGGCTTAAAGTATAGAGCACAATAAAACTACTCTCTCAACCAAACTTATTTGATTTTAGGGTAAGCATAGATTTCTTAAGTTAAGTACGATTTTCTTACTTTTGGTTGAAGCAACATCACAACATTAAGTATTAATCAGGCTTAAATTATGTATGTTCAGGCTTAAATCAAGTATTGATCAGTCATAAATCAAGTATTGATCAGTCTTAAATCAAGTATTGAGCAGGCTTAATTCAATGACAATTTTCTGCATTGAAGCCCATTTAAACTCAAATCAATCCCATACAATTCTTAAATCACATATGTTCTGAGAAAATTTAATTTTTCCAACATCTGGTTAACCGATAGGAATTTTGTTGTACAGCCCTCAGCATTATTGTAGGTATAGACTAGGAGAAAAACTATGTAAAACTAACTGGGTTGAAAAAACAGCATCTAGTCTCCAAAATCACAAAATGTTCACTTTGTTGTAACAAATGGTAAAAAAAACACCCCATGAAATTTTCCTATATATGTCAAAACACACCAAAGCCCAACACTTAACACAAACCCCAAAAAAAAACTTCGAAAATCCGGTGAAACCCCTCTTTACTGGTATTGTTATTGTTTCGGCCACTAGTTCGTATGAGTATTAATGAATGTTATAATTTATGTTATTTATTCGACACATGATCTCTATGATCTCGAAAGTGAATCCAAATCGACTGCAAAATCATATGCTCCCAAAATATGTTTTCCAGTGTTATTATATTTGGAATGTATGTATCGATATCACATCCCGATTTGGGAATTTCATATTATTTAAATTAGTTTGTGAACATCTCTATAACAACATTATCCCGACATTTTGCCGGTCGACATCGCTACTTGGTATACACGCGTAAAATAGCTATTTGGCGATTACTGTCGAAAAGTCATCCTCGTTTATAGTATATATCGGTCATTTTCCCAATCTCCGTTTATCCTCCATACAGTTAGAGTTAACTTTAAGTTATAGTTAGCTGTTAAATCGTATGAAATTTAAAAGTTTTAATTCTTGTTTAGTTCTAACCAGAGGTGATGAAAATAGAGGTAAGACAAAATTTCATAAATCTTTGTTCGCCCCTCCTGAAAAACTACCTGTTTCGACTTGGCATGTTTTGGATATCGACACCACCATATGTTGGGGATATGTGTACCAGCATAAAAAATTAACGTCGAAAATCCAATGTACGTAAATCGCGAAATTTGAAGTCCTCTTTTTTGAACAAATCTCGTACATATGTATATTTCCCCAGATCATTATGACTCGTATTAGTTTCAATTGAAATCGTTTTATTACAATTTAAAGCGGTGTAGCGAAGACTTTAAATAGTACAGAAGAACTCGAAAATTTGACCATATGGTATTCAGATTTTCATTACATCTATCCAAAATTTTATTATAATTTGCATTCATATGTGTTGATTTGCATATATGTACATATGTAGGTATTGTCGCAAACAGAACGACAAACTTGCACTATCCGCTCGTATCAAAAACGTAAAATGCAATCACGGGACACAGGAGAAATATGATAAAATGGAGTGATTGCATTGAAACAATTGTATCTGTTTCCATACTTCCACAAAACAGATTGAAATCGGGATTCTCATTAAATTGCCATAACCATTCGTGGCTAAAAATGGTAGAAAGTGGTTTTGTATCGAGCAATGACTGACGACTGGCCAACTGATTGTAAGGACAGGAGGTCAATTCGTCAGATCATCCGGGGCATAGAAATACCCATATGCCGGCGAAGCGGCAGCCGTGATGTGTAGGACACACGTACAGCAGTCATCGACACATCGACTTTGTTCAATCAACAGCCAGCGGATATTATAATAATATTTACAGTCGACAACGTCAGCGGCAGCCACTAGAAGAGCATTTTAAAACAAAGAAAAATTACAAAAAAAATGCATACATATGTACATATGTATGTATATATAATGTGTGTGTGTGTGTTAGTGTATGGTGGAAAAATTAACATAACAATGTTGACTCATTAACATAAATTGATGCAATCCAACATATAAACAATTACATACAAAGACCGACACTACCATCATACCATGCATTTCGCCTTTTGCCAGGACACAATCCATCCAACCAGGCCAGGTCCCTCCCATGCATTCATCCATCCATCCTTCCACCCAACCGACTGTCCGTCCAGCCATCCATGGAGCGGAATCGATCGAATGGCATGCTTCTGTAAAAAAAGGAAAAACAAACAAAATCAACCCTTCAAGGAATTCTCATTCTGTGGAAATTATTTCCACACATGCATGCGGTTGTAAAAGCCATCGAATACAACAACAGCAACAGCATCGACGACACCCTTGCCACACAACAACAAACAACAACGGTATGAAATACGAAATAAAAATGCCAACAATAATAATGAATGCCACACCGCAACTATGAAAATATTTCGTTAAAAAATGAAGAGAACAAAATAAAAGTGAGAAAGCACTGCCAGTAAAACAATCGCCACACAACGAACGAACGCATCGGCAGAGGGAGAGACAATTAAAGCTCAATAATAATATGATTACCTCTAAGGCTACGACCCGCATTGTGTCGAAGCGAACCCAGTGTCCGTTTGGCCTCAGCAACGCTTCAAGAAGAGACGTCTGTATATGTATATATGTATATACGTCCCCAACTGTCCAAGCAAACGCCCAACACACACACACACTCAAACACACTATGCGTGTGCAACTCATTTTTGACTTTTGCTATTATGTTGTCTGCTGAGAATTACTGTCACCTTAACCATGCATCCGTTTCCGAAAGATGAACACGCACACTCACACCCACATGCATACAATGGCCAACACAACAACCCAGACACAGACTCCAAGCAGGCTCCTTGAAGCAAAGTAGCAGAGATGTAGATTGGTTTGGGTTGAGGTATCTTTCGGCATTTCCGTTGAAACAATCCTTATGGACTTTATGCGCTGTAAGCTCAGCTTTGGGTTGAACAATCGGGTTATGACTGGACGGTCGCTCGTACACGAGCAGACGTGCAGCAGCAACTGCAGCTTGAGATGAAACCCCACACTCGGTATCCTTTTGCAATTTTGGAAACATAATTACAATAACAAAGGCACTCCTTACATTCACTTAAGTTGGAAATTAATAAAAGTTGAAAGGAGAAGATGAATAATCGTTCCTTTGCACATTTCCCACGTCGAGCATCATGTCTTCATTCCTCTTCTTCTTCTCTTCTTCGAGGACATCATTAAAGTTGTCCTCAGTAAAGAAGCACTTTTTGCTCAAACAAATTAATCATTGAAAGATATTATGGTCGGCGAATATTGCTGCATCTTGGGGACAATTTTAATATAATCTAACTCAACTGACTAAAAAGAATTCTGAAGGGTCATTCAGAAAATCTCAAAAGTAATATGGAGTCAATTTTAAGCCAAATTTATTCCAAAATCACCGTGATGTAAACTTCTTAAGCTGAAAGATATTCCAATGAAAAGTTCTGATTTAAAAAAAAAAATAATGAAAACATCAAAACATTTGACCTCTGGTCAAATTCCATGATTCTCAGATTCGTATTATTCCAACCATGATCTCAGTGGTCAAGAAGTTGCAAATGGCATAGAAGAGAATCAATTGCGTTATTATACCATTCAACATTTCACATAAAATGCTACCTATGGTCTGAGATGCGATGTAATCAGATTAGCCCGAGTCGACCTTTTGATAACGCTCATTTTGAAATACTTTGAAAAGGAAAAAAAACTTGGTTTTTTGTTATTTTAGGTCAGTATGACCTAAATAACAATATATATATATATTTTTAGATTATTAGCTATTAAGAAACTTTTAACATGAGTAAAATAGTGAAAATTGTTTTAGTCAATGCTACACTGACGACAGTCTGAGAATTCAAAAAATGTTTTCGCGCATATTTTAGATGCTTATAGAACTGGTATTTACAAAATATTATCTCTTTATCTTATAAGAGACATCTAATAGTACAATTTTTTGATACCGACAGAACTGGCCACAGGACAAAACATTAAGGAAGGGCAAAAGTCGGGCGGAGCCGACTATATGATATTGTTTATATACGGATTTTATGCACTTAACCGACGACTGAATGTTTATCTTGAGGATTTACACCAGTATTTCACGAGTTTTAGACTTCGACTCAACGTCAAGAAGGGTGCTTCCATCGTGTTTATAGACAGGGTGACCTTCCGATGGAGCTGAAACTCCTGATATACAGCCAGGTTGTCAGACCCATCATATTCTACACCTTCTGGTTTGCCATTTCGTCGCACCAGACGGATAGAGTTAGGAATTGAGAAATGCGTGTCCTATTCTCGTGGCTAGGACTTCACTGTACTGTCAGTGAAGACCTGTACCACAAAGTGATGTAGGGTATAAAATGACTGCGGGAATATACCACAGTTTATACAACACCCCTGTCTACACGTGTGCAAAATTCCAGTTTTTTAGCTCGTACAGAATCCTAAGCGGTCAAGTGGTCGAAAATCACTTGGCGGAAAATCGAAAATCAAAGTGGCCTATCTTAAGATCGGGGTATTGGTTTATCTCTTCACCAATTTTCAAGGAAATCGGTTCAGTGTGTGATAACGGAACAGACAAACAAACGATTTTATAATATTAATTTATTTCTTTATTTTATATCACATATTTTGTTTTTGCACTTAGGCTTATTGTTGTTTTCAATATATGAAAACAACTTTGTTAAAAATTAAAGAAGAAGTTAGTGACACGTATTGAGATTGGTTGTATAGACAGATCTGTTTCGGGAGCCACCAAACTCCCATTGTCAATTTCCTTATTACAACGATTACTTCAGTCGAATTATTAGAATATATACGCACAGCCAAGTATCATTAAACGAGAACTGTTTGCTAAAAGCGCATATCTTAAAAAAAAAGACATCAGATTCTAGTATATTCGTAAAATTTAACAAATCGCTGTTTTTTAACATATCGTGATAACTTGTACGAATGGAACATACACTGAAAAAAATTTCGTAAATCAAAAGTCAACATTAAAATTTTTTTGTCTTGCTTCAAATAAAATTTTCAGTAGAAAATGATCAAGTAAATTTGATTTCAACGAAATTATTTTTGATTTACAGGATTTATTTTCGCTGATTCAAGTTTATAGAATCATCTACTAATGCTAATGGCAATAGATTCATTCTTCTTCATTTGAAGAAAGGTAAAGACGAAGTGTACCTTTTCTTCAATTGAAGTTGTGCAAAATAATATTTGCAATAAAGTCTTTAATTTATTCGAATTTACATATATAATTCATCTCCAATAATTGGGGACGATAACGAATTTTAGGAAATTGCCTTTTATCCTCAATTAATTGAAAATATCAAATACATATGTATTTTTCCCGTTAGGATGGCACTAAAGCCTTAAATCTCAGTACACACATGACTGTTCTTACATACATAATATGTAAGTGTATGTGTTTACAAGCACTTATCCCTTTCTGTCAGTCATGTAAATTATCGCAATTATGCCATTCCCATTTATGGTAATAAACTTTTGGTATTTAGTGTTATTACAATTCTACATTTAGAAAATCACTTTGTGTGGTACGTCTAGCATTCAAACAAACATATAATCTATCTATGTATGTACTCGTATATATGCACGTATGTATGTAAATATGTACATACCAGCAAAATACATACGTATGTATATACAACTTACATTGTCCCAATTCTGGTAACGCGTCAAAAGCCGCGCGCGTCGTCGGGTGAATGTACCCATAAAGCGTTTGTGGAGTTTCTTTTTATTTATTGATCATCATTATCGTCATTGTGAGGTGAGTGACGATTATTAAAATCGTGTCTACTACATATGGTGCTCGGTGCTCTTTTTCACCTTTGAAAGCCTTACATTACATGTGTTGCGCATTTATGCGGACAAATAATGAACGTTCCTATGGGTAGGTGTGTGTGTGTGTGTGGTATGTGTCAGTGGATCTGTGAATTGGATTGTTGGGCTGTTTTGTTTTCATTTACGAAAAATGCGTAGGCTGTGTACACCCTACCTTACAGACAAATATAATAAGATTGACAATGCATCTTGTTTCCACAAGTTTTCAGAGATTTGGTCCAATTCAGTATTCATTGCTCTGGTGGCTAATTTTGACTGTGACTCACTGCGTTGGTCTGGATCTGTTAATTGCTTCATGCACTACCTATACCCGTATGTAGTATGAAATACAACCTAACCCTAACTCTGTCCAAACATTTTTAAATTAGTACATTCCTTACATAAAACTTATGACATGTGGTGTAAACTGACGAACATTTTGTAATAATTAAGTTAATTTATATCTCATTTATGGATTAGGCCATATTAATTTTTAGGATGCGTTTTCCAGTGTAGATTGTTTTTGGTTCCTATAGGGCAGGCGTTCCCAGTAGATGCCACAGAGATTTTCTAGAGCATTTAATAAATATAATACAATTTGGTTGTGCATGTTATATTTAAAATATTTTTAATTTGTATGAGGATTTTTTGAAAATGTCCAAAAATTGCTTAAGAAAATCTTACAAAAAAATAATGGATTAACAGATTATAATTAAATTTTTGGAATTTTGAGTACAACACAGCGGACTCTTTTAAGATATATGTACATTTTTATGTTAAACATTTTTTAAAATGCGTTTCAATTTTTGTTTCTAATTTAGCTTTTAAAAAATTAAACAAATCATTTATGGTTCTCTCACGGGTCCATGATTGTTATTTCGTAATATAGGCCGTTGTGACACAATAAATCCCTTGCAAAATATCAAGGGATTTAAAATTTCATTCGTTTGGCTTCGCAAATCAGCATAGTATCCTATCGAGGGACATGAATTATAACAATGTAGTTCACAGTAATACTAAAGCTTAAGAAAAGTGAACTTGAGTTGGTACGAGTATTTGAAATTGCATTGATTATACCCAAAGACTATTCGGATACTATCTTAGCAGGTTAGTGGGTTTTGCAAAGTTTATTCAACCTTCAATTAAACAAATATGACTTAAACTGTATTATTATTCATAATAATTGCGAAATAAAGTTATTTAATAATTCATTTAATTATAACAGTACTTTTATGGATTACGGTCACCCCGATCTGTTTGTTTACCTCCGGTACATGGGCTATTGTCTGAAAGGAATAGAGAAGACCTACTGTACTGTGGTACTGTAAATCTCTCGTTAATTTTCCAACACTACAATGTTATAATTCATATCCCTCGGTAGGATAATAATCTGATTTAACATTTTCAAAAAGCACTATATTGTTCAAATTTTATTTTTGATGTTTGTGGGTGGATAAGGCTATAAGTTTAAGGGAAAAGAGTCAACAATAAAAAAATATAAATGCAAACCAAGCAGTCTAGCCTGAAATACTGACAAAGAAATTATTACAATTGTTAGAAGTTGTGAACAGTTCAGTAATCAAAGCAACCTTCGATCAAAATGAGCAAACAAAACATTGAAGCAATAAAAATATATCGAATATTAAAAATAAGTCAAATTTCTTACACTTAGTTTCCAACAAATTTTAATTTGTTCCAATTAATGTACAGAGGCTATCCTAAGTTTACACCTCATAATACACATTTTTATACCCTCCACCATAGGATGGGGGGTATATTCATTTTGTCACTCCGTTTGTAACACCTCTAAATATTGATCCATATCAGTCCACATTTTGATATAGCCCCCATGTATAGCATCTGTCTTCTTAACGCCATAGAAACCACAGATGTCAATTGATCGGGCCGAAAATTGGTAACTGGGGTTAATTTATACCCGCACCCTGACATGAACAACGGTAGCCATAGGCCCATGTTTTGATATAGCCCCTATACAAGGGTCCCTCTAGATTTTACTTGTTAACGCAACAAAAACCACAAATGTCAACGAATCGGGCTGAAATTTTGTAATATGACTTTGTTTGTGCCCGAAACCATTAACATGCTATCCATGGTGGAGGGTATATAACACTTTTACTTGTTTACTACTATAAAGGAAAACCAATACGAAAGTACCGTTACTTTAAACAAACCAACACGGAATTGGTTCCTTTTTGAAGAAAAAAGTGTGCTCGGTTTAAGAGGAAAAATTGTGCAGTTTTTCCGTGAAACTAGTAGGTGAGGGAGTCTATCTATGTACTTTCCGGGTCAAAGAATATCCATTACCTTTCCTCCAGTCATGCAATGTGAACTACTTCCTAGTACACTTAACAACAAAGTATACGAAAACTCATCATAATAAGAATTTTTTGGTGGAACAACCCATAATTACAAAAATATTCAATATCCAGTTCACTCATGGTAACGCATTATCGATTTGTTGGTAATGCCGACTCTCCAACAATCAATAGTTTTTCAATCTTCATTATATTTGCTTCGTTCCAACTATTGAGATTTTTTTCGGTTTTAGTTGAGAACATCATAATTTCCAATAGTATTAGTAGAAATTCATATCCACACTTGCCCAATTGAATAAAGTCAAGTGTGGAGATGGACTTGAGAAATGTTTATGTTCTTTGTGTTTGTTGAGATATTTTCATTTCAATGAATACGTTATTCTGTAATTTTTATGTAAAATTTGTTGAAGAAGGATTTTTTGGATAAACATTTTGAACCGCATGGAAAAAAATAATTTCCAAAACGTTAATCTTTACTCCAAATTTCAAAGCTATAAAAATCTCAATAATACGGTATGTCAAAATTCCAATAACTATTATATATATCCATATGTTTACTTCCGTTATGACTTTTCCGAATAACTTAAATTTTTGTATCTGGTATTATTTTCTGTAGTCTTAGTTAAAGTTCGAAGATGGACCATCCTGTACCTCTCCCCACTAGTTTTGTTATTGTTATCCACACGAGAATAACGTTTTTATCTTTTTTGAGTTAGGAGTTTATAATATGAGTTTCAAGCATGCTCTTTCAGAATCTGCAATTATTTTTTCTAACTCGTCTAGTAAATCGATTTAACTCTGATTTACGGGAAGTAATTTTTATACTTTGGTTTTGTTATAACTTGCTTATCTTTGAATGTAATGGCATAGAAATTCATGAGAATCATGCAAACACTGTCGGATCTAGATATGTCAAACGGAATTGGTTTTCGCAAATCCCGGGATTCGGGATTTTAAAATTGCAAATCCCGGAATCCCGGGATTTTTCGGGATCCCGAAATTGTTCGATATCCCGGGATTTTCGGGATAAATCGGGATTTTCGGAATCCCGAAATTGTTCGATATCCCTGCATTTTCGGGGTTTTCGGGATAAATCGAGATTTTTTCATTCTTAATAATGTGATATTTCGAAATGGAATAAAAACATTTTAGTTCAGTTTTAATTTAATTTTAATTAATTTAAATAAGGATAAAAACAGCTAAGGCATACATTAACTTTTGTTAAAAAATACTAACTTTTATTAAAATATTTCACAACATCTTAGCTATGAAATAATTTTGGTCCAATTTCAGTCTGAATTATTATTGATGTTATAATTTTCATTCATTAAGGTACGAAAAAATATTTTTTTCAACATGAGAAATCAGTTTGACTAAATCCGTTTTTAAGGGACCAAATCGATCTGTCAATCCCTATCAGATTTTATATTAGGATTTTTTCATAAATTTGAAAGAATAGAATAGAAAATGATCTTCGTTTGTGGGAAACAAACTCTATTTGTGTTCTTATTTTAAGTTTACTTATATATAATTACATTTATGATATAATTTGTAATTCTTCTCCTAATTTCTAATTTTTTTCACCGGATTATGTCAATGCTTTTTGATGTTAACAATTTGCTTCATTAGTTTACATTTTCAGACAGAGACAGCTTCATATATTATTATTAAAATATCCCGGGATTTATTTTAAAAAATCCCGGGATTCGGGATTTGTCGAGATCGGGATTTCCCGGGATTTTCGGGATTGGGATTTCCCGGTTGACATCACTAGTCGGAACCCTATGCAATAAAAAGTGTTTAACTCTCAAACAATAAATTGCGTTTTTCTCCGATCATACAAAATGGCGTATGGAACAAAATAGCATTAAGCCGACGTTATGTGAAAATCATAACTTCATAACCTCTACAACAATCATATCTATGTCAGAATAACTATAGTCTGACAATAATGATAGTATCTTTAACACCCGTTCTGGCGCAAAATAAAATGTAAATCTATTTCAGTTTTAATCTTCTTTAGGTAGTGTTGTTCAAAATTGCTAAAGTCTGGGTTACGTAACCGTAACGCTCCCGTATCGTAACGAATCAGCAGATTCGATCTGACGTATTGAAATCAGTGTAAACGATTAGCCAACGAAAACAAAACGTAAACGGACGGCTGAATCTGATGAAATTTTATTTGGACGGTACGTTTACGTGCATTTGCAAACAAAATTAGCAAAACAACGAAAAAAGGAGTCAATTATACCTCACTTTTGAAATATAATCATAAATTAGTAATAAAATGTTAAAATATGTAAGTGCAAGCAAATATAAAATAAAATAAATATGTTATAATTTTGGTTGTGTGTCTGAGTCATATGGCACGTTTTTCTAGTTTTTGGGTAATTGCTCCAGCGGGCAACGTTACGGGTGCGCTAAAGGTAAGTTACGATTAAGTTTGTCTAACCCAACCTGGAGTCTATGAATCGCCAAAGACGATGGGGAGCATAACGCACTAAATTCCATTTGTCGATATTTACATATACATATGTATGTACGTCTAAACAACATTTTTATTTAATCAAATGCACTTTTGCATTCTGAGGAGGCGATATGTTTTTCGCATTTCTCTACTTTTTTTCATTTTGCAAAGAGACAACAAGATTTTCTTTCTCTCTGGTATGATTTAAGGCGTACACATAAAAAACATAGACTATGTTGTATCCTCTGCAAGTCGCCGGAGTACGGCACTCGGTGATCACTAACCACCTACAGCAAGTTTTTGAAAGCTCTTTCTAACCGCTTATATGTTTTGTGAAATTTGTCAAGAGTTTGTAACTTTGTTCATACGAGTATGAACACACATAGGACTTACTAATGTGTGTGTGTACATAGAGGCGACATCTATCCATTCAAACACATGATTACAACAAAGTGTATTTAAGTACATATTCATGAAGTGCGCGTACTCTCATACATACTCGTACTTCTGAAGATACGTCGAGTGTCTGTCGGTCTATCGCTCTTGGGCTGGATGTAAATGTTTTACAGCAATTACATACAGTCGGTGTTAAAAGCACCTACAATCAGTCTATCAAACGCTCACTCATCACATGGCGTCCTACGCGGTCCCTACTCCCTTCGCACTCCTCAAACAATCACCGAGTAGTGCGCGACGAGACAAGTATGAGCGGCTTTTGATTTTGTAGGTGCGTGCTAATTTCTCCTCCTCTTCTTCTACCTATTCGTCATCTCTGTCGTCGTCGTCGCTGCCTTTTTAAGGTTTATCGTAAAATGCGTAAATGCTTGAGTGATTAGACACAATTGGAGTTGGTAGCGATAGCGGCTTTATTTGTGTGCCTTCTTTAATTTAAATGGCATAGTTCTGTCAATGGTAATAGTGCGATTTGAGGACAATTACCGCATAGATCTTACTTTATAAATACAGAGTTCGTATTATAATAATATTAGAACAAAATGTTATGTTATTCCATTAGATCTGTTGAAATTCAAATGAGTAAGATTTTACTTTTACTTAATGCTAGTAACAATGGAGGTCAAATGTAGCCGTTTTGGCGCCTATATACGACAAACATGCGCTACGAAAAATTTAATGGGATTTTGCGAAATTTATTATTTTAAGTTGAATTCATTTATACGGTAAATATATGGGTTAGTTAAAACTATGCGTATTTACGAAGAAAACTCAACGATGCCCCAGCAATGCATTTATGAAAAAGGTCATAGGTATAAAGAGATTCCGTACATAGTCCCATGCTTTCTGTTTCAACAAAAAATGCACTTGAAAAAAGTTATTTTCTATTTTTAAATTATGTGCAAATTTTGGGATGCTCTATATTTTGCACAAATACTTTTAAAATGCTAGTAGCACTGAGTGCCACACTACTGTCGATACAGATATTTGGGCTTTAAGGATCGGTATATACTTAATTATATAATTTCAATGTAAATTTTACAATACTCGATTTGAAACATTTTAAAACTATTCTAAACCCATCTCATTCGGATCAGTGCTGCATGTGTCACGTTGAATTTGATGTGACATACACTATCGGACAAAATAAATTGCAAATTAAGATCTTTATACTGAAAAAATAATGATACTTATTTTTATAAATTAAAATGAAAGCATGTTAATTTAAGTTGTAGTAAAAAAATATATGTATAAAACATTTTTTTAAATCATTAGGAAACAATGAAATTAAAAAGTAATTGCACAAAAATTTTAATTAAAAATCATATTGGTTTGTTTTCATGTTATGGTTAGGGTGGCAGTCGGAGTTACCAGCTCACATAGACAAATTGAGGTATCTAGTCTATCACGGACCCACACGCTGAAAAAATATCGCCTCTGTAGTATATTGTCCCAAACATATTCTGCTTGAAACATATATATTTTTATGGTGCACTCCAAATATATAATATTTGACACATACAAAAATTATATGTTTAGGAGGATGTTGTTCTAAACAAAACTATGTTTACATACTAATATTTTTTATTTGGATATGTTATTTTCCAAACTAAGATCTATTTGCGTGAATATATATCTATTCTGTAATTGTTTTAAGTTTTCAGCAATTGAAAGGTAATTTTTAAAATTTCTTTACAATTGAAAATAATGTCTTGGAATAGTTAGAAAATAAAAATAAGTGGTTTCAAATAGAAGTTAATGCTAAGTATGCTATTTTTAATAGGAATGCATAATTCGAAAACACTAAAAAAAATAAAACTAAAATTCGAAAAATTCAGCAAAGTTTTGAAAACCTTTTTTTAATAAAGTATATTTGAAAATATTCATAAACAATATTTTTTTTGTATTTAAAGACATATTTTATTTGAGAAAATTAGTTCGCAAATATATTTTATTCTAATATATTAACATATGGGTTCTGAATACATTTTATTGATTTTCAAATAAAATGTATTTGCTCGAAAATATATAATATTTAAAAATTTGTGTTCCAAGTATATTTTTTTCGATTCAAACATATCAAAAAAGGCGATTTTGCCCCGTGCAGTTGCCTCATCGGAACCAACCTGTTTGATACGCATAGTTATCAACAACACTGCAATTTTCGTCAGTTTTCCTAGAAAGGCCGACCACATACAGGCGTCGTTACTAAATGCGGGACAGTAACAAAGCAGGTACTCAATGCTCTCCACCTCCTCCTCATCACCACAGTTTCTGCAGAAGTCATTGGACTTAATTCCCAAGCTCCTGACGTGTTCGCCGAACAGGCAATGTCCCGTCAGAACCGACGCTAACGTAGACAGTATTTTCCCCTCTTGTGCGAGGAGATATTTTGACAATCTTTGGTCGTATTTTGACCAGATTTTTCTAGCTAACCCATAGGTGTCGAATTCTGTCCACCGTTTTTTTGTTTTGTTTACAACAAATTATGTATAGGCTTAAGAATATTTGTGAGATATAATCATACCAATTTAAATTATTTTTTATAAAATTAATTTATTTATTTAAAAAAGAACTTTTATAATGAACACAGAAAACACAACATTTCCTTGTTGAGAGAGAAAAAAATTGGAGAGTAATATGAGTATAACTCGTTTGCTCTTTATTTTATTCGATAGTAGATACGTAAAACAATTTAAAATTATTTCCGAACGTTAAAATCTAAAGAGATTCACGATATATATAGAAAAGAGATGAAATCCGATCTTTATGCCCTTGTGGGTTACTATTAATCTCGGCTTCTAATTTATATATGTATAAACATACATATATGTTTTCCACGAAGTTTCTAGTTGGATTACAGGGCCTTCGTGGTAAATAGGGCCTCAGTTGGCGGCTGTCAAATAAACCAAATATATATAGGCAAAATTGCAAATTTTTTAATTTTCGAGTAAATATTTTTCGAAAATTTTTTTCAGAGTTGCGGTTCCAAATTGAAATTTAAAAAATCTATAAAATGCAATTTTTAGCGGAATTAAGAAAACTAAACTTAAAATCGTATAGCGAATAAAAACATTTTTTAACTTAAATTTTATTTAGTACAAAGATTAGATGAGACAACTAGCCATGATCTTGAAAAAGAAGGAAGGTAGTAAATCTTTTAGTTAAAAAGTTATATTGTTTCAAAATACGAAGTCCATGTTTTATTTGAATACACAATTTCTCTACAAAATTCCTATGTACTGATGGGAGTTGGTGAAACTCTTTTGTAAGATTACATAGTATAAGTAGTATTTTTTATGGCATTTAATAATAAATTAACAGACTTGATATAAAAAGAATTAGAATTTGCGAATTTTTGTAGTCACATTCTTTCACTAAGAAATCTTAAACTATATTCTTGTGAATTTCGCGTATTGTGAAGTTGGCATTAACATACGGTAATTATGTGTTCATCCGGGCTAACTTATATTGTACGAATTCGCTTACAATCAAAACACAGGTCTACAAAAAAGAAATAATTTGTTGGTGCCTTGAGTTTTGCAGCTGATTTTATTTGTACTTTTAACGCGGATTTCAAAACTGAATACCAGTTTCCCTAGCACCTCATGTTTTTGAGTTACAGAAATATCCAATTTACCCTACTATGTATTTAAAAAGTGCATATGCTTTTCTGATATACGCGTAACAAACGTGTGTTTACATAATTTTCTTCTCTGTTACAGGTAGTGTTCATTTTCTTATCTTATTTTATATTTATGATAAGAAATTGCAGTAAAATAATATCATCTTCTTATTAGTAATACTGTAAGTGATTGAGAGCTAATTTTCAAAAATGTCGTTTAGACACAGAATCTGTGAAAATCATCCCGAGCAATTTTGTTATATATGTGGTGAAAACACGACAAAAAATACACACAAAAAATGTTTTACTTTCTTCTTTTCACAATTATTTTGGGTATTTCTAAGTGATGTCAGGTTTGCAACACCCTACCCCATAACATGAAAACGGGAGCAGCTATGCAAAAACCGACTGCAGATTCGTATTCAGGAGGTCGAATTTACTAAAGAACAGTTCAAAAAGTATCGGCACCAAAATGTGTGTATACCTGTGTAATATATCTAAAGACGGAAACTAATAAAGAATGATTTTATTTTGGGATTATGTAAATTTCGCTAAGTGTATAATTTGCACAATCATCAACATAAAATGTTTCCCTCTCTGATTTCGGAATAGATCGTTAAAAATCTTTCTAATTCATATGAACCAAATCCCAGTTCTATACCGCGAACTGGGTATGCCTTGATGATCATTGCTGAGACAAAAAGGTCGCGTTCTTCGTGTGCAAGACATCAATCTTCAAATAAGCATTCATGGTTGTTAAGTGCACAATAGCAGTACCTGAAGAACATCGAAATTAATTTATAAAATTAATACTATTAAAATTGTCAAAAACAAAATTTGCAAAAATTGAAAAATTTAATAAAATTTCAGTGATTCAATATTTTGTTAAAAAAAACTCTTGAAATCGGAGTACCAAAAGTGATGAGCTATATTTCTTCGCGGAATGATCTGACATAAACAATGCTCACGAAAAATTATTCTTGCATGTTTGGCCACAACTTCTAAATGAATGGATAAAGATATGACCATTGCAGGATTTTTTCCACATTTTTGAAATGTATGTGTTATATCTTTTAAAGTTTCTAAGATAATAACAAAAATGTTTGAGAAAAAACTTTAATGTTGTTGGTTTATCTAATTCCATTAACTATTTGCATGAAATATGCACACAACGCGAGAAACCTGACAAAAAACATACATTTCTCCTATGTTAAAAAAATTTGACGAATTTCCACATATTTAACCAATTCCAAAAAAGCTGAAGCGTTTGGCAGTACTATTATTTTTGCCTCCACTGTACGTTCACAAGACCGTAGATATTTACGCATTTACAATTCGAGTTTCTATGAGTACACCGATACTTTATTTGTCTATTTAAGTTTACAACGTAACACTTTTTTATTACTGAGTATAACGGCACTATTGGGTTTTACCTATGCCAGCTATGCTGTCACATTGGACGGGGTACAATGTTGTCAGTCATAACTACGTATGTATTTACATATATTTTACATACATACATGTGTATGTAAGCACTTACTATCATGTGTGCGTCACAATATATATGAGTAGAAGAAAGCAGAAGTTCGATGATGGAAATAAATACATATGTATGTATATGTATGTATATACTACTCGTATTTGAAGTCTTCTAAAGTTAAACATGATTTAATTGTCAATCCCTTTCATTTCAGTTTTTGTTTTCAGATAATTTTTTGTCCAATAGAATTGTCAATAAAAATGTTGAAACAATCAAGGAAATGCAAAATATGAAATACTTGTTTTAGATCAAATCAAACGTCTTTACAATAGATGTATAAATTCATAAAATAAAAAATTAAAACTAATTATGTTTTTTTATTTTTATCATTTTTATTTTTGTAATTGTAAAGTCTAGAAATTCTTTTTGAAAATTAAACGTGAAAAAATCGCGTCTGTAGTATATTCGAGAAAATCTATTTTACTTGTAATTATCTTTATTTTATTTAGATTTTTTAAGGCATGAAGCAGGGTCAACCGTCTCCATTCACCATAACCTCACCTCTCATCCCACAGAATTGGACAAGATAAAACTATTTCTTGGCCAATCTTTCCACACTACAGAATCTGCGTATTTTTCACTTTTTGCAATGATGATTTTGCGGAGAGCCTATTTGAAAAATAAGTTTAATCCCATGCCCGAATTTTCAATATTTTTTCAATTCCAAACTTTATTGTTTTATTATTTCTTATAAAATAGATTTTTTAAACAAAATCTTTGTGAATTAAATTAAGGAATTGTTATTCAAATGATTGAACACCCAAAAAAATATGTTTGATATTAATTGTAAACACGACCTGCTGAATTGTTTATAGTACTTGTTTTGTCTGTTATTACAGTAAAATCTCTGCTGTAATAGCAAACAGTGTGTTTAAAAAAATAATAGTTTGCAAAAATGTCTGTGGAAGAAATTGAAAACGCATTTCGCCGCACATATATTTGTTTGTTGGATTTCGAACAACTTATGTACAGGGTGACTGATGAATATTGCTACATTAAGAAACTCAAATCACTTTTTTTTTCAGTGTGTTGAATTCATTTTTGTTTTATTCATGTTAACGCACATTCAATTTTATTAAATATAGCTAATTAGTTTCAAAAATAATGGAATTTAAATTAAATTCCGTCCTCTTCCACCATTTGAAGCATCTTCTGGCAAAATTCCAAGCGAATCGGAAAGTCTGCTGTGTTCAGTTTATTGGCCATTTGAATTTTTTATGGGAATAACTCCAAATCTTCTTGGGAGCGCACAACAGGCCGAACCACTGGATTAAGTGTATGTCCATGGACATGAGACGTTTAACCGTCTCCTCTCTTCAACCTAACCTAACTCCAAATCGTTGTGCATAATTGACTGCAATGACTGTCTGCTTATACCCATTTGAGCAGATAAGCTTCTTGTCGAAACTCTTGAATTGTTTTGTATGGCAGCAGCTACAGCAGCGATTGTTTCATCCGTCCGAACTGAAGGGTTTCGATGGTAAGGTCTTCTGTTGACTGTCCCATGCTCGGCATAATTGTTAACAAGTCTCATTATGGTCCATCTGCTTAGAGGATTGCCGCCAATACTCTCTTTGAACCGAAACTACGGACTCCAGTGAGTGATAGCGGCGGACAAATTCTTGTTTCAGTGTCCCGGTTATCCATGTTTGTTAAATGCAATCTGCAAAATAAAAAAAATTAACCAGATTCATTAAATAGAAAAAAGTTATTAATTTTTTTTTGGTAGCGGCTTTCATTTACCACCCTGTATATATTGATGGAGTTGGAGTCTAAAATTCTGTACTGAATTTTTTCAAAATTAAAATTTCCGTTTTCAAGAAAATATTTTGAATTGAGAATTTATAAATCTGTATTAAAAATCCATTTAACCAAAGGCCATAAAAAGTCCTCGATATATACTTATATGTTAAACATTTTTTTTATTTTAATAAGGTGTGCTTTCGGAATCTGAACTTGGGATTATTGTGACCTTATCCAACTGATTAAACCATTAATGAAAGAATGTCGGGATGGCCCGACTATATAATACCCTACACCTACACCACCGATAATAATTTGGAATAATTGTTTTCGTTTCAGTTAACAAAGTTCTTAGCTCCACCTCCTCATCAAGGCTTATTCCAAGGAGGAATTGAAGATGTTGATCATAATGAACTAGATCTGAAAAGATAATCTTAAAAAGCACAGTATTCTTTCATAGATCAAGAATACGAAATAACAAATATATATGGGACTATTCATAATCTAAACAGATTTTCAGCAACTTTGATCAAAAACCTCATTTCTGCCAAATTATATAAAGATCGAAAGTAAAATACATTTTTAATAGCGCTAAAATATTAAATGGACAGGAAACCTCTTTCTGCCGAATTTCGAACTAATCGGATATAAAATATAGTTTCTACTGCGTTTACATGTCAAAATGGGGGTAACATATATACGGGTGCTATATCTAAACCTGAACCGCTTTTCCTCTAATTTAGTATTATCTCTAAGTCTATCAAGAGACTTCTCTCTGTTCATTTTTATCGTACGTAAATATATTGGGATCTATATGTAAATCCCAACCGATTTCAACAAAATAGGGATAGTCTTTATTAAAAACGAAAGATATGTTCAAAGTTTCTTTGAAATCGCACTATAATTATGACCTGTAGTTTGATCACAAGAATACATGGACGGACAGACAGACATGGCTTAATAACCTATGACCCTATCTCTTCTCTTTTTGGGTGTCCGAAAACATAATATGCTCTACTAACAATTATACATTATATAGCGTGATCCATTTCGAGGTTCCCTACTTTTTTAAAGAAAAAAAAAACACAGAAAATTCAAATTGAATGGGGAATGTTTATTATCACTTGAAAGAACATTCTTTGGCATTTATTTTTTGAAGATTATGTCTATCAAATGTTTGCCGCGGCTACGTCTCAGATGGTCCATCCGTTGAGCCCAATTTTCGATGACTCGTTCGAGCATTTCGACTGGTAACTGGCGAATGACACGCGTAAACGTTGTTCAGGCTTAAGTCTTTCCATGATGTAATGCCAAACAATACTTAACAAAAATAACATGACAGCATGACACGACTCACACGTGATCTGCCAAAAAAGACTATTGAAAAAAGGATCTCTACTTGGATCACCCGTTATAACATTTCACTAATTAATCTGTCAATTTGTTGTCAAAACGTTATAAACGTTATTCAGGCGTAAGTCTTTCCATGATGAAATGCCAAACAATACTTAACAAAATAACATGAAAGCATGACACGACTCACACGTGATATGTCAAAAAAATGTATAAAAATTGACAGCGAGAAGTCTCTTGATACACTTAGAGACAATTCTAAATTTGAGGAATATCGGTTTAGATTTAGATATATCCCCCATATATATGTTACTCCCGATTTGACATGTACGCACTGTTGAAACTGTATTTTGTATCCGATCAGAACGAAATTCGTCAGAAAACAGGTTTCTTATTACATGAAGGAACACAGCTAAATTTGGGGAGAATCGGTTCAGATTTAGATATGGGCCCCCCTATATATATGTTCCTGCAGATTTGGTATCAAAGCGCTATAGAATTTGTACTTTTCTTCCGATCATTGCAAAATTTGGCAGAAAGAATTTTCTTAATTTAGGAACGAGCACTGCATATTATATCCACTTATATTAAAATATACATGTATCTAAGCGCTATTAAAACTGTATTTTACGTCCTATCTTTATATCATTTGGCAGAAATAAGGTTTTTGAACAGACATTAATACATAGAATAACTAGAGAAAAAATTTAGGTAAATGTTAACATTGTCTTCACAAGGTCAAAAACTCTGAATACTTTTGAAGACCTTGAGATCGTTGCGAAGTTACGAAAAATTCTGGGACAATAACGCCCATTCAGAGACAGGGATCACACAAGCGATTTTTTTTTGCTTTTACTTATTATTCCGAAATTCACATTTTAAAGCCATGCAAACCTAAAAGTAAAGAAATCAATAATTTTCCTTCCGGCGCCCTCCAACTCCGATATCACAATTACTCAATTCCATGAATACTTAAAGGCGAGATATGCATATAAATAATCGAACATTTGTACAATATAAACTGTTTGCGTATTTGTTAATTGAACTGTAATCATCACAGCGAGCATCACCCTTTTATGGTAAATGATAATTTTACAATCTAATAAATGTAATTTGAATCATTTCACTGATTTTATTATTGCAGTCGTTGCCATTGTTATCGTTGTGATATTCCATTGTTGTCCATTGCCATCTGCATTGTAAAAGTTCAATAGAACATCAGAGTACTACGCCCAATAGGCATTCAACCATGAAACCGGCACAGAAAATTCTCTGTAATAAAAGGGAATCAAACGAAATTGTCAGTTGATTGAAACTGGAGCGCTACACTTTATTATGCTTTATGTTTCCGAAACATGGAGAGATTTACAGTTCTACATATTAGGTATTCTGGAAATGATCGGAATGTTGTATCGTACGTTGAGAATTTGCTTGTCAGAACAGATTGTACATTTGTGGTTGTACTTTAAACATTTTAGTTGAGAAAATTAGTGTAAGTACCTATAATATTAAATGATTTATTTTTCGTATCAATGTCATATACATAAATAAGTTTTTAACATTATTATATTATTTTTTTATGGGTGATTATTTTTTGTTCCTAAAGTTCACGTAAAATTTAAATTTCCAAAACTTTCTTGATTTCCAATAATTCAAATTTTAAAAAATATTAAATTTTCTAGATTTTTCGCCAACAATATTAATAAAATGATGTAAGTCGTGTTTTGTCTATCACACTCGCCTTCGTCATTCACTGATCCGTGTGTATGAACCATTTGAGTCGCAGCCGCGGTCAACATTTACATGAAATCATCTTTAAACATTATTAGACCATTCTATCGGCTCAAAAAAAGATTTCATACATTTCTCTAAATTTTTGTGTGTTTTTTAAATCAAATCCGAAAGCTCTTAAAAAATCACTCGTTAGTTTGAAAAAATCGGAAAAACTTATTTTTTTGGTAAGATGAGCTCATTAATCTAATGTAATAATCGAAATATCAAAAAGAAGATAAAATATTGTTATTGGTTCATACCTGTTCAGATTTTATGTTTATTGAGATTTTTCGGCTTGAGGTAAAAAATTAATTTGAATCAAAAAAGCCAAAACGTCGGGTAACATTTTTTAATTATCTTTCGCGTTATCGAAATGTCTAAAGCCTTCTACGTAGACTAAAGAATTCCTGCGTTAACGGACTTCAGCCGGGGTTGACGATTTTCTCCTCGCCAAAGACGGCAAAGTAGGTCTATGTTTCTTACCGTGATATCGACAACTAAAAAGTTTGTGAATTTTTTGGAACGAAAAAAATCGATTCAATTGGTATCATCCGATAAATCGATAACTATGTGCCTTAATTGTTTTTACTTGGAGATGCTCTATCCAAAACTTATATGCCTTCTAAAAGATATGTCGAAATTGGCAAGTAATATCGGATTTAGCGATATATACAATATACATTTCTTTAGACATTATTTTATATATGGGGGATTTCATGTGAAGTGAGTGAATTTTTAGAATTGATGTCTTTAGATCGGGATGAAACTTGCACCAAATTTCGTTCTATTGAATAGTGCAGGGTGGGCCATTTAAAATTTTGAATTTGAATCGGCTATAAAAAAAAGTACTGATAATTTTTTTGAAATTTCTGGTTTTATTGGAAAGGTTGCACTTTGTCATTTAATAATGGAGCACAATATCATTTACACGACTACCACGACTCGGCAGTACCTCATCCGATCATCCCAATTTATCAGTACATTTTCTATTCTTTCGGGTCGAATCTCTTCAACGAAAACTTCAATTTCATGTTTCAACGCTTCAATTGTCTCTGGATGCTTTTCGTAACATTTATCCTTAATGGCTCCCCACAGAAAATAATCCAAATGGCTCAAAACACAAGTCAAAGTAATCGGTAGTTCAAATTTAAATAAGTTTAAGCTGCCATACTTCGAAAATAAAAAATAGTCCGGTATTATATTATGGGAAAATATTTGTTAATAAGCATTGTATAAAAAATAATATCATAGGTAGTGTTAAATACCCGAATTAAAAGAGGTCAAAAGTATTTAATGCCGGAGGTAAATATTTGTTATAAAAAACGGTGCAACTTATTTTTCCTGCAAATTAAATTTAGTATGATAAATTCAGCTTTTAAAACGCTTTCCTCGTTATATTGAAAAACAAAAAATTATGTAATGTTGATTTCGTTTCTGCAAAAAAGTGCCCCTTTCCCGAAAACTGGACTTTTTCACCACATTTTTTCAGGCTCCATATCACCACAAGCCACATACGTATAACGCTAAACCCACAAAATACGAAAACAATTCAGAATCTAATGTATATACAATATTTATTTAATACTCTATTGTTCCCAAAATTACAAAAGCGATACAAATTTCAAAATTTAAATATGCTAAAGCTATCTTAGAAACGTTTTAATCACATTTATTTTTAACTCAGGAACAAATTGGACAATTTTTTATAGATGTAAAAAAAGGTAATTAATTTTTAAATATACACATTATTTTCATCCGATCAACAATTATGGAAGTTGTAAAAATTATTAAGAATAATTGCTCATATCGGAGCAATTGACCAATAAATTCAATATTTTCACCTGGCTAGTATTTTATATTCAAGTTTATGTGTCTAAAACAATGGAGTTTTGTTGAGAAGGCTATAACATTTATCTACCGATTTTGTTCATAACAGATCTGACTTTACCCAAGCACATCGACAAAATTGTGTTTAGTGAAGTTTAGGCTATTTCTATTATTAACGAAATAAGAACCGGAAACTTCTAAAATTATATGGTAATCCGCACGATGGAACCAGTGGGCGGTGTTACCAAAAAAGAACCGTGCTGACGGTTTTCCTGCATCGATTTTGATTGCTCTAATATTGGCGAATGTGTAATTAATTAAACGGTATTTAATTGCGGCTTAATAATGTCATTAAATTCTTTTCGAAAAATAATTGTTGCCAAAAGGGGTGCGCGTGTGTAAAGCCAAGTCATTTAATGTCGTGTACCATGGGGTCCGTCCATGGAAATGATGCAGAAACGCCAAACATCGAATATGTCGTAATAAATGGTCTTTCTCGTTCTCGTCATTATTTTCAATGGCCTTTTCTCGCGCTTTTGTACTTAGTTCACCAACACACATACACGCGCATACACTTACACGTATCCCCCCATTTCGCATTGTATTGGTGTTTTGAAATCATGAAATTAATCTAAACTCAGATGTGAAAAACAAAACTCCTTTTTCAGTAATCGAGTACAAACCTTGACACAAAATGATGTCGCCGCTGCAGAATGCGGTGTTAGCGAACACACACTGACACTCATTCATTCCAAAATCGGTTATTTTTCAAAACCTTAGAAAAACAATAAAAATCACCAGCATACAAACAGCGGCTACTCGTAGCGGGCAAACAAACTTAATCTGAACCGAAAAAGATCATAACCACCAGCAATATCATATCATTTTTGTCCGACTTTAGCGCTATAGGAAAAAACTCGGCTAAGTTCAGTCTGTTTGATTTTTGCACCAACAAAACAATCGTGAGAACCCTCTAATGTTTGCTGGTTTTTTTTTGTGGAGTGGACACCGGGGGGCTGGGTGGGAGCCGGTCGCCGCATTTGCACAAAAAGTCGAATGGCTTTTTGTCGAGTCGCTTTTTGGGTGCACTCTTCTGAATAAGGTGTGTTTGTGTAACTTTGAATGTAATTCAGACTTCAGACGAAAATAGGAATGCTGCAAAGCAAAGAAAAACTCGGGCCTTTTCTTTGTAAACCAGCAACAGAGCTACGGAGAGCAACAGTACGGACGGACGGACACATAGACAGACCCATCAGCCGACCGACCGACCGACCGACCGGCCTACAGACAGACGGACATAATTAAAGTGGCCGCCATTGGTTAGTTGAGCTTCCCTTTTAGAAGCCGCAAATTGTTGCCCGACTGGGCTGCTTGCTGCCTTTAAAAAGCGATGTCCGCCGTCTGTCTCGCAGCGTACTTGGCTTTGATCTGCAGATTTGTAGGTATGTTTGTGTGTGTGTGTGTGTACCTCTCCAGGGTGAATGAATAGTAGTGTCTCCATCTATAGCTGCGATGACTGTCGGTTGTAATGTTAACTGGCTGACTAAATACATAAATAAGTGCAGCTGCTGCTGTTGTTGTTGTTGCAGTTAGCAGTTTCTTTATTGTCAATGTCATTTTCGGCGTTGTTGCAGCGAGTACTTTGACACTTCACTTAAATGCCAAACGGGTCGCCAACAACAGCAGCAGCACCAGACACTCGACCATAGATCAACAACATACAGCTAAGCACGACAGCCAAAGAATCGAGATTTGTTGCCTTTTGGATTTGGAATCGTTTGAATTGAGTTAATTCACCTGAATTGTCTGGGCGACAGGTAGAAACCTATCATGGAAAATGGTTTTGGACATTTTTTTTGTGGTTGTTGTCTTCTTGTTTATACATTGAACTTATAAGGAAAACTAATGAAATTATCGTAATGACGACAGTGTATGTAAATGATTTGCATTAATTCGGAACAGAGCTGTGCTTCTAGGCGGCTTTTCATATCTTATCATTTTTATATGGATGAAGGTTCAGTGAAGACAATCCATGCGAGGTAGTAATTCGCACATACAAATGTATGTATATCGATCGCAAGTAATTTCTCCGTCTACTAAATGGACATATGAAAAATGAGGATCTAATAATTCTAATAATCACGTCAACACTTTGAGTTCGTCTGTGATAAAAAACCGATTGTTATCAACCGTTTTTCGGTTTAACCGAAATTAAGAGACCGATTGTTTTCGCTTTTTCTTATTTTCAATAAAAATACATAAATAATGCCGATTTTGGCTAAATTTCGACCAGATGGCATAAATAGAGTCGTGTAATTTCAATACGCAAGCATATTCCAATCAAATGAAGATTTATAAGAAAGTGGTATATCATACACTTCATACTTATTTTATGGATAATAGTTCGGTTATTTAAGGGTGGCAGCCGGAGTTACCAGCTCACATAGACCAATGGAGGTACCTAGTGCTATCACGGGTCCATGTGCCACTCTTCGGAACCAACCTGTTTCATACACAAAGTTATCAATTATACGAACATGAGTGAGGACAAGATCCGTTAGACTACCTAGAAAAGCCTATCCTAGTACATCCTGGCGTCGTTTAAACAATGCGCTACAGTCACCCTTATCGGGAATAAAATTCCACGCGGAATTTGTTCCCTTTTCAATGTGCAATTTAGGGAACAGGGAACAAATTCCGTGTGAAATTTTATTCCCGATAAGGGTGAGTATGTATTCTGGATTTGGATGAGTTCCTGACGTTAGGCTTAACCCCACCGTGCTCTAAACACCTACGTAAATACATGCGTTGACGAAAGACCCCACGCACAATGTGCATGAGTACCAATCAATTCCGTGTTTCTGGACACTTTTGCCCTCTTCCTTGGTTAGGAGCGGAGCTCATCTAAAACTCCTATCCATTCTATGGGACATGGTACCCGGATGGTTTGCAACTCCACATCCAAAAATATTCTCTCACAGCGATTTTTATTTCAACCACAGCCACCACATTACACCCAAAACGGTCCTCCCCAATAGTCAGGCCGGAACCGTGCGTTCCGAGGGCTTTCCTGACTCCTGTGGTACCAGATTAAGTGATCTGGTCAGACTGCATTGCCGAAGATACTACCAGTTAGATTCCAGCAATTCTAGGACTGGTGATCAGCCTGGGATCACTGTCCAGACCCCACCCTGGGAATATATGGGAACTATAGGATTCGTAGATCACCCACAATGCGGTACAGTAACAAAGTAGGTGCTCAATGCTCTACAATTCCTGCTCATCTCCACAGCTTCTGGAGAAGTCAATGGACCTCCTGGCGTGTTCGCCGATCAGGCAATGACGCCAGAACTGACACTAACGTATACAGTATTTTCCTCTCTAGTGCAAGGAGATATTTTGACAAGTGGCTTTAGTTCTTGAGTCAGTTTGATCTTATAAGGATGAAGGCCATGATCTTTTCACAAAATACCCCACAGTGTGGTTTGAGAGATGCCCAATTCCTGAGAACGACGTGGAATCGACTGATTTGGCTCATTTTGAACGGATACACTTACGGCTTCGATATTTTCGTCGCTTCGAGCGGTACTGAGTCTCTTTGGCGCCGGAACATCCAAAAAACTTGGATTCCGAAGGTAGTGGGTTCGATTCCGACTGCCCTCGGCACTGGAAAATTTAACATCAGCATTTCATGTTTTCATCATAATTCGAGTTTCTGCAGCTAAAATAACTCTCCTCAGAAAATAATAAAAAAAACTGGTTTGAAAAACAACATCTATAGCTTCAAAATCGCAAAATTGTGAAACTGTTGAGACATTTCTGCATATAATTTATCATAACACGGAAGTTTCTTGTCCGATTTAGTTGAAATTATTTTGGGAATATATAGACTAACAGTACCTTTAATCTACGCATAAACATACATTTTTTTATTCTGTTCAATAGTTTCAAAGCTGTATTTGTTGTCTCTATTTTAAGAAATCGTAAAAAACACCCCATTTTTAGTGGTGTTTGTTCTGGGTGGGAATGAAATATTCTACCAGAATATGTTCTGTCAGAACACGCCAAAGTCCAAAACTTAAATGGTGTCCATATGACCACTGTGCTGTATGAATAACATTAATTATAACATTATATAATACTAATACGATCTACTGGTCAAAGCATTAACGATACCAGAAAAGAGTAAATTCCCATCGGTTAACTAGATATAGCTTTGGGAAAAAATACATTTTCTCAGAAAAATGTACAAAATCAAGTTTCAGCCTAAATATCCGCGGTACGATAAAATCCAAATTGGGGCTAAACCGGGTTTTCTGGCAAATGGCATTTTGGTACTTTCGATAAGTACTTTCAGAAACTGAAGTCAACTTTCGATGACCTCGAAAATGTTGTACTGCGTCATTCACAAAATTTTTAATCAAATTAAGAAACCCCTAAAAATAACCTTTCTTAAGATGGAAAAGTGTGTAAAGTGCGGCACAAATACAAATTTCTTTTTAACAGTGGAAAGAAAAAATTAACAAAAATCTAATTTTTCGGTATATTCGAAAGTGCAAACATTCCCATTATTTATGGAACACGATTTCATTCATGTTGCAGTAGCGCATGCTCTCAACCGATTTTCCAAGATCTTGGTTACATTTTATGGCTCTATCTCACGAATGGCTAGCGTGAGTACCAATGGACGAAATTAAAACGTTACACAGTGGAACAAATATTTCCGAAAGAGAGATTAATCTGTATTTAATTATTTTGGCAATGTAATATTGCCTTAACTTAAAGTCAAGTTTTTTTGTTTTTCAGAAGTTCAGTGAAATTTTTTAAAAATTGTATATGTTTGTAAAATTCAATTAAAACTTAAATAGTATAATCGGTCGTAACTATATTGCATTGATGAATTGACAAACAGTGATAATTTCAATATTTTTTTTTTTATTAAAAAATAATGATCTAAACCGAAAGCTAATGCTACTTGTTTTGAACTACAAATTATAACACGGAATATAGAAAATTATAACACGAAATAAAAAAAATAAAAAATAATCTCATCAAGTAATGCATTTGCAACGATCCCATTCATCACCACGACGATTTCCATTCTTCACCACGACGAATCCCATAAAACACCATTATTTGTTTTTTTTTAAATTAAACTTAAATTAAACGCATATACAGGGTGGCGCAGAATGAGCTATATGGTTTAAATGGTTTATAACTTTTTTATTTATGCGATTATTACAATTTTTTTTTTAAATAGAGTATATTTTTGGGGAATTTAATTTAGCTTTGAAAAATGATATGTCCATTTTCTGCTTCGCACATACGTGCTCGTTTTAGCATATTTCCCATAACTTTTCTCAAAATGTCGAAAAAAGTCAATTATTTATACGTTGTTCGATTCATAATTAATTCCCCAAGTCTCCTTCACAAAATGCTGAAAAAAAAAACAAAAAAAGAATAATAATTAAAAAAAGTTATAAAGAATTCAAACCATATAGCTCATTCTGCGCCACCCTGTAGAACAGAACAATTAAGCACAAACTATAAATTGATTGTTTCGTTTTATCATATTTTCAGCAAAATGGTCAAATAAATATTTTCGCCGTGGGAATCAAACCTTGTCGTTGCATCGACGAATTTCGAAATCACCAAAAACATGGGTTGATGATCGTGTTCGTTCTATTGATGTACAAAAACATCGCATGTACGAAACTTTTCGCCACCAGTACGAAGATATATTGACGAAACTGTTTCGTCATGGTGACGAACGGTTTTTCTATCAGTGTAGATCAGAAACAATGGGGTGGTTCTTGATATCCAGTTACATACCACAGTCTCTGTCCTCGAAACTAAATTCTGCCTGATTCTTCGGATTTTTCGAATGTTAATATATTACGGTATTCTCCTTCAGGGTTTTTTTTCCATCCGTTCAGCAAATAAATGAACTAGTCTATTAAGAATTTTTGCTCTTTGCTGCAATCAAAAACTGATTATATTTTTTAAAAATTTCAGATTTTCTGATTTGAAAAATGTTTTTGACTTCAGCCTTTACGGTTTAAACATTTTTTTGAATGAATAACAAGTAAGAAAGTTCAGTCGGGTAAACCGACTAATGAATCCACCCACCTTCAGTCTCAAAAAAATATTAGTAAATTTATTTATTATTTTGTTTATTTAAATTATTATCAATTTAAATTGCATTTAATAACTTTAAAGCATGTACTGGTATTAAAGTTAAAAGCTATTCACTTTTGGTACAAAATGGTCCATTTGTGTGAGAGGTGCCAAAAAGGGCGTTCCAATAACGGTCACTTTTCTCTGGACTCTAGGTACTATAAAAAAATTACACTGTACAAAATTTCAAGTATTTATATGCACTGGTATTAAAGCTATAAGCTGTTAAATTTTGGTGTAAAATGGTCCATTTGTGTGGGAGGTACCAAAAGAGGCGTGTCAATTACGGCCACTTTTCTCTAGACTCTAGGTACTATAAAAGCATTGCACTGTACGAAATTTCAAGTATTTGTATGCACTGGTATTAAAGTTAAAAGCTGTTAACTTTTTATACAAAAAGGTCAATTTGTGTGGGAGGTACCAAAAGGGGCGGGCCAATAACGCCAATTTTTCTCCGGACTCTAGGTACAGTAAAAGCATTACACTGTACAAAATTTCAAGTATTTGTATGCACTGGTATTAAAGTTAAAAGCTGTTAACTTTTGGTACAAAATGGTCCATTTGTGTGGGAGGTACTAAAAAGAGCCTGCCAATAATGCCCATTTTTCACTGTATTGTAGGTACTATTAAGCCATTACACTGTACAAAATCTCAAGTCTTTGTATACACTGGTAATGCAGTAATAAGCTATTAACTTTTGATTCAAAATTGTCCATTTGTGTGGGAGGTACCAAAATTTCTTTCAAAAATAAATAAATAAATACTATGTGTAGAATTTCAGAACCCTTTGTGGGGGAGGTACTAGAAGGATATGGCCCATCTTCGATCTTAGCCGGAGATAGAAGAAAATATTACCACATACCAAATTTGAAGTCAATCGGTTACTCCTTTCGAGAGTTATCGTGCGCACCAGCCAGCAGACAGACCGACAGACGGACGGACATTGCTCATTCGACTTAATATGACCCAAAACGGATATCCGCCGAACATACTTAGGGTCTTAGGTCACTCCTTCGATGTGTTACACTTTTGGCTCGTAGCAAATGATATATACCCTCCTCTATAAGGTGAGGGGATAATAAAATGTATATCAACATACTTAATCCACACAAATTTCTGAAATTTGATTTAAAAAAATTTCTTTTTCGGAAACAAAAGCACAGTATCCCCCCACACACAGTACCCCACAAAAAAGACTAATGGCGTTAAATTGCAGCTCCGAGGTGCCAATTGACATGACCGAGAAGGCTGATAATTCGATTACCGAACTTAGCGCACAAAGGATTGATTTTGGCCTGAACTGTGTGGCATGTCGCGTCATCCTGCGAAAACCAAAAATGGTCCATTTCCTTGTCATCACCTCTGTAACGCTCATCGTTAACCTAAATAACGTTTACAAGATTTTCAAAAAAAAAAAATATGGACAAAAAAATCCGCACCAAACTGTCACTCTCTGATGATGCATTGGCTTCTCGAGGATAACGTGCGGGTATATTGTCTTCGATTCATAAAGATGAGCAATATACATTGTTCGAAATTTATAATTGGTTACATCAAATCTGTTGGTTTGTATAATATACAAATTTCAGTATTTTTATAATTAAGAATACAACAAAATCAAAAAATATATAGAGAATTTGACGAAATCAGTTCAGATTTAGATATATCTTCCATAATATCTTGTATGTTTTGAGTCTCATATACATACCACAGTCTTCAGTCTCAACCAGGGTTACCATACGTCCTCCTTTGGGAGGACATGTCCTCCTTTTTTACAATTGTCCTTCCGTCCTCCCTCCTTTTTCAAAAATGTGGGATTTGTCCTCCTTTTTATACTGATTCAAATGTATTTTTTATAGTTGGATCAGTTTGATTATTCAAAGGTTTGTTTGAATGGGTGACGCAACGGTGAGATTTATTAGTTAATCATGTGAGAAAATTCACTTTTTATTTTTGGGACTTCACTACGACTTCCGTCAATATGTTTTTATCCCCTCACCTTAGAGAGGAGGTTATATATCACTTGCTACGAGCCAAGAGTCTAACACATCGAATGAGTGACCTAAGACCCCAATAATGTTTGGCGGAAATTCGATTTGGGTAATTTTAAATTACTGGCTGTTGCGCACGATAACTCTCGAAAAGATTATCCGATTGACTTCAAATTTGGTTTTCGGTAATATTTTTCTCTATCTCCAGCTAAGTTCGAAGATCCTTCCTTCTAGTACCTCCCCCACAAAGGGCTAAAATTTAGTGAAATATTGATTCTAAACTACTTACTCGAATCTTCTGAAATTCCACACATAGTATTAGGTTATTAGTCGCTAACACCTCAAAAAAAATGGGCAAAGTTGCCTCGCCCCTTTTGGTACCTCCCACACAAATGAACCATTTTATACCAAAAGTTAACTGCTTATAGCTTTAATATTTAATATAAATGTTTTATAGTACCAAGAGCCCAGAGAAAAGTGGGCGTTATTGGCACGCCCCTTTTGGTACCTTACACACGAATGTCCCATTTTGCACCAAAAGATAACAGCTTATAACTTGAATACCATTGCATACAAATACTTGAAATTACAGTACAGTGTAATGCTTTTATAGTACCTAAAGCCCAGAGAAAAGTGGGCATTATTGGCAAATCCCCTTTTGGTACCTCCCATATAAATGGACAATTTTGCACCAAAAGTTAACAGCTTATAACATTAATATCAGTACATACTATAAAGTTATTAAATGCAATTTAAATTGTTATTAATTTAATTAACAAAATATAAATAAATAAATTTACGAATATTTTTTTGGGAGTCAAGGTGAGGGGATTCATAAGTCGGGTTACCCGACTGAACTCTCTTACTTGTTTTTAATATCTTTTTAATTTTTTTTATATATCTTTTATTTTTTTAGATTACTGTTTTTTTATTTTAAAAAAGTGTCCTCCGAAGGTTCCAAGAATCCCCTTGTAATTGTCACAAAAGTCCTCCTTTTCTGACACGAATGTCCTCCCTTCCGAAAAATGTTTCTGGTAACCCAATGTAATCTGTATTTCTCAACAGATCTACTTGATTAGGCAGATAACGGTTTCTTCAACCAGGAACAGACACTACCAAAATTGAAGAAAATTAAACAAACCTTGCCATAATTGAATCGATTTAGGTTTAGATATATTCCTCTATTTCGATTTTAGATCTACACCTATCTATATATATAAAATTGGATGTGTGTATGTGTATGTTTCGTATGGACTCCAAAACGGCTGGACCGATTTTGATGAAATTTTCAGGGAATCTTCATACAACCCAAGCGGAAGGCATAGGCTATATAAATTCTTGATTGAGTGGTGTGGCCTCGCTCATATAAGCCAATTTGGAGTTACTATTTTTTTTGCGATTCCTACTGTCCGCACCTACGAATAGATAAACGAGATTCCTACTGCCATGTTTTTAAATTGATATATGTATCTTCAGCAGTCCAAAAATGGACGAGATCGGAGGTCTGGGGCAACGAAGTGGACCTGGTACGCTAGTTTGCTATAAAATACATATTTTTGGACAGACAGTATCATTAGAGAAACAATATTGATAAAACTTGAGAATATTTCTACTGGATATGTTTGAGTTGCCATATTATTATTATAAATATTTATACACTGACAACACCGTTCTCCATTTGTGAGCATTTGTTTGACATAACTCGAGAACGAGTAGTCCGCAACAAATATAGAAAAATTAAGAATTACAATTCCTACAAAATTTAATAATGTCACTTCCACGTGGAAACAGAACTTCAGAAACTGTCGTTAAAATTATAAGAAAAACTTTGTTTTTTTCTAAAAAAAAAAATTTGTTGCCGCGACAAAAATTTTAAGAAATAGAAAAAATAGTTCCTTTTTTGTGTAAATATCAGATGCTGCGGGCCAAAAGTGTAACACATCGATGGAGTGAGCTGAGAGACCCCAAGAATACTTGGCGGAAATCCGTTTTGCGCCATTTTAAGTCATTTGAGCAATGACCGTCAGCCTGTCCGTCTGGTTGGTGCGCACGATAACTTTCGACAGGAATAACTGATTGACTTCAACTTTTTTTGACCGGTAGTCATAACCCCTGCCTATCAGTGAAACCTTCCCTTTAACGCACTGTGTAGTTAGTATCGCTTAAAATTGCTTAGATTCTCATAAAAATTAGGCGATTATGGGGAAATGAAAGATTAAATGAAACCTTTTTTGAAACCGAAACAAGTGAAACCATTTTCATGTAATTGGTAATTGAAACAAGTAAGAAAGTTCAGTCCGTTAAACCGATTTACGAATACCCTCACCTTTAGTCCAAAAAAATATTCGTAAATTTATTTATTTTTTATTTTAATTAAATTGTTGTCAATTTGAATTGCATTTTATAAATTTACAGTGTGCACTGGTATTAAAGTTATAAGGTGCTAGTTTTTGGTGCAAAAGTCCATGCTAGTTTTTGGTCCATTTGTGTGTGAGGTATCAAAAGGGGCGTGTAAATGACGCCAATTTTAAACCGATAATAAAAAAGATTCCCTTTGTGAGGGAGATTATAGAAGGAGTGGACCAATATGACCCATCTTCGAACTTAGCCTGAGATGGGGAAAAGTATTACCGCATACCAAATTTGAAGTCAATCGGTTAGTCCGGCGGACGGACGGACATTGCTCAAATTACTTAAAATGAATTAAATCGAATTTCCAGCAAACATATTTGGGTTCAATGTGTTACACTTTTGGTCCGTAGCAGATGGCATATACTCGCCCCTTTATGGTGAATAAGCAAGGAACAAATAAATAAGAAGTTCCTCAATTTACAAACGACGCACAAAAGGATAAAAACTCGCAATAAGAAATCGGGAAGTAACGACATAGTGGGAGTTTTGTGACGTTTTTGACGAAATGACACAAGACATTCAATTACTCCTCTAATATGGTTTCTTCTCAAAAAGATCCCATACAAGAAACATCGCAAAGTGAAAATTAGAAAATAACTTTTAACAAAAATGTGCTGCACCAGGATCAGATAATATCAAATTAACCATTTACAAAATGCTGTATGTATGCGTATGTATCTCAAATGTTGCAGCGAATAGCTAATTTCTTAAATTGTTCTTAAAAAAGACATTGCATGTGTTTTCACAACCCAGGATGATATCAACGAGAATTATTGCTATGACGACATCGTTTCTCTATTCCATGGGTACGACGCGTTGTCCGAAATGTTGCCGTATGAGTTGCAGGGGGAACCACTACACAACCCTCCGGAGCAAATGGCAACTGCGAGTTGTGTTAATTGAAGTAATTTACAAACTTAACATTTATCGCATTCGCACAATTAATTGTTTCTAATAAATTTGCTCTCGTTGAATTCCCACCGAGTGTGTTGGTCAAACAATCGAAAGTGGTTTGTCGGCGTGCTCTCTTTGACAAACAGTACCAAAAGCTCACAGCTATTTGCGATGTTCTGTGCACATACGCGGAATGTACATATACGCGTATTTTTGATCTTCCTCAACAACCGCGTCAAATTTACGGCACGCTACACCGTGCAGTGCGCCCTATTTCTTGTCCGGCTCTCTGTGTGTGTTTTCCCATTTGCCTCAGTGTACATTAAATTCTCTCGTTGAGTGTAGCTTCTAATCATTCGACAATTGAAGAAGGGAGAAAAGCTCTTTTCGCAATTTTTGCACAAACACTTTTACACGTGCATTTACGAATGTAGCAGCACCACCACTCAATACATTGTTGTGGATCATCGGAATCATCATCGTCATCAGCGACGTCTCTGCCACAAGGGGCAGTCGTCAAAGTTGCAAATCGTGTGCTGTAGTTATGTATGCGGTAACTCCTCAGTTACGTTGGGGTACGATTGTATTTGCCGATCGTGTCCTAATTTTGTATTCACGTTGATAGCTTTATTTACACTCTTTGGAGCAGAGGAGGAACGGACAGAATGGTGTCTCATGCATACATATGTATGTAAGTACAATTTTACATACAATATGTATGTAAGTACAATATGTATGTGTATAAATTTGTAGTACATTCATCTAACAATGTGCGTTTCTTTTACGACGATGTTTTGATTTTCCATACACAACACAGCAACACCAAACTGAGCCAAATAATATACACATATACATACGTAAGTATTTACGTACGCCTTTGTAAGCTCTTTAAATTTATCTTTCTATTTTCGATTGTGATCATTCGCAACTCTTCTTGTTGGTTTCCAAACGATTTCTTCTCCCTTCAAATAAATACTCGTACATGCGGTATTGTTTGTGTGTGTTTTTGCGCTCTCTTTCTTAATTTCTCTCCTCAATATCACACACACTACCCTCTCTCTCTCTCAAATTATTATTTTGCGAGTTTTTTGCACAACATATATTTTGTAGATCTTTAGTGCTCTTCGGCTGTTGTTGTTGTTTTGTATATGTTGTTTATTAAATAATTTGCCATTGTTGTTGCTGTTGCGGTTGCTATTGCGCGGCGGCGCCGACAGCAGCAGCAGCTGTTGCTGATGGCAATGATGATGATGGTGGCGATGATGCCGTCCGTAGTCGTTAGTATGGCATTTGTTCTTGTTGTTGTAGTTGGCTTGTTTGGTTTCGTTAGGTTGTTGTGTTCTGTTTTGCTGTGTTTTGTTGCTATTTTTTTAGTTAGTCGTCGTAATCAAGAACTTTATTTGGCCGCCTGAAGATTGCGTTCAGTTCTTTTCTAATCGGCGTGCGGTGTAATTCTATTGAGTAATCGTTTGTTAGTAGTGCAGATTGTGCGCAAGTTTGATCACTTTTCTCGATTTTCGCGCAAGAAACAACAAAAAGAAAACACCAATACAAATTTGCAATCTAGAGTTTGTTTCCATGAATTACCGACAGGCGTGCAGTGCAGTCAGGCAGATTGTGCCCTCATACAGTGCTTATGACATGAGGATTCGGATTCTTTAAATGATTGATAATCGTCAACGCGCAGTAGAAAGAATGTGAACGAGAAGACGAAGGAACAGAATCAAAGTGTAAAGTGTGTGTTTGTGCTCAAAGACACTTTTAGTCAAATACATATGTGCATAAATAATGCAAAGAGTGACTACGACGACGACGGCAATTAAATTGTTTATAAAAAATAATAACAGCAATTTCGATAGAAAAAATAACATCTGCTTCAATTGATGGTTTATTAATTTTAAATTAAAACGAGATATTAACTTAAATATGATTTTTTTTTGAAAGCAGACAATACGTTTTATCGTTAATACGTTTTTGTCTTGTTGAAATGTTTTTATAGAATATTTTCTGATTTACTATATGGATGTGAAACACGATACCAAACCTCGGTCTATTGTGAACCGAGCCTAACATTGGGCCAGCTGAAATGAATCCAATGATAGGTATATATTTCTCTGCCCGACCTGAGACAACCCTTCATTTTTTTAATCGATGAGGGTCATGTAGATACATAGATACAATTAATGTTTGGGATGCCGAAGTAGATCGATGGAACTTTGCGGGAACGGATGATTTCCAATTTAAAATACTTTTCAGAATAAGAAAGGAAAAAGGGCCAATCCACCACAAAAATCCAAAATTGGGTTATCGAAAGGTCATTGTTCATTGCTTCAAAATACACATCCTGGCGAATTTCTTTTAGCTCCCTACTATCAAAAATGGCGAATTTTTTTGACGAAATTCAAAAGGGCCTAACAACAAATTATTTCTTTTTCCATATTAAAAAATTTATATTTCACACAATTTGCAAAAACAAGTTATAAACCATGTTTCTGTGATTTAATACATGCATCATTATATTTTGGTATTATCCTGAAAAATCTGTTTTTTCTCGCTTCTCCTGTAAATTTTCAAAACTGATGATTCGCCCTTTTACGTTTCTGATTGCGATATACATTCATAATATGACCGAATTTACACAGTGCGACTTGTCCCAGCGACTTTATTGAATTCTCGTTTGAAATCCCTACGCAAATTCATGCTGCTTTAGACGGTGAGTCTATAGTTTCAGAAACCGGGGCACACATTTTTGTTTTTATTCGTTCACTCATATTTAAAAGGAAATGTCAATTTGTCCCTTGTATATTCATTTCGAGCAACTTAATTTTACAAAGATTACATTTTAGACAACAGCACACATCACACCGTATTTCCGATAACGAAAGTTTTCTATTCTGTTGACGAATATCAAAAATCAATTCCTCTTGTCGGAAATGAATAATAACACTTTGCAATAGCAAAAAATAGTTTTGTTGGTTAGATAGTTTTACAAAAATAAGCAAAATTTTTATTGCTTAGCAGCATTAATTTGCTACAAAATTTCAAATTAAAGTATTTTACCACTTCAAAATATAAAAAGTTAATTTTTTTTAAGTTACGTACAACTATCTCTAAATCGATCCTGTATTCCTTTCAATAGTTTGGTCACCTTTTCTAGCTAAAATTTTAATATTGTTTAAAGAATAGGAATAGCATAAAAATTGTCTTCGCTTTAGCAATTTCATCAGAGCGGAATTTAATAAAATAAGACATCTGGTATAATAGTTATGTATATCCATTTTAAAACAGTTCTCAAAACTAAATTTGTTCATGTTAATTCTTTTACTATTAAAATGTTAGCATAGATCAACTTATTAATCTGTAGAACGTAAAATGTTTGGCCAAGTCTGATTTTTACATCATATAGGTATCTCCGATATCAGATATATAGTGTTGTACACCAATCGGTCAAAATTTATGTACCTACCTATTTATAACAGCTGTTTTGAGAGTGTTGTTAAAATTGGTATAACTTTACCCATCCATCAGTTGATTTATTGATTGAATATAAAATACATTTATGTTTTCCCCAAAATAACATACTAGGTACCGCCAGATTAAAATGAACAAAATGCAGTTGTAGAATTAGTTAAATCTAAATCTGAAACAGTCAAGTCAGACGCCTGAAATTTTGCTTAGCCACAGCTCATTTGCGATTGAAAATCACACTCCCGATTTGACTTTTATTAAATAGTTTTGAGAACTTCAATCAAACTGATTCAAACCATTTTAACAAGAGACAGAAAGATCCACAACAAATGTTGTGAAGAGAAAAAACTTGTCCTAAAATTATTATGTAAAATAGTACACATCTATTTTTGCTTTTTGGCAAATGTTCAGGCATTTCAATAAAAAAATATTGAAAACTTGTAGAAATATGAGAAAAAATTCATAATTTTTACTTGCTAAACTATTTCTTCATTGCACAAATCACACAACAACAAAACAAACAAAAGTGAAAAAATTCAACATTTAGATAGAACGTGGAGGAAGTAGGTATTTTTTGGTTCGGGGGAGGAGGATGCTATGTATGCATCAAGCAATAGGAACAACATCACATCACCAGTAACAACAACAACAGTACACGACAAATTAAATTTGCACAAGTGTGCAAAGAGAAGAGCCCTAAACACAGATACAGATCGACTCAAATTCACATGTCGATTCAGATCCATACAAAGTGGAAGTGGATGGTAAGTAGGTACCCTACTACTATCGTACGTTGTGTTGTACCTTCTCCTACATTCGCAGTCGTATACATTCACATCTCGGCAGTCGATCGATCGAACACATGTAAAACGACGCGACGACGACCGTCATCAACACCAACGAATTCGCAAAATCCCAGCGGCGGAATGCATGAGCTATAAGGCCTTATATCAGGCCTTCTTAGTCATGACGGAGGCCTTCCCTACACATTACCTGTTCCTTTCCAATTAACATTGCGTGAGATTGGGAGGCAAGGCCTTCCTTTCCATTTCCCTACTAGAACGCCTCCAGAAGGCCTTCATAGATAAGGGATAACGCATGTCAGAAAAAATCAGGCCTTCAAGAAGGACTTAAAAATAAGGTCTGCTGAAGGTTTTATTATGGAAGGCATAAATCATTTCTGAAAATATCAGGCCTTCCGGAAGGACTATAAACGAAATACATACATCATGTCTGAAAAAATCAGGCCTCGAAAGTCTTCGAAGATTTTTATAGACGCCCATCTAATATTAATTTTGTTAATAACTATTATTTTTTATTTTGATGTTTCTTTTATTTGAATAACACACAAAAAAATATTTTAATTCAACTTAAAAAGTATAAACCAAAAAAAAAAAAAAACAACATAATAAAATCAAAATAATTCAATAAATAACCTAAAATCTTTTATTATTTAAAACCTTTAAAACACCCGAACCGATGAATGCTAGATCAGAAACTGATAATAACTGATAGAGTTTTTTTGTTTTTTCTTGCTTTTTTCATCCCTTTCTCTAAGCACAAGTTCTTGTTGTTGTGAGTAAGAAACTAAAGTGATAGAATATTAAAAAATTAATATTGATTGATAAGTGCAAAAAAGTAAAAAAAAACTATTTCTGCGTTTGCAAATTCATTTCTCCTCGTTCGTAACTCAAGAAAATTTATACAAGCGCGACGAACCGTCTTGTTAATTTGCATTCCCTTCACATTACGTTGGAATTTGTATAACGGCATACTTCGTTTTGTTGTTGCTGCTCTTTTATTTGTGGTACGTAAGCACGATGGACTACGAACCACTCGTTTTGCATTCCCTCTGCCTTCGTTTTAGAAGGCCTTCTTCAGGCTATCAAAAAGGAAGATTATAGGTATGTTGAGATTTACATATCGTTTTTTGTTTTTGCTCTTTCATTTGATAAGAACGATCGACGATTAACCACTCTCTCTTACATTCCCTCTGTTTTCGCTTTAGAAGGCATTCTTCAGGCTATCAAAAAGGAAGATTCTTTGTTGGGATTTGGATAACGTTTTCTTTTCCATTTGTTGTATTTGTTATGAACGCTGGACTACGAACCACACGCTCTCACATTCCCTCTCCATTCTTTTAAAAGTCCTGTATCATGCCTTATAATGGCATGCCTTCAACTGATCAATAATCATGCATTTCGCAGGCCTTACATAGGGAAGTCCTTGCCGAATAAGGCCTTCCGCATGTCTTATATATGTAAGGCCTCGTAATTTCCGCCGCTGGGATAGCAAAAAAAAAATATAACTAATTTCGGCGGCGACGGAGCTCTACCAACAACTATGCACCTACATATATACAGCGACGACGACGGCGGCGATGACTGTGACGGCGGCCATACCGAAAAATGCCAAAAATAAAAATTGAAAAAGTTGAAAATTTACAATAACAACAAACTAATGAATAAAAACAGTACGAAAACAAAACCAAAGCAACCGAAATGAACACCAAAAAATATGCGCTTATGGGTCGTAAAGCTGACCTTCAAACATCTACATTTGCCAAATACTAAAATGACAACAACAACAAAACCAGCAACAACAAACACAACGACACAAAAAAGAGCACACAAAAACATTTTGAGCGAATTAATAAAACAAAATAAAATACAACAAAATTTGCACAAAGTTTTTTATGGGTTTGCTTCGCCCATTTTAAAGTTTTGTGTTTTTATTTTCGCGCGCGTTTATGTGTTTGTGTTTCGTTGGTTTGCCTGTCTGTTTGGTCCGTTGGTTGGGTGTAATTTCGAACACAAAATAAAAATTGGGCACCAATAAATTTTACGAGTTACTAAAACGAGAACTGTACTGAATATGAATGACGATGACAACGCCAACGAAATGAACTGAAACGATCCCAGTCGAGACCCAACAAACGAACATACATACTTTGGGTGAGCAATCATAATTCGTCTGTCATTCCCATGGGATATGTACATCAATTCCCAAATCATGACATAGTTATATGTGGATGTAGGTACTTAGCCATGAACTGCCCCAAAAGGGTTGCCTACGCATCTACAATGTACGTGGGTAGTATATTTATCTATTTTGCAGTATTCATCCCTTTGGGGTTTGAAACGACTTGAAAAGTACGAATTCTAGACAGAATGTTTCGGTTCAAAAGATCCCCGTTAATGGAAGAATGTATATGCAGAACTCTGTATGTACTTGTATCAAATGTTGGGGTCTTCTTTTTACATTTTTCTCTCTGTAAATGCCCTTACCGATAGTGTTTTTGGCGTGCTTGATTACCTAAACAAACATCTCAAAGAAATGTGGTACGAAGAGGAAACATTTTGACATTATTTTCCAAAGCTATGCTCTTACAATACCACATTTTCAGTCATAACCTCACTTATTTTCTCTACTGTCGGAAAATGCCACGTAAACGTGCCGTCAAAATTCCGATCTGTTTCGTTTTAATCAGCAGACCGCTACTATAGCAACGTTATGTTTATGTTTTCTGTAATTTGCGATGTCGTGGGAATAACGCTTTTTTCAAATCAGAAATGAAATTTCCTTCACTTTTCCAATCTGTCCATAATTTCGCAAATTAGACATATTAAATGAATTTATGTATATGTATTACATATAAAATATTTAAATTATTTATACCTATTGGTTACCTACAAAACACAACTGTTTATGACGCCACAGCAGTGTTGCCAGACGATAAATCGTCATTTCTGGCAACACTGTGCCACAAGATTAAATGCTCTTGTGGAATTTTCACGGTGAAATCTAAACATAATACCAGCATATAAGGTGTATTAATATTTTCTTAAAAGGATATATGGACAGGGGTTTCCAATAAGAGTGATATGATTTCTTTAAAAAAAAAACACACTTATTGTTAAGGAAATTCAAAAGTTTTTTATTTAATGTGAAGTAGAATCGACACAATTAAGTTCTAAATAAAACGTCATTCAAATGGCCTCCACGACTTCTTCTGCAGGAACGAATCCGATGAACCCAATTTTTGAGCACTTTTTCCACTAACCCCACAAGAATTCTTGAAATTTCGAATCTCCAAACTTTTCTCGCAACAATTCAATTGTTTCATTTGCTATGTGGCACGTAGCCACAATCGGTCAATGGCAAAAAGATAGCTCTTAACGAGAGCTAAAATATTGTTCATGGCTGTCAAGGTCGTAGGTAGACTGGAAAGTGTTTTTTTAATTAAAAAAATTAATTAGCGTTATTTTCAAATGTGAACAGAAAGTTTATTTTTGCTCCAGCTCCTTAACGGTACGTCGGATCGGGAATCGGTCAAAAGATAACTCTTAACGAGAGCTAAAATATTGCTCATGGGTGTCAAGGTCGTAGGTCGACTGGAAAATGTTTTTTTGGAATGGACTTAGCGCACGAAAGGTTGCAATTGGAGAACGATTATTTTGATAATAAAACTGAATAATTTGTAAACGTTGTTCTTGCGTATATCTCTCCACGATGAAATTGTAAACACTACTGAATACAATGAAAAACAAATGATAGATCATGACATATTACAAATGGCCGAAACGTCACTTCAAAATCATATCATCCCTATTGGAAAACCCGTATTTGTCATACAGTTTTAGACGTCTTTGATAATATCGAAATATGTATGTATGTATTAACCAATTAATGCCAATTTGACAATATACATATGTATGTAGATTTTATTCGACATTTACGTTTTTTTTTTCAATAATAATAACATTTAAATATCAGCAGAAGTAATAACCAAAGACAAGAACACTTAAGATGAGGTAAATCAAATTACTCGATAGGGATAATTTTAACCACATAGATGAAGCTTGGTTTTGATCTTGAAACACATGTGTACAGTGCATAAATATCCAGTAATTTGTAGTATAATACGATTTAATGTTCATTAGTTTTAATGATATTCATCGATTTCTTAATAATGCCAAGTCTCGGCGGTAGAATTATGGGGAAGAGTAGATCGTTCAGCCGTTTTTGGAATACAAGATTGGACCCTTATGTACTAACGACATCTTTAGGTTGTCGTTTCTCGAGTTAAAGATTAGGCCCCAATGAAACAACGCCATCTGAGGTATAGTGTGTGCAAACCATCTGCCGCATATTTAGGATTTTTGTTTTTGTAATAACTGCTAAAAGCGAGTCTGGTCAGTTGATATCTCACAAAGTGACAAAATTTGATAGAAACATCAGTCAAGGACCGCTGCAACTCAACTCGTTTCGATAGTCCATCCTCCAAGCAAGCGGAAGTGTATTGCTTATACCGAATAATTTTGTCATTCCACATTAAAACAGTTCGCACATACATAACGTATGCCATGATCTTGGCTTTAGACATTTAAACACGACAACGACGGGTGTTAGCGTCATCTTAACGCATTCTAAGCATGCATGCATGAGTATGTATTTTGCGAGAGTGGCTTTATTGCGATTTACCAAAAACGTACCAATCCGAATGTGGAAGAGACAGATTAACGGGCGAAGTCGACGACAAGATTTAGATCTTTTTGAGCACTTCTATCTTCGCACCACTACACGATTGCAAATTCTTCTGCACTCTAAATATGCAGCGCGGTTGTTGGTGGCGTATCCACCATTTGTTCGTATTTGAGCATAATGATGTTGTTGGAATTTGCTCACTATTTGAGCATTGTCGTAGCGGTTTTGTCTACGTCGTACTCACCATCATCATTAACATCACCAAACAAACGCATGCCTCATGGTGGTCGTCGCTGTTGCTGTCGCCGTCGTCACCGCCATCGTTGTCGTAAACGAATCGACGACGATGTTATCATTAACGCCGCCAATTCTTCGTACGCTCTCCGCAAAAATAAAAATTAAGCTCGCCAAAAAAGCGACCGTTCGTGTGTAGTATTTGTTGGGTGTGTGCGCGGGTATTTGCCGATTGTATTTTTGTTGTACATTTCACATTTCGGTGATCGGTATCAAGGTTTTTGGCAATTTGCTTTGTAGCTTTGGCTTTAGTCAGTCGGTAGGTCGTGTCGATGCGACGCTACGCCTGAATCGCGCGCTTCTCTCCACTCACACACCCATCTATACATACGTACATATATAATATCAATGTGCGCCTCTCTATACTACTCATTTGGCTCTGGTTGCTGTTGCTGCTGCTTTTTCAATAATAATTTTATTACTTCAACGTTTTCTTTTTCATCAGTGCTGCTGTTGCCTGTTGGTGTGTGCCTCCTTGTGTTTGTGTGATCGTCTTCTATTTGCAAAAACAGACAAACAGCAATCTTTAAGTGGCTCTTACTAGCGTATCTCTTGTATGTGGGGATGTGTACCCACACATCTGCTCTCTACATGCATACATATGTATAAGCATATAAAACGCGCGAATTATGTTAGTATCCATGTGTGAGTGTGTATCTAAATGTATATACAGATATGTGTAAAACCATATGTTGTACTTTTTTTAAATAGGAAATTCGTAAAATTTTTCTTATTGAGGCAGACCCACTCGTATCACACGACAACAACAACTAAATTTGAAGTACACACAAAAAGACACTCCAAGCAGAAGCGATCACGATCGCAGTTTACTGAGTGTGGTGGCGATTCTCTCGCTCTGCTCTCAAACACACTAAGCGAATTTGTAGTAGTTGGCGGCGGCGGTTCGCAACATTAAGTTGATCATAAAAGCATTAGTTACATATTTGTAATATAACGCTTCACATAAAAAATAAAATTCGGAAATTCGGTTAAAATTTGCACGGAACGAGGAAAAAAAAACAAAATTGCATATGACAAATGAATTCAAATTCAAATTGATAATACATATAAATAAATTAAATAACGGCTAAAAAGAATGAAGAAATTGCTGTTATTGTTTATGAATAATTTTCAAATGCGAATTAAATAATGCACAAATGTCTGAACGCATTAAATGATGTATAAATAATTAATTAATTACAAAAATGTGTCATATTTTTTAGTTACGACAATAATCAAAAAACAACTAAAACAAAGTCTACAAGTGCCTTATACATACACCCGCATGTACATATAACTACGTACATAATATACCCTCATATACGAGTACATATACATACATACATATACCTATATAAATATACATAAAGATGTTCAAAAATTCCGTTACTCAACAAAATTGTAATTATAATTAAACAAAAAGAAAAACGCAGATCAAAGTCAAAACAAATCGCAAACAAAATTAATGTAATTCACCAAAATTGAAAAAAAAACAAAATGCAAACAATTCTTGAGTGAAAATGTGCCGTTTAAAATTTATGGTGTAAACGATTGATCTGAGGAGTTTTGCCATTGAAACCAGTGCAGTTCTTCTTCACAACTTTAATTGGTCCATAAATTTTGTGTTCGTTCTCCAACGCCACAAACCAATCCAAAAATTGGCAATCAAAATTTCTAAACAATAAAAATAAAAAAAAATAACAAACAACATAAAAGTAAAGGACATACACATCGACTTATAGTGATTTATCTGGAAATTTTCAATTTGGATTTACACCGTTGGATTGGATTAAAAATCTATAAAAATTACGCCCCTTAACTTGGATTACCTTTTTCAATTATATTTCGACAACAGCCGGTGAGTACCATCCTCTTTTCCGGGGGTGAAAAGTGAAAATTAGTTAATTTTTTTGGTATTTAATTATATTCGAGAAATTTTAACATTATTTAGAATATCGTAACTTTAATGGCTCGACAAGAATATTTTGCATAACCTATAACTCCATTCCACACACTCAACGAAAAAACTGCATCCAAAGGAAAACAACTACACTGTGAATTTCCTGCAGCATACATTTACTTTGCTATTAATTAATATTTTTTTGCAAAAATAATGTTCGTGTTTAACAAAGCTAATTGCATTTGCGCGAATTACGTCTAAAAATGCATCCCTGTGGAAAGAATTTTTCTTTGTGTGTAGTATGCCGAGTCAATACAGTTAGTTTATGAGAATAGACTATCAACAGATTAACGCCAAAACATGCCAATTTGAATCCGAAACTGTTCTGACTTCAGTTTCCTTATCCATATAACAAAATATTGTTTGGGTTTTCTGGTTTAGCTCCATTTCGGATTTTATCGTATCGTGAATATTTTGGCTGAAACTTGATTTGGAGCATTATTTCTGAGAAAACGTAATTTTTCCAACGGATATGATTAGTGTTTTTTTATGTTGGCACACTTGTCTCGAACATATGTTCTTAGTTGAGTTTTTTTGTGTTTAGTTTAGTTTGTTTTTGAGAGACAACAGTTAAGCTAAGTATACACGATTGCCAGATCGGACAACGTTATCAAACCTGTTAAAGTGCTGCAAATGTACGGACAATGACAGATCGTTAAGCAAATCAATTCACCGACAGTTCAGACGATTGCAAGAAAACCTTACAATTACATATATTTACAATATATTTTGTAAATATTTATATGCAGGATTGCCAATAAAAATATTTTATAGACAGTGTTGCCAATAAAATGTTTTTCTAACAATGGCGCCGTTGTCACATGCGTAAACTTCGCACATCGAACAATCTGCAAATTATCACGCGATGACTTTTCTGCTAAGGTTGCAAGACAAAAATTGTCACGGTTGTAAATTCACAGGGTTGCATTTTTTCTGGCAATATTGTCCGATCTGCAAATCGTGTGTACTTAGCTTTAGACGTGTTTTGCTGTGGAAAAAAAAGGATCAAAGAATTTGCGTCAAATTTTGTGTAAAAAATGGAGTGCTCAAAACCTCTTGAAATGTTGAGAGTGGCATATGATAATTGTACTCTTAGTCAGAACAATGTTTACAAGTTGAACAAAAACCGATGAAAATGTTGAGAAAGTGAAGAAAATTTTTATGGAGAATCGTCGAATCACTACAAAAGCAACATTTCAGCCCTGTATTTATTCGATGGGGTGGACGCCGCTCTACAAAACACGTTTTTTCAGCGTCGAGTGAATAGCCTAAATACCCGCGTGTGTACGTGCGTTCTTTTTTCTAATGAAGTTTAATCAGATGCTTTACTTAGGCGGCGCCGTGGAGTATTCTTTGTTTTTAGTTTTTTTAGTGTGTTAAAAGGTAGTTTATTGCTTTGTTGTTTTCGATTCTGACCATAAAAAACGCAGCAGTACTAGAGGGCGTAGGCGACATTATTCAAATGATGCTCTCTGATAGGGCAACATCTTTTTTTAGAAAAGAAAACACCATTAGTTAATTGGGCGCCTTTTTCGCACTTATGTTATTGATTCCAACTTTCAGTAAAGAAAGGATTAGTCGAATATGATACGCTACACCATCCTCTCAGAGCAGAATACGAAGAAATATGGTAAAGTTTTACCAATACTGTTAGCCTAATAATAATAATAATCTGATCATTATTTTATAGCGCTTAGATTCAAAATGGGGAATAGGTATATATGGGGGCTATATCTGAACCGATTTTCTTCAAATTTTGCAAGGTTTGTTTTTGGCTCAAGAAACTGTTATCAGCCAAATTTTAAACGGAACTGTTGAGAAATGTTCTTGGCACATTCAACTTTTATTTGCTATATGGACAAAGATGTGTTGAGATATGCGATCATAGAGGATAGATGCAAAATCGGTATGTACCGATTTGGTAAAATTTTTGAAGTGTTCATCCTTGGATCAAGAAACTCTTCACTACTAAATATCATAATTATCTGATTTCAAATACAGTTTATATATAGCTTAGATGCCAAATATAGCGTTTGGATGCGAAATTGGAATTTACGTATACGAGTATATGACGGCTATATCTAAATCTGTACCGATTGCCTTCGAATTTGTTAAGGTATATCAAGAGACTTTCCACTGTAATTTTTCATAATTATCGAATGTAAAATATAGCTTCTATGTGGCTTAGATGACAAATCGCCAAAAAATTCATATGTAGGCTGTTCTAAATCGATTTACTACAACTTTCCTAGAGATTGTTCCTGCAACATGGGATATAACATTGCTAAATTTCATACAGATCGTTTGACAAATTTGTATTTTACAGTGTCTACATGCCAAATGGGAGGAACATACGTACATATGAGGGCTATATCTAAATCTGAACCGGTTTTCATCAAATTCAATAACAATCGTCGTTGGGCTAAAAAAGGCACTGGGCTAAATTTTATCAATATTGGAGCTGAACCCAAGTAAAAGTATACGGATCGACCAAGGATTACCAGCTGATTCTATATATCGACGTCTGTCCGTCTGCTCTCCATGTAAACGTTGTAATCAAAGTATAGGTCGCAATTATGAACCAATCCTGATGAATTTTCGTACGGACAGCTTTTTCGCATGTTGTATATCAAAGAGTTTAGAGAACTAGGAATGGACATTGTCAATTTCGAAAGAAATCGGTCCATATTTATATTTAATCACCATACGAGTATATGTATGTATGTTCCTTCCGATTTTGTATCAATTAGCTTTATTTAACATCCGATTGTTATAAAATTTGGTAGAGTGAGTTTACACAGAAACGAACATTACCAAGTTTGAATATAATCGCTCTTGATTTATGTATACCCTCAAATATATACATTCCTTCCGATTTAGTATCAAAGTGCTATATATACATATTAGGCCGGGTCGATTTGTGGGGAGGCAAAAAAAAAGTCGCCATTGCTCAGTGAAAATCGTATTCTAGGGATCAAAATAAGAAACTTTGCCGAAGGAACCATACCTCTAAAACGAATTCTGATGTCCCGGAATTTGGGTCGAACTTTTGGGTAGGGGCAAATTTTGAAAAATGCCACTTTGACCCATTTAGAGTGCTCCAATCGAGTCCAAATGTATGACCGATCTCCACTAACTTTGGAGGCCCGACCCACCCATGCCCAGTGGCACACCCCCTGGGGGTTCCATACATTTGGACTCGATTGGAGCACTCTAAATGGGTCAAAGTGGGATTTTTTCCGGGACATCAGAATTCGTTTTAGAGGTATGGTTCCTTCGGCAAAGTTTCCTATTTTGATCCCTAGAATACGATTTTCACTGAGCAATGGGCGATTTTTAAATCGACCCGCCCTAATACATATATATATATAGGATCGATTTGAAATTTGGCAAAGGAGTTTCTTGATACAGAATCGAACGTTTCCAGATTTGAAGAAAATCGGTTTACATTTATATAAAGTAACAAAACAAAAATTTCTTTCGATTCGTAATGTAATAGTTTAGCTTATTCTGCATGAACAATGTGGTATCTTATGGTCGGCTCCTCCCAACTTTCTGTCTTTCCTTACCGGGTTTGATTTGTTAATCGAATGATATCTGATGAGATTAAGCAGCGTCAATTGAAGCTGTAGTCCGCCGTGACGCTCGAGTCTCCGTAATATCACTTACTGCGGACAGTGTAACACAGCCGTTTGAGACTTTTTAAGTTATTTGAACTATATCCATAAGTCTGTCTGTCTGACGTACTAGTGCGAACGATAACATTCTCAAGCTCAAACAACATGATTTAAAAATGTCTTCCTCTTCTTTTTTAAAGAAGAAAAGGAATATCGCGTACTCTATAGTCAAGACAAAACTATGATGAATAGTCATATAAATAAAAAAATGGGTCCTTGAACAACGAATACGATATGAAAAAATCTTTGGCTCCGAAAGTGATTTCGTTTTTTGATTTCACCCAAATGTTCGTTATTTGAAAGTTTCATCTAAATACAATTTTGTGGAAATTTTAATTTGCATACAAATTACAACAACTCTTTAATAAAAAAAACTGTGAAAGCCAGAATTCTTTTTGGACATTTTTTGACGGACTTAGTGAGGGAAAAGTGAAATCAGTACCGGCCATAGGTACGAGAAACATTTTTTCGCCCATACAAAGCGATCCTCCCTAATGTGCAGGAACATGCGTACTCTAAATATGTAATGAGTGTGACACGGCAATGTGTAATTAGTTAATCAATCCTATTGAGATATGCACAACAACAAAGATGAAGATAATGTTCGGAAACGTCACTTTTGATGATATGCGTCAAATGTGATGTGTGATGTAATTGGCGTTTCGCTGCAACCTCAGCCAAATTAAAATAATTTATTACCATAAATTACATACATATCTACTCGCCGTACAAGCGCGCACACAACAACACCAACAAAAGGGAAAGAACAAAACAAGTGAACACAAAACTGTGACAAAAGTGCATCATTGTAAGCCAATTTCAGAATACATTTAGATGCTGCATCGGTCGACCGCAAACGGAGGCGATGGCAGCAACGCTTTCGGTGGGTAATGATCGTGTTGGCTGAGCACTAGCACTCAGCGGTCGGCAGCTTTTCATTTTCCGCAAACATATGTATGTATGTTTGTATTTTGTACAATTGTCGGTAGCTGCTTCATGTACACTGAAAGAAAAAGCTTTGTATACCGAATGAAATCCAATCCAATATAGAAGGGTAGTGAATCCTCTGTAGAAGAATGAAATTGTGTTTTATTTTGTCGGGCGGTGTCGACAATATGATACCCTCACCACTTTGTTGGCAGAATAACTACGCTACGACTCAAATTCCCAACATTGACAAATGTATTTTCCATATGTGGTCGATATATAAATGTGATCCCATTTTCTCCAAATTCTGCAACGTTCGTTCTTCGATCAATAAACTCCACTGTACCTAATTTCATAACGATCAGATTTTAAATACAGCCTCTATAACACTTTGATACCAAATCGGAACGAATACATACATATGAACTGATTATTTTGAAAGTGACGTAAACTCCATTTTGCTCTACTCGATTAACCACTGAAAAAAGGGGGGTTAATAAAACTCAAATGAGAAAATGTTAACTTAATATAGAAACATTGAAGTCTTGAGATGAACTGAAGTAAATAATATATTTCTATTGTTCACCTAGCCTTTTAATGATAATACTCCTGGTTTAAAAGCAGAATGGCGTTTACGCCACTTTCAAAAAAACAGTTCATATAGGGTGGCTATATATAAATGTCAACAAACTTACCAATCGTCCCTCTCCCAAAAAATCACGGGATCACGGTATTTCCAATTTAAAAATATCGAATCCCAGGATTTGCGAAAACCAATCCCGTTTGACATCTCTAAGCTAAATGTAAACTGATTTTCTTCAAAGTTGGCAATGTTCGTCTCTGTGTCAAGAAACTACTCTCTGCCAAAGCTTCTCTGACATGTTGGTAACAAATTGGAAGGAACGTACAGGGTTTTCCAACAAGAGGTGTTATTTTGAATCACCCGGCATTTCGGTAGATGATACTTTTGAAGCTTTTATTCTTTGACATTTGACAAATTGAAAATCATCGAAAAATCATCTTGACTGATGAGGCCCATTTCCACCTCGGTGGCTACGTCAACAAGCAAAATTGTCGCATCTGGGGCTCGAAAAACCCAAGAGTTATTATTGAGAAGCCTCTCCATCCTCAACGTGTGACTGTTTGGTGCGGTTTATGGTCCGGCGGTGTCATTGGGCCTTACTTTTTCGAAAATGAGGTTGGATCAACAGTTACGGTGAATGGATTGCGCTATCGAGAGATGATTAATGATTTTTTATGGTCGGATTTGGATCTGGACAACGTTTACTTTCAACAAGACGGCGCTACGTGCCACACAAGCAACGAAACCATTGCTCTGTTACGGGAAAAGCTTCCGGACCGTGTTATCTCTCGAAGAGGTGACCACAATTGGCCACCGAGATCTTGTGATTTAACACCTTGCGACTTCTTCCTTTGGGGCCGCGTGAAAGATAACGATTTAAAACCTCAAAGATAAAATTCGTGAGGCTTTCGAGGACATAGGGCAGCCACTTTGCGATTTGGTTATGGAAAATTTCATGAAAAGGATATGGTCCTGTAAGCGTGGTCGTGGTGGCCATTTGGCTGATGTTGTTTTTCATTATTAACGGCATACCTTCCGCTTTGTTATGAAATAAACATCAGATCATTTATCCCAAAAAATGACATTTTTCTTTGAATACCAAAATAACGCCTCTTGTTGGAAAACCCTTTATATAGGGAGGCTATATCTAAATCTAAACCGATTTCTTTCACATTTGACAATGTTCGTTCTTGGACCGATGAAATTCTTTGTGGCAAATTTATTAACGCTTAGATGTAAAATAAGATTTTTGTAGCGCGTAGATGCCAAATCGGAGGTAAATATATATGGGGGATATAGTTAAATCTGAAACGAATTTCACCAGTTTCAATATGGATCGTCCTTGGGCCAAAAAGGGCACCATGCTATATTTCATCACTATCGGACTACAAATACGACCTGCACTTTGATTGATGGTTAAATCGACTCAGGAAGTGATTCCAAGTCGATAGATATAATAAACGATTGGTCTATCTCATCTCCTTTTGGGTGTTACAAACAAATGCACAAACTCATAATACCCTGGACACGGTGTGGTGTAGTGCATAAACAGCTACATACTTTTTGTGTTGTAACAACTTTCGAATTGTTGCACCAGAGTACCATTTCGTCGCACGAACGTACGATTTTGATGCAGGAACGAAACTGCATTAAGAAATCGAATTCGAGTTTTCCCTCAGTGTTGGCTTAGTCAGAATCTGTTGCGAACTAATGCTTCGGATAGCGAAGAAATATGAAATGATCTGAAAGTAACACGTTCACACACATAGGCTAATTTCTAGATTCTTATGAGCATACCCGTACAAATCTGTTAATTGGCACTGTGTTGCATTTATCATCAATGCTGCTGTGCAGCAGCCGAATACTGCATATGTGTGTGTGTTTTTGTTGTTGGTTTCTTGTGATATTAAAAGTGCTAATTATCATTTTAGTTGACATGACAAGATGCCTGTGGCGTTACTAAGTTAATCTGTATGGACTTGAAGAAATGCCTGCAACATTTTCTTAATCACTTTCATACTAGAGTGACTGACGCCATTCCATGTACGAAGAAAAATCAATTACGCACAAACGCAAATAAATATTTGTGTGAAGGCTATATTTATTTGGTCATAGACTGAAATGAATGTATTTATTTGCGTAAAGGCTTCGTTTATTTGGCCATAGATCGTGCAAACCTTTGAGGCGTAGATTTACTCAATCCCAAAAAGTCCCTTAAAATGGCGCCAGAGACTCTAAAATGTGGTCCATAATTATTTTAATCAATGTCGCGAGTATTCAAAATCTTAACAGGATATGTTACTCGTTTTAATTCTAGGTGTATCCACTGCAATGTGCACATTGTTGTTTTTCTTTATTATTATATAAAAACGTCATGGCGAAGTTCACAAATAAGCATTGTTTGGATATTCCAAAGCATTACTAAACGTGAACAAAATCAACATTGAGTATTCTTTTTATTAGATATATTATTATGCGCGAGTCTCAAAATACTCCCATTCAAGAAAATTTCAAATTAGCTGTGTTAGCAAGTGTTTTAGGTTAGGTTAGGATGGCAGGCGGAGTTACCAGTGCAAATAGAGGTCCCTAGCGATACCAAGGGTACAGTTTCCTCTCAACGGAACCAACCTGTTGGATACACAAAGTTATAAATTATACGATCCGTCCGATGCCGGCAAGATCCGTCAGACTTCCTAGAAAGGCCGACCCCTGTATATCCAGACGTCGTGTCAATGCGGGACAGTAACAAAGCAGGCACACAATGCTCTCCACTTCCTACTTATCTCCACAGCTTCTGCTGAAGTCATTGGACTCAATTCGATCAGGCAATGTCCCATCAGAACTGACACTAACGTAAATATTTTGACCATTTTAGGTCTATTTTGACCAAATTTGTCTAGCTAGCCAATTTCTGTCCATCTCTCATTGGACTGCGTGACTACCTCTTGCCAAATACAAAGCTTGTATGTGGATAGTGGCACACAACTTCTTGACAATTTGAAATGTTGTCCCTTTCCTAGCAAGTTAATTGGTTTTGCAGTTCCCCAGGATATTCCTATGGCCATGTACCTGATCAGCCATCTCGTTGAGAGATCTGGGGCAGTATACGACTGTTTGTGAATTTAGGGCTATCGGAGTAAGTGATGAAATAGTTTAGATGTCCATGTATTCCGCCAACCCAGTCCTCTCTGGCAGGTATCTTAGTGGCAAAGTTCCTTTCGAAGGTATACACCGATATACATACATGCTCCATTAGGTCGGTTACCATAGCACTAGCCACACTATCAATCGCCAGTAGATGGGATAGAACTTATAGAGACTCTGTCGCTGTAGTCCTTAAACCCCCGCTTGCAGTTCTTTGAACCTTTATTAATTGACTTGTGGTGGATAGCTTATCAGTTGCGGTCAACGACGCCACACAGTGGACGATTTTAGGAGAGAGCCTCCAAGGTGCCCCTACAGTATCCGACAGGAATACAAGGCGAATTACGTCTTTCTCACCCGTTCCAATACATTAAGTCTGAAGTACACTTCCCTGTCTACGATTGTACCCAGAAATTTGACACTAGTACGTAAGTTCTTGGCATAATATTGATATTGTGATCCATTAGGTTCACAGTTTTGATAGACTAAATATATAAAATTCAGGATTTGTTCTTATTACTTTTAAATTAACTCCTAATTATATTATTTCCAAATTCATGTCAAAATGTTCGAAGAAAACGAAAAAACACTGAAAGGCAAACTCCTTTCTGACCTAATTTTGTCTTGATCTCTATATCGTCGCCAGCACATTCATGTATGAATGCATGTACGTTTGTAACAATTTATGATTGTGTGTGTCTATTAACTCTTGAATAGAAAGAAAATTGACAAAATGGCAAACACAATTTCGCATTTACGAATATCTTTTATTATTTCACATTTAGTTTTGCCGTTGTATGTGGGTTGTTTGCACAAATATCTGAAAAGATGTCGTCTACATTCTACTCCCCCTTCTACTACGCCTCTGCGCTTGTGGCAGTCCGTCGCTTGGGCTCGTTCACGCCACAAAAAAAACTAGCATTGGCCCTAGTTACTTAAATGTTGCTATACACACCTACACGTGTACATTAGGTCGGGTTGCAAATAAAATATAACTTTTTATTTTGGATTTATTTATTTTAGCGCCATTTTGACATAGATTTGTTATAGGCGTATTAGTTCGCAATGGCACGAAAACCGGTTTTTTTATCTGTTATCCCGGATTTTAGGGGTGTCCGGCAAACTTCGCAAACCGATTCTTGTTTTACTCGACAAGACATATGTACAAGAAAAATAATGTCGCGTCGCAGTATTTTTGGACTGTCGCGTCGCAGTATTTTGGACTGTGTTGTCGAGAGATTCCTTACGTCCATTTAAAGCGACCCGAATTAATGTAGATATGTAGGTACATTACATACAAATGAGTATGTATGAGAAGTACTTTCATGCAGTTTATATGTCGAATAAATTTATGTATGTAAATTTGGGGTGTAACGACAGTAATCAATATTATTGTCATATAAAATATACACAGTACTATACTCTTATGTTAAAAAAATTACAAGATTTATTTTTATGCTCACAGGCTAAGATGTATTATATGATTAAATATTTTTTCCCCGAGGACTTGTTTTTCGAAAAAATTATGGTTTGCTGCTCAAACGTCTGGTCCCGAGTAGCATTTGAAAGGAATAGTATTTTCATATTTATTTGGAGACTTCTGTTCGGTAATTGTACAGTGTATTTTCGCAATATCCTAATACATATATACATATTTCCTCTGAAAAACATATGGCAATGGCAGAATGGGAAATTGAATCTGCCGCCAATTTTTGAAAATAATTTTAAATCATCCTTGATAGACCTCATTAAAGTGCCCTTTTTTGAATCTGCCACACCATTTGGTGGCCAGTAATTAATGGCAGCCAGTGCTTGGGTTTGTGCGAGTTCGTCTGATCCATAGGCGAATAAAGAATTAAAAACACTGAAAAATAAAGAATAAGCATTAATGCATTAAAGGTGGGCAATATTTTTTTCGGCTGTACAAATGTTGCCAACAAACGAAAAGGTAAAAAGCAAAAACAAGAATTCACTCAACAAAATGCCGCATTGACTAGAATGAGTATCTATTGATTGTGCAGTTGGTACTTTCGAGGTACCAGAGCTTGCTTAACTTTTTCCGTACTTTTTTCCGCTTTGTTCGGAGGATATTTGCACAGTTGGCACTTAAGTACATAATAATACAACTAAGTATTTAGTGCATGTGTGGGTATGTATATATGCAAATATGGTAATGCCAAAATTTATTATTCTGCGTTGTTATATTTAATATTTTCGATTTCGATATTTTTTGGTAAAACTTTGTCACTCACACAGACAAAGAAAGAGCACAACAATACGTTCACTAAATGTATGTTATATAATTATCAGATATCGGCAGTAAAAAAGTCGAGATCCTATAAATGACGAGTTTCAAAAAATACGCGTTTTATGGGTCTGGAAATAATTTACTAATTTTTTAGCAAACAAAATAGTTTCATGTGGTAATCAATCACGTCTGCGTGCAGATCTGTAAATCGCCCATGAATTGAACCGTAATCGATAATATGGCTTGAAACAATTCTAAAAATCATTAATATTTTATATTCGTCCAGTTCAATATTTGAGGAATGCTTTTTTACTAATGTGAAGTTTACAACAATATGACCTAATTTACACGCTGCGACTTTTAATACCCTCCGCCATAGTATGGGGGTATATTCTAAGACGATTTAGCCATCACGCTGCAATCTATAATACTAGTGCAAAATTGCTGAAATTTGGTGTACAAATATACTTCTAACAGCTACAGGTATGTTGGGATTGAAAATAGGCCATATCGGTCCTTTTCTAGATATAGACCCATATATGTATTGCTTCTCTTTGAGTTGACTTTTTATTGCCACATAATTTTTGGTAATCTGAGTTTATTTGTACCCGATTCATACCCTCCATGCTGGAGGGTATGATTTTGCTCAAGCGAAAGCTTAGATATTGTCCTTCGAAAGCTTCGTGGTCTATTAGTGGCATGGGACTTTTTTATATATCATATTAGCCTTCAACTTATTCTAATAAAATTTTTCATCCCATCAGCGGTTTTAAAGATCTTAAAAGATATTTCTTTTTAGATTTTATTCCAATAAATTATTTCATACAGGAGAAGAAAAGTTCGTACTAATCAAAGTATTTCATCATAACAATAATGTAACTAATGTAACTAAGTCCTTTTCAAATTAAATACTAATTAAAATACGAGTAGATTTAACGCCAATGTGATATTTAATGAAGAATCTCATTTCATTCTGTCATTATATGAAGAAATTCATAAATTGTATGAAATTTCGTTCTTCAAATTATAAAAAGTATCATCGTATTTAAGCAAGCTTCATAAAAAGTGTATAATCAAAAATAAATGAAAAAAGTTTCAACTCTAAATATGAAAAAAAAGTCTACATACATACATGTTTTAGTTAGTACAAATTTTTTTTTCGCACACAGTCGAATTATATGGTGTCAGTACCATTCGTAAATCGTAAAAGTCGTTATATGGAAAAATTTCTTTAAAATAAGCTACAGTTAGTATTTTAAATTTAGGAATTCCGACTTAATTTTATAAACATACGTTTTGAGGTTTGTTTGTCATCTCTCATTCGTAGTCATACAAATTAAAAATCTAACATTACTTAATAGTTACTATTTAAATTCCCTCATATTTCTTTATAGTCTTTATATTTACTCTTACATTTATAAATTTTGCTTTTAATTTCCTCAGTTCTTATAGGATTTTCGTTAAACTGTGTATTCGTTTTATCAAGCTGGAGTCAAATCAAAGAAGGGTTTCTTCATATTGATGAACTTTTTCTTAAATTTATATAGTGACATTTTAGTTTGGGCGTCGTAGTTTCGATTCCCACAAGACGCTCCGGTAAATCTAGCCACATAATTTTTGTAACTAGGCTTTTCACTGGACAGTAAGATTTGAATATCAATTTACTTTGTGTTGTAATTCATATAAATAAAAATGTAATGAAACATTTCCACTGAGTGTACTTGACAATGTAGGGGGTATATACGAATCGGTCTGGCCCAACTTAATGCCATTTTTACTTGCTTTTTTTTTTCATTTGCTTGCGTGAATAACAAGAGGTGAATAATAGATGATAATGTTTACAAAACGCAAACTTTTTTGCTGTTTTAACTCATTTTTTAAGATAATTCCGACTAGAAAACCAAAATATTTCCCTGCGAGAGAGTATTGATATTTTCAGCTAATCACACACAGGCAAACACATACATGGGGGAAAAACACTGACACAGCGGAGACCCACACACCCTTTTCAAAATTGTAACAAATGTTTTCGAATGTTTGCTTGTTTCACTCATAGTTGTTGCTGTTTTCATTATATTTTTCGTTAATTTTTTGTTATTATTTGTTATTTTTAGCAATTGCTTGACGTAAGTTTTTTTTGTTTGTATGTATATATGTATGTAGCTACCTACATATACATATGCATGTATGTATGTATATATTGTCGTTTTTATTTATTTCTTTATATATTTAATTTTGCCAAAAAAATGTTTTTTAATTGCCATCTAATCATTGTATACAAGTATAAATACATACATACATTTGTACATGTAGACATTAATACATACATATGTATATTTCTATATGTGTATGTGCGCTGTATTGTATGTGTTATTGTTGTTGTTGGCGTTTTTGTAAAGAAATGTGTTTTATAATTTAGTTTTGATAAAAATTAAACAACATCAACAGAAACAACAATTTCGCCGTCTAGCACCCATTTGAAGCAACGCCATCTAGCAGGTCCTCAAACCAAGTAGAATCTGCCGATGGGCATACTATTTAATACACTTAAACGTTTCTTCATACCGTGTTTAGAGTATCGAGTTTATGTGTAGTCAAAACATTTAAAAAGGACATGTGTGTTATTACATCCCTTTTTTTGTCGGGGGCATTTTTTGTCGTTGGCATTTTTTACAATACAGTTTATAGTTATACACTTTGATTTGTCAATAGGATAATCTACCGGCTGGCTCAACACCATTTTGCCTCTGAAGTGAATATCAAGACGTATACTTATATACTTGTTTTGCAAGCCTTGTCTTCTCAACTTCCACATTCGAATGCATAATCGAAAGCTCCATAGCCGGACACTGGCGTTTGCCGATTTTTTGTCCGCCTGAGAGGGATTTCCGTCTGCGGATACATATTTTTAAAAGGTATGAATTCTCGCAAAAAAAAAAATTAAAAAGGATGAACTTTATGCACTAAACCCATCAAATAGTATTATAGCGAAAGTGTGTATGAGACTTAAAATGGACCTGTCAAATATCCCAGCTCAATGTTATTATGCTCTGGAATGGAATAAGTTATAGCTGGCACTGTTGTTATTTAACTTTTTACACGCTGAAAAAATTGCCTTTGTAGTATTTTCTCCCAAACATATTCGGCTTGAAACATATATATGTTTAGCGTACACTCTAAACATATAATAATTGGTACACACAAAAATTATATATTTGGAAATATGTTGTTCTAAATAAATTTTTGTTCCTATCCTAATACTTTGTTATTTGAGACTATTATTTCCGAAACAAAGATTTATTTGCATTTAAGTATTCAGAAAATATATCGATAACTTAAATGTGTTACATTTTTCAGCAATTCAAGGTTAATTTTTTAGATTTTTTTGATGTTTGTAAGAATAATAAATATTAATACATAATTGAAATCGTATAATCATGGATATAAATAAATTACTTGGAGGATTGACAACAAATGATGACTTGGAATACCCAGAAATTTAAAATGATCGATTTAAAACAGAAAAAACAAAAATTTTATTTGTATTCAAACACATATTTTATTTGAGAAATTTAATTTGCAAATATAGATTGTTCTGATATATTAATATGTACGTTCCAAATAAATTGTGTTGGTTTTCAAATAAAATTTATTTGCTCAGAATATATAAAATTTAAAAATTTGTGTTCCAAATACATTTTCTTTCGATTCAAACATATAAAAAAGGCGATTTTTCTCCGTGTAGTTTTTTTTTGTCCATCTACGTTAGATTTTACATTCCTAAAACTGTTTTCGCTTTTTAGTAATTTTTCCAACGGCTGTACTATGTAGTTAACAGATGAGAATTTTGTTTTACGGCCCTCATCATAATTGTAGGTATAGACTACACGCTGAACAAAAAATCGCTTCTGTAGTACGAGTATATTGTCCCAAACGTATACTGCTTGAAATATACAAATGTTTAGGGTACACTCTAAATATATTTTATTTGGCACACACAAAAAGTATATATTTGGGAAGTTGTATAAAATCTTTGTTTCCGACCTAATATTTTTTATTTGGGAATATTATATACGAGTACGAAACAAATACTTATTTGCATTTAAGTATTCAGAAATTTTAAATTTCGTAGAATTTCATTATAATTGAAATCGTATAATCTAGCATAAGGATACATTATGACATGGTATAAATAAATATATGTAAATTAAAAATGAGTGCCCCGTGTTGGAGAAAAAATATGTATAACAAACTAGTTTGTAAAAACGTAATCAATGTTGAGACATTTCTGCACATAATTTATCATAACATGGGAGGGCGGGGATGACATTTTCTGCAGAACACAAAAAACCGTCAAAACCATATTTACTAGTATAGTTATTGCTTCGACCACTAGTACGTATGAATATTAATTAAACTTATAATTAATGTTATTTATACGACATAGTGGCCGTTTAGATAACATTGCTGCGCAAAATGCAGAAGATTGTTTTAACTAGAATTTTACTTTTTTGGTGTTTGTGCGAAGTTTTGGGCTTTGGTATGTTCTGGCATACTTATATGTAGTAAAATTTCCTGGACAACATTTATGTAGAACGTTTCATCCCTGCCCTCTCCATTTTTTGAAGTGTGTTCTTTGATTTGTTAAAATATAGTCAACAATTACAGTTATGTGGGGGAGCTAGCTATGAAACTATAGATCAGGTGTGCTCTAACTTACATATATAGTTAAATTTCATGACCATCATTTTTGTAGAACATTTCATCTCCGACTTGTCCATTTTTAGGGGTATTTTTCGATTTGTTAAAATGTAGCCAACAATTACAGTAATGTGGGGGAATTAGCTTTGAAACTTTTGATCAGATTAAAACCTTTTACAGACGTCGATTAAAGGTAATGTACGTCTAAATGTTCTTAAATTTATTTCAACCATAAACAAAATTTCCATCTTGTTTTTTTTTGTTTTTCGATCTGTTTTCATAGTACATATTTTGTTTTTGCACTTAGTTAGGCTCAAGAACGTTTTTGTTGTTTTCAGTATATGAATTCCCATCTGTATAGCCGTTGGAAAAATGTAGTTTCCGAGTTATGATAAATTTGTTCAGAAAAATGCTTACACTCTAATGTCAGCCAAAATATTCACTATGCGATAAAATCCGAATTGAACCTAAAGATCTTCATAGGTCAAATAAATGTTCGTTTTCATTGATAAAATAGAAAGTTTCATTGATTGTATGGCGGTTCTTCGTTCAATGTAGAAGCTTATGTTGTTTAACATCTTAATAATTTATGTAAGTCAGTCAGTTTAATTTATGACCAGCACTCTAGATTATAATCGAATCATTAAATCAACATCCAAAAAAATGCATTCCTCTTTTCCAACAACTGAAATTTCGATTGGTGGACATACAAATTATTTCTCTTTAGCGAACTGTTTTTAGACAAGAGTTCCCATATTTATGATTTCGTTTCTTTGAAAAGAATTTTCTTGGTCTTTACATAATAACTGATTTACCTTTTTTGGTGAAACTTTACTGACATTTTATGACAAAATCCTAAATTGTACTTTGTGTTATTATTTTGTCTGTTCCTTTGCCTACTAGATTTTTCTGTTTCAACAATTTCTACCATATTTTCTATATTATTGTTTTAAAAAGTAGTAACTTGTAGTAGGCAAAGGAACAGATCTAATGTTAGTAAACTTTCCTAATAATTACTATACATTTAGCCGTTCCTATTACAATTTGACCAAAATTAAGAAGATAGGCGCAATGCCGTTTCTCTATCTCGAGGAGAGATTCCAATCCTAAGGACAGATGTTATACATTACATCGACTTGTTAGCTGAGTAACAACAGTTGGTGTACGTCGAGGAGGCAATAGCAATGAATTGTTAATCACAATCCTGCGTACTACAGATGTCAGTGGACAAAGGGATACGCCTCCTCAACCCTTTGAATGGTAAAACCTCTATCGGAATTTCAATCACAATCTTATCGCTGTGAAGCGGTGTTGACACGCAAATCATACATACCATCAACCACTTTCCACCACTATTCGGCCTACTAGCCAACCGTTTGAATGCGACGACTGGATTAGTGCCCGGAGACAGAGTGCCAACGTATGGCCCACAACACTTGTACGATTAGTTTGTATTTCTTCTTTATAAATACTTAATTCCACACTTATGATGATGTGTGCACCCATCTACCCGACCGCCTACATTGCACATCGCCTCAACTTCACCCCCTGTTCTGATGTGTGTATGCACAACATTGCAATTTATAGCGGACATACGAATGTACTCGTATATGCGAACAAATGCCTGCAGCACACACACGCACGAGCCGAAGAGCGCCGCACGCACCAGTTCTGCGTGAGTGCATCGAAAAGTGTTGTAAAGTTGAACTTTGCAACGCACTAACAACAACAGCAGCAGCAGAGGCGACTGCAGCGGAGCTATAATGGCAAGAAAAGAAACAAATCATACGAAAGAAACTGTGCCACTGGGCGTAGGTGTTAACAGTTCTTTTGCAAATGCTCAATTGTAAAAGCAACACAAACGCACTCACACACAACATTTAATGTTCGGAGTGGAGTGCACTTACGTGCTTACACAGATACACATGTATGCATGGCTGTATATCTAGCATGTATGTAAACCTGTTAGCTTTCAATCTGACGGTAAATATTGATGTGTGTATGTGAGTGTGTGTGTGTGCTGGCAGATTCTTTCATTTTCATACAAAGTGTTCATCTTCGAAAAACTCATCTGCAATTTGTTTGGTTGCTTCTTTGTTGCCTTCATTATTCTATTTTATAGGTACTTTTTTGGCAACGCCATAAACGAATATTTTAAAATTCTTCGTCCCAAACTTTGAGCATTTTTCTATTTTAAAAGACAATTAATTAGTGTGCATTCATTTGTGCAGGCATAGAAACACCCATTCAACCTGGGATGTTACTACGCCCATGTATGTACATATGTTCATATCTACGTATGCAAGTACTTACAGTGGCGGCCAAAAATGTGCAGACCGAAGAAATCGAATTAGTTTTTGTTTTCTGGTAGAACATTTTAATAGTATGAATCCAGCAGCAAAATTTGACATATTCATTTGAAGCGCTGGGAGTAATAGAGACCTAACCCACATGCCGCACAGTGTCGTGATTTCATGTAATCCTTGGCCAAAAATAGAAGGAGTTTACGTAGACGAATGAAAATTGGTACAAGTGATTTTTGTGAGCCAGAAAGAAAATATACAATGTTTTGTTAAAATTGGTTCAAGGATTTTAATTGGTTCCTGAAATTAAAATATTGCATATTTTTTTTAAATTATTGCCGGATTTGAACCAGACTTGGTACGATTTGTGTCCTGTGTATAACATATAGTTCTGTAGAATTTCAGAAAATTATTTCAAAGGATATGTCCAACGCCAATATATCCTGAAAGAAAAAATTTGCATATTTTTGAAATTGTTGCCAGAATTGGACAACATATGAAAGTATGCATTTTTTGATGTATAGTAAATATTTCATGACATTTTCTCAAAGGATGTATCCTGAAACCAAAGAATTTCATATTTTTTAAATTGTTGCCATAATTGGACAACATATGAAAGTTACACAAGATTGATCTTATTTTACTTTGTTTTATTTCTAACTAGTTGCTGATATTTATACATATGTAAACCCATACTTTTAGCCACAAAATATGAAAAAAATGCGAAGGTCTTGTGAGATATTTAAATTTTTAGCACTTTACTGCGAAAATATCACATTGCTAAAAACTACCAGCGTTGAGGTTCAATAACATAAAAAATGGTTTGCGTATCAAAATAAAACTTTATATTTTATCTTAATGGACTGTTTACTAATAATCTATTTTAATTTTGTCTCAAAATGTGCATGTTGACTTATACCATTTATGGCCACGGCCGTGACACTGTGCGCCGATCGAACTAAGATATAAAAGTTCTACAGATGATGGTTTATTTAACATAATTGGATCCGTGCACCCCAGGTAACCTGACATAATAATATCAATAAAAATAAATTTGAAAATAATATCAATAAATTTGAAAATAATATCAAATAGACATTATTGAAATAATATCAAATAGACATTATTGAAATAATATCAAATTGACATTATTGAAATAATTTTATTACACACTATATTTTATACGTAATATTCTTAACCATCTACAAAATGTGAATTTAATTAATCTATGTTGACACGCAGTTTTTGTTTCTTTTTTTGGCAAATATAAAGGTCAGATGTCTTTTGGAGTTCGTGGCGACTTTTAGGTATCGGAAAATGGAAGAAATTTGGTATATTAAATTTTGAGTGAAAGTCAAATTATGAATGTGGCATTTGGCGAGTCTACTTTGAGCAAAAAATTATTTTATGTAAATTATACAAGAACTTCACAGAATGAACTTCGCGCCATAGACGGCTCAGAACATCAATAAACTTGGAAACTTTCAAGCATTGAAGATAGTGAAGAATTGTTGAATGTCTTTAAAAATCGGCATGTCGATTTTTTAGTTAAAAAATTTTATGTGCATAATTTCCATCAAGACGTCAGGGCCCACCTGATATGCCGCTACGGCCGCCCGGGGGCCGCGGAGAAGCTCTGCTCTGAACATATACATATGTATAAATCTTGAGATATATCTATAATATGTTTCTTGAGAATATATTTGGGACAATACACTACAGAAGTTATTATTTAGAAATTCTCTAAGTGGGAAAAGGCATCAGTTGTCTTCAAACTTTTTAATTGAATTTTCACCCAATGCAATGTTTTGTACAAATATTGTCATTTATTTTGAAGTAATGTCTATATAGTTGCATTCCTCCGCAATTAGTCAAGTCCTGCATTAGGTTGTACATATTGAATGAAGTGTGGGTCATTTTTGTATGACGGCCTAAAAGCTTTCAGTTTTGAAAAAAATTAATATCAAATAATATTCGACATTTTAGCAAATACTTTTCTCTGTAATTTTTGTAGAAAAAAACGGTTTTTTTCAGCAGAAGTTTTGCAACGGACTTTCTTTACGGTGAACACAATACATTATTTACTCAGCAACATCATCCTCGAAATATTTCACCTGTATCACGTGGGTAATTTATCAAGCGTGTTTTACAAAATGTAAATATGTATGCTACATACAAAGAACAACTTGTTTCCACTGGAATGAAAATTTTGACAACTATACGCATCGTTTATGGGAACTGAAATTTCATTCTTTGAAACCTTTGCGTGTAAGATTTGGTTACAAAACAAAATTTGTCTACAGATAAAACAATAATGTTAGAAAACCTACCTCCACATAAAAACGTCCACGGAGTAAAGCTTTCTTAATTTGTTTAGTTTTAATTAACAACAGAAAACTGTCTGCTGCAGAAAAAATCTAAAACTAATTCAGCAGACGGAGTTTGATATTAATAGAAAATATAATATTTGTACGTATTTTCGTGAAGCCGAGATGATAAAGCTAATTGTTAATTTTGTTACATGTCTAGTTTCAACATTTTTTGATCAAAGTTGTTGTAAGTGTCTCGTACCTATATTCCAACTAGCTGACCCCAGCAGACGTTGTCCTGCACGTCCTGTTTGGGATGTATTGGTTTGTTATTCTTTGATATTTCATTCAAAAATTCATATATCCCGAGTTTTAGGAAATATTGTATATTGACCTAATGTCCACTACAAACGCCCTCTACCAGTCCAGAATCATACATGCAAACTATTATCAAGACAAACCACACATACATTTTAAATTTCAGTCAAATCGCTCTGGAAATGCGAAGTTTGCAAATAACTTGACCACTCCGCAATTTAGCGCGGTGAAAATAATTCTAAAACACAAATGACCCCAAACTGAATATATTGTTAAATATTCAGCCCATTAGCTTCTATGGTTTCGGAGATCATGCGTTACTAACAAACGTACAAAGGATTTTATATATAAAGACGGATTTTTTTTATAACAAACCAGTACATTCCTTCTTCCATATATGTATAAATGACACTTCTATCACTTAGCACCTCCCGAAGACAGTGTCAACAACGATAAAATAAATAACGTTCCTTTGTTTTTTGTTTTTATTTCCTTTTGTGTGCGTAGTTATCTTGCTAACTGTAAACTTTACAAATTACTACAAATAAGGGACAAAACAAATGTACACCTACGCCGCACAATGGGGCAAAAGTTTCTAGTTTATTAAAGTTCTCCGACATGCTCATGTGTTGTTTATAGTTTATGTTGCATGAGCATTTTAGGTTGTCTCAAGAGCCTTACAACCGAACACATCTGTGGTCACAAGGCATAACAGCATAACTCGAGTTATGCTCAAACTGAGTTATTAATGCAATAATGTTCCCCATCTTCGATTACATATTGTGACACATTTTGGTGATGATCCCTCGTTTAGTTAAATATATAAGGCAGCATATCTGACTGTGTCACTACATTACAAATGGATTATTATATCGACTCAAACACTTAAAATGTCTCTCCTGAAATGTTTCAAAAACAGACATATGCTGTTATGCCTTGTGACCACAGATATTATGACACCTCTACCTTATAGTTTTGTTGCGTTGTAGGCCATAGTGCACCTTGATTATTACAGAAACAATGAACATATTCTATTCTCTTTTTTCATATGCTATCTTTTTGCATGGAATTTGTACCTATGTGTGTGTGTGCACGCACTTTTCGCAGTATTTCCAAATACACACACACATACATATGTACAGATAGGTACAAGAGTGAGTACACTTCGCGATGTGTACATACATAATTGACAGTAAAATGCGAAAAACACAAAACACATTCTTAATAGTCGGTAATGAATGGGCGAATGAGTATGCGAGTGAGTGTGTGTGTGTGTGTAAAGTGTACCCATTACATACAATCTTGTCATAGTCAACAATTTATGAGCAAATAACGAATCGGTTCGTAAATGACATCATTCCAAAGAGCCACTCCATCGCTTACATACAAACGTGCCCCGTACATACACATATATTCGGATGAAATCAGCAAATTTGATCGTATTTGGCACAACATTTTGCGAATAAAAATTTCTAAATGTATCCCTTTTCTATTGTCATCTTTGAGCTACTTCATTACTATCTGTTGAATTATTTAATATACATATAATAACACAGTACAACATTTTCGAAGTCATCCTCTGTTGTGTCTTCAGTTTCTGAAAGAGCTTATCGAAAGTAAGAAAATGCCATTTGGGTTTTTTTGTTTTAGCTCAAATTCGGATTTTATCGTATCGAGAATATTTTGGCTGGAATCTGATTTTTAGAATTTTTTCTGCGTTCCAACGGCTAGTTACCGAGTTAACCGATGTGAATTTTATTTTACGGCCCCCAGCATAATTGTAGGTATTGTTATCTAGGAGCTAAAATATGTAAAACAAACTGGTTTGCAAAAACAGCATCTAGTGCTTCAAAATCCCAAAATTGTTGATAAATTGTCAATTTATTGATACATGTCTGCACATAATTTATCAGGACTCGGCCATGAAATTTTTTTAATGTATGTATGTATATAATATATATATAATATATAGTATAATGTATGTATGTACATATGTATATGATAGAACACACCAAAGACCAAAACTTAACCCTCTAACAGGCATGACCGTCTACAGACGGTGTTCGCTTTTTGGGCTCCAGTGTTGAATTAAAAAAATACTTTCCCCTCAAAGCTGTAAAAACTTTCTTTTGAAAGCTCTACTTGACTTTTTAGTATGTTCCACAACACATTGTGACATGTCCTTCGTGAGATATGGTTAATATAATCAACAAATCAGCACCAAGCGATCGTGCTTCGACCACTAGATCGTATGATTATTATCTTATTTCATAATTAATGTTATTTATACAACATAGAGGTTGTATGGATAAAATTGATTCACAAATAAAGTATATTTGGAACGTATATATTAATATACATATTACAACAACAAATATTTGCAAACTAATTTTCTCAAAATAAATAGGTGTTTAAATACAAATAAAATTGTTGTTTAGGAATTTCTCTAAATACACATTATTTAAAAAAATTTTCAAAACATTTTCGAATTTCAGTTTTAATTTTTCCTTGGTTTTGAATTGTACCTCCCAGTTATAATACCATATGCAGCATTAGCTTCTGTTTTAAATCAATCATTTTAAATTTATGATTTATAATAATTTATTTTGATTCAAGATTATACGATTTCAATTATTATTATTTATTATATTTACGAACATTAACAATTTCTAAAAAACAACTTAGAATTAGCACAATTAAGGTATCGATGTATTTTCTGAATACTTAAATGCAAAATAAATATTTGTTTGGGAAATAATAGTCCCAAATAAAAAATATTAGGATGAAAACAAAGATTTGTTTAGAACAACATCTTCCCAAATATATACTTATAATTTTGGTGTGTGCCAAACATATATATGCTTCAAGCCGAATATGTTTGGGACAATATAGTACTTAAGTCTCAATTTTCCTTCATTTATTTCAACCAAATCGGACAAGTCGTTTCCGAGTTATGATACATTATATGCAGAAACGTCTCAACAAATAGACAATTTCCCGAAAATTTTGAGACATTCAAGCACTACATCTGGTTTTCAAACCAGTTTGATTTACATATTGTTTCTTCTACTCTGTACTAGAATTATGCCGAGGGCCGTAAAACAAAATTCGTCGGTTAACCAGATATAGCCGTTGGAAATATTACATTTTCTCACAAAATAAAAATTCAAAATCAGTGTCTGGCTAAACCAGAAAAACCAAAATGACTTTTGTTACTTTCGATAAGCGCTCTCAGAAGCTGAAGTCAAAACGGAGTCAACTTTTTATGTGTTGCACTCCGTAATCAGCCAGCCACTCGCCACCTATCGAGCTAAATAATAGTTGCAAATTGTTCTGACGAGAATCCCCCATATCGTCATCTGAAATCCAAAATCACGTAACATCAAAAAAATCAAAACTAATTTTATGATACCTACACATTCCTACAAAATTTTGGAGTTCAATATCAAAAATTGACCATTTTATGAGTGACGTTAAAATGACGTTACAGCAAACAGGGTCATTAAAAAAGCGGAATGATTTATAAAATTTTATTTTATTTAATTCAGAATGTACGCCACAACTAATTGCGCTATATTTGTTATTTGATTTCGCCTTAATTGACTGAAATCCCTAAATTTGGTCAAAAGCTTAAAATTACTTTACTTTGTTATTTGCTTCTCCTGAAAAATTATGAACATGTGGGTTACGTTATTTTGGATTTCAGGTGACAATATATTTGTAATCTCAGTAAAATCTCTTGAAAATGAGAATTTTGCTAACAGTTTGACTATTCCGTCACATATCGCAGTTAAAATAATTCGAAATGACTGATAACCTTGAAGTGAACTTGACGTACAAAGTTTAGACCATTCGCTTTAACAGTTTCGAAAATCATACTTTGCAATGAATTACAAAGAAAATTGCAGATACGAGTATACATGGGTAAAATCGCCATTTTAGATATGTTTGAAATCATACATATGTATATATTAGGAACAAAAATGTTTTAATATTATATATTTTTCAACTACTACATTTTATTTGATAACACGCGCGGTAGCGGTATTCGACCACAACGTTTGCAAGGAAATCAGAGATGTTGGGTATCTCCGATGTGATTTTGAAATGAAAGACTTCGTCTTTTTACACTTTTTTGACGGGCCCTTACGACGATCTGGAGTATATTTATGGAATATGTTTGATACTATTCTACTGTCTAATGTATCGACAACATAATGAATGAATGAATTACCTCACTTCTTTTTCTCCTGTGATTTTTGTGAAAGTAACGTATTTGTTCTACTTTTGGTGCCATAAACGGCTATCACATTTTAACAATAAATAAAAACTGTGACAACTTTCAATGTAATGTCATCTGACTATTAAATGGCCAACAATGACTTGCCTACACTAGGCAACAGTTATATTATAATTTTGGCTTTACAATGGTCCCATAATACAATTTCCAATGACTGGAAAACTTGCTAAATTCTCTTGCGGGTATTGTTGATCAATTACAGGGCATCTCACGTGACGTATTTTTGAAAATTAGGTAGGTACATGCAGTTTTTGATTAGAAAAGCAATTTAATTGAATTCGAAAACAAATGGACAAATTCTTGTGGAAATGCGCAATAATCCCACTGAAATACTTCAGCGTTACTTTTCCACATTTTTGTTAAAACTATAGCTATATTTGAAGAGTCAAGAACAAGAGCCGTTTAGCAGAGAACTATGTTGAACAGAAATATGTAATTGTGTTTTAGGTTAGAGCAAACATTTTCGAATACGAAGATATTCCTTCAGGCCGAAATGTCAAAATCCGTCAGTTACCAACGAATAGGAATGAATTGCCACACACGAAAAGACAGTTTTCCGCGAACATAGCTTAAACTTTTTTTGGACATATCGATTAATATTATTTTTTTAATTGTACAATTACGAAAAAATCGGGAAACACTGTCTTAAAATCCGCGAAAAACCTCACTCGTTGGAATCAAATTCCTATTCGTTCGTAACTGACATATACTCGCTACGGGAAGGAATGTCTTCTTAAATTATATTGTTTTTGGGTTAGAGGTTTGCCAAGAAGGCGACTTTCTATTTGTATCGAAAAATGTTTATTTGTTCTTAAATATCAATATTGTCCAATTTAAAGTAATCGCCGTCAGAAATAAAGCACTTGTTATTATTTGTACAAAACATAACAAAAAAATTAAAACCGAATGTAGGTACACCTAGAAATTTGATCACAGTAATCAGATAGGGTAATTTTTTCCATTTTGTGGATGCAGGATTTTACCAAAAGAAAATGAGTAACAATATGTGATGTTTAATAAATTATTTTATTTATCATTATTATTGGGTATTTTGTGGTTGATACTTTCTATTTTTGTCCAAAATATTTTAGGTGGGGCATGAAACCACCAAGATCCCGGAAGTGTGCCTTGACCCAAAACTTTGTGAGAAGCGCTGACCTATCCATATGTACGTAGGTATATGTTTGAGAAAAAACCTTATTCATAGGAATAACAGTTTTAAATTTGGAACATATGTACATTCATACATAGGGATAACAAATACTGGTGATTACATTTTGATTTTTTTAATCTTGTTGCATTGTGTTATCTAAGCAGTGTACATGTATTTGCATTTACATACATATGAATGTATGGGTACGCATGGCTCACAGTGTATGTATTTGGTTAAATGATAATCACCAGAAATTGCGCAACAAGTAAAACAAGAAATTTTTGACAACCGAAAATAAAACAATTCATTTACGTAAGCAACAGTTATCTGCGAAAACAAAAAAACAATGAATGTATCGGAGAATAAGTACACAAACAGAGAACCACAGAGAGAGATAGAGAGCGCGAAAGAGTACAGCTGTTCGCATCAAAAAAGTACCTACACAATTAGTACAAAATCAGTCTCATACATTCTTAAGTGCAAACAAATATGCATGAATGCTCTCACACACATACGCACATACACATGTAAAAGTAAATTCTAAACAAAAAGCAGTACGAACGACAGCCAGTTGGAAAATATACCTATGGGTACGTACATACATCATACGTACATACGAACTGAACCAAGCTGAGCAAAAAAAAAACAATAAGAGTTTAATTCAAATGTTCACAACAATCGATGTTAAGAATAATTAATTTCAGTTTAAACAAATTTCACTTTCTGTTGAAAGCGAAAGTGTAGCGTTGTATGTGTTTGGCTTTTTTTTTTGCAACTGTTGGTGTTGTTCTCATTATCTCTTCTTGCAATCAACGTCAACAGACGGCACATCACGCCGCAGACTCTCCTCCTGCAACGATCAGATGCGAATATGCCAATGAAACGTCAGTCATGTGGGTTTGTTTTGCTACGAGGATTGCATCGTTGTCTCACACGAAAAAAAAACAAACCGGCAAATTGCAAATACGAACAAAGTTATCAACAATCGAGAACACCTCCCTCCCACCGACAAACGTTGCCGTCTTTCGCCAGAGTATCAGCGCATTTTTGTTCTCGCTGCAATATTTCTTATTACTCTGCTAATCGCCGCGCTATGTGTCTGACCGACTGACACACACACGCGCCCAGAAGAACAAGCCGAAAAGGAAACGTTAACGAAGCAGGCGAACAAAACAAAGAATCAATTGCAATGCGATTAGCACGAGCATGAATGAGACCGGCGCTGCGGTGTGAAGACGGAGCGCCGCATCGGGTCGCGTCGCGCCGCCTTATGCAATTGTATTGTAACTTCATTGAATCTCAAAGTGCATTCACACACACATGCACCTAAATGCATTATAAGAACGATAAAAACAAAAATAAACATTTTTAATTTTTTTGATTTCTGTTAATATCTATCTCATTTCGTGCAAGAGTGTCACATTTCAAAATCGGAAATTTATACCTATTATGTATTGGAATACGCGCTATATATACCGTACATATGTATACGTAGTATGTTCAAAAAATTTGCGAATTTTGTATTTTTTCAAAAAGTATTTATTTATTCATAAATATCTATTTTGTCCCCTTCAAAGTAATTCCCCTCAGATATAATACACTTCTGCCAAAAGTTTTTTCCAATCCTCGAAGCACTTCAAATAATCATTTTTTGTGATCTTGTTCAGCTCCTCCTTCGATGCCGTCTTTATCTCCTCAATCGTGGCGTAGCGTCGTCCTTTCATGGGCCTTTTCAGTTTTGGGAACAAAGAATAGTCACAGGGGGCTAGATCAGGGGAATACGGTGGCTGCGGCACCATTACTGTTTTGTTTTTGGCCAAATAATCGCGCACAAGCAACGATGTGTGTGCAGGGGTGCAAAAGCCAGTTTTTGTTCCTCCACAAATCCGGGCTTTTTGGCGGATTGCTTCGCGCAATTTGCGCTTAACTTGCAGTTAATATTCTTTATTGACCGTACTACCCAGTGAAAACTGTGAGCTCGGGCGTCCGGGACGCTGTTCGTCCTTCGCATCTTCTTGGCCCTCTAAAAACATTTTGTACACCGATAAACGTTGCTTTGGTCCAAGATAGCTTCACCATATGCCACAGTCAACATTCGGAATGCGTCAGCGCACTTTATTTTGTTTTTCACACAAAATTTGATGCAGATTCTTTGATCCATTTTCCGAAATAGATAAAAATCGAAAACAAGTTAAAACACATCCAAGCACAACAGCTGTCAAAAATTAACTAAACATTGAAAATGGCCGACCTTGTCAGCATAAGTAAGGGCCATGAGTTCCAACATAACGCTACAAAAATATCCAAAATCAAATACACGTAGCCGGCGGAAATTAAAAATTCCCGATATTTTTTGAACATACCTCGTATATGTACATAAATGTACATGTACACACACATACATGTTAAAATACAGTCAAGTTCAAGTCAAAACCCTCTTTGCTAGTATCGTCATTGCTTTAACCATTGGATCATATTAGTATTAATTAATGTTATTCATACAACATAGTGATGATATGGAATAGGCAAAAGAGGGTGTTGACTGGAATTTGATTGTTTTCTGGTGTTTGTATTAAGTTTTGGGATTTGTGTTTTCTGATATAGTTAAATTTCACGACCAACGTTTTTGTACAATATTTCATCCCCTCCCTCCCCATTTTTAGTGTTTTTTTACAATTTGTTAAAATGGAGCCAAAAATTACCGTTATGTGGGGAAGCTAACTCTGAAACTATTGTTCAGATTGAAGAATAATGTAGGTCTACATTTTCTTAAATGTATTTCAACCAAATCGGACAACTCGTTTCCGAGTTTGGATAAATTATATGCAGAAATGTCTTAACAAATTGGCAATTTCTCGATAATTTTGCGAATTTGAAGCACTAGATGCTGTTTGTTTTTCAAACCCGTTTGTTTTTTTCATATTTTTACTCTATACCTACAATTATGCTGAGGGCCGTAAACGAAATGTCTTCAAACGTCGCATGTACGAAACTTTTCGTCACCAGTACGAAGATATATTGACGAAACTGATTCGTCATGGTGACGAACGGGTTTTCTATCAATGTAAATAACACAATTTTGTTAACAGGTCAATTAGTATTAAACTGCTTAAATGGCTACACAAATTAGATTTGAAAATTTTGTAAACACTGCATGTCCAGACCTAAAGCATTTAGCATTCTCCAATTCCAAAAAGAATTTTAAAAAAATTTGGTTCAAATTGATTTGCTGGAATTGCTACAAAAAGGACCGAACCGGTGTTAGGTTTTCATTAAACCAATGCATTTTCAAATAATTAACTACGTATGTCTATACTTCCTGTATCTAATGTATGAATAGGATGTTATTGCAGAAATCCTCTGAGTCATCTGGGTTGTTGCTTTAAAAGAGTTTGTCTCGCTCATTTGGAGTTTTGAATTATTTGTTGGCAAATTTTGTCTTTAACAAATATGTAAACTTTAACCAAAAATTATATAAAAGATAAGTCATCCGAAGAACTGTCAAAATCTGCCAGCTACGAACGAATAGAAAAGATTTTTCTAACGCGAAAATACTCGTACAGCTTTTTGGTAACATAGAAAAAGTACACGGTAAACCTTACTCGTTCAAATCAAAGTTCTATTCGTTCTTTACTGACACAAACTCGCTCCGGGAAGGAATTCTTCTCACTTCATAATTTTTGTAACAAACATGTTAAAGATAAATAAATTCTAAGACTTTTTGTCTTTTGTGTCAGTCTTAAATCTAAATTTAAGTTTTAGCCATATCGTTCATTTACTTTAAGAGTGACATATCTCAAAATGGTAAATTTTCAAGACGAGTCAGTATAGTAACAGATAAGTAATGACATGAAATGAGATGTTTAAAAAGCTGGAATGATATGGTTGTTTACTAATAAACTAAAATTCAATATAATTAGTTCTTGCAACCTCAATCATTTTAAATTTTCAGTTATGTCACTCTTAAATTCTGAAGTAAGCAGATAAACTAAGGACGAATAATTCTGCAATATAATCTCAAGTTTCAAGTAAAGTGAGTTCAAAATTTAAAAATAAATTCCCGTTAATGAAATTAAATAAATAAAGATTTTTTGTGAGAACCTCCACAGAAATGGAAAAAAGATCCACCGCAACGAAACACATGTAAACCACAACAGAATGTCGGAAATTTACCATTTCATAAATTCGCTTAACAACAAACAACACGTGTACTTACGACTGTCTGTCCACCAGTCCGTCTGTTGGTTTTAATGTTCATCGAGACTTATATCTCTAGCTGTAGGTATTAGAGCGTATACATATGAGTGTGTAGGGGCGTGTTGGCGTCGATATATATCATGTGGAAAACACATGAGAGGGGCACGCAAATGCCAACATACTTATGTACATACATACGAGTACATATGTATGTATGTATAATTCCGATAACTGGCCTGATTCGTATCATAGAACGTATCTCTTTTCCGTCTAACACAATGTTGCGTTTTATCGGTTTCGGTTGTTTTTTTTTTGGTTTTTTTTAATTAAACTCATGGTAACGACGAAAACAACAACAACGGCAGCAATAAACCTATAAATGTAACAATCAATTAACTTTAAAATAATTGAGACTGTGGTACATGGATTGTTGTAACAACACCAACACCAAACACAACCACTGCCGGTAATAGCAACAACAATGTCTAAAACAACATTAACATTGAATTCACGCATATGCAGACGTTCGCGTTCGTACATACATATATACGTCCATATATATGTATGTATATAAATCGATGTGTGTATGGATTTACAATAAAAGTGTAATATTTTATTTTCCACACTCACTCAACAGTACATTGAACTCTGGCAGCGATAACAAAAACGTCTCGCACTCGTGGTGCTAATACATGTCCACATGCATACATACATACAAACTTACATACGTAAGTAAAAATAAATATAGACTGGAATAGAATCGGTCAACAGTGTACCGCATAAGTCAGCCGACCAATCTTCAAGTATTCCTCGATTCCCCTTTTAACGTATATTCCACGTGAAAATTGTATACTCGTACACATAAACAGAGATAACAATTTGGTTGGGACAACCAACATTTTCGCTGCAGACAGAAACATCATTTATATCGACAGAACGGTAAAATGTTTATAGCAATCATTTTACAGTTTTACAATGATCGCAACTAAAAAAACTGTAAGGAAAGACTAAAGTCGGGCAGGGCCGACTATATGATACAGAATAAGTACACTACGAGTTAATTAACAACATTGAAAGGTATATTTTACATTTGTGGTCGATATTTAAATGAGAACCCATTTTCTGCAAATTTTGCAGAGTTCGTTCTACAATCAATGACCTCCTCGCTGCCAAATTTTATAACTATCGGATGTAAAATAAAACTTCTATAGAACTTTGATATCAAATCGGATGGAAGATATAGTATATGGGGGCTATAGCTATATCACGATCGGACCACAAATACGACTTGTACTTTGATTAAAACGGATAAGACGGACACGGATAAATCGACCCAGGAAGTGATTCCAAGTCGATCAGTATAACAAACGATGAGTATATTTCTTCTCCTTTTTGGTGTTACAAACAAGTGCACAAACTCATAATTAAATTAGTGATATACCAAAAATAACATACGTATAGTCGTATAAGAAATAGAAAACCAGCAAGGAAAGACCAAAGTCGGGTGGGGCAAACTGCTTAATTCTCTCCACCATTGTTTGCTAATGGGGGCTATATAAAAACATGGACCGATGTGCCTCATTTTTTACTATGGGCAAAGAAGTGCAATATGAACAATAGTGCTTAAATTTCAGCCAGATCAATTGGAAAATGTGTTCTCCAGAGCGTTTAGAAGTGACATCAGAGGAGGCCTTTATATGGATGCTATGGACCGATGTTCCTCATTTTTATTAGGGACGATTGGGTTAGGTTGAAGAGAGGAGACGTTTAAACATACCCATGGACATACCCTTAAGCCAGTGGTTCGGCATGTTGTGTGTTCCTTATTTATATATATTTTTATACCACACGAGTTGTAGAAAATCGGTACTAGACACGAATTTTCTCAGTATCTTCCAGTTATATCCTCTGAAGTGAGTTAAGTCTGGCAAATATGGACAATCAGATTAAAAATGTGTTCGCCAGACCGTTAGAAAGTGGACCTTCATATGGTGGCTATATAAAAACATAGACCGATGTGTCCCATTTTAATACTCGTAGGGATCGTCCCCCTAAAAAATGCCTATGTACACATTTTCGTAAAGATCGCTTTTCAGAAAATGAGTCTATGCCGATCGGTATAATTAATTACGTTTATATAACTTATTGTTTTGGGCGTTACAAACAAAATCATAATACATTGCACCGCAGTAAGGTGTCGGGTAAAAAAATGTTTAACCCCCATTAACACAAAACAAAATAACCGAGCGTTAGAGCTAACGAAAGTTAAATTGTATGAAATTTGACAGCTATAACCGACAGTTGTCTCTTAACCCTAGTTGATTTATTTATTGTTAACGGCCCTTAATGTTAGTTATGCCTGGCATCTGCTGTCCAAAAACATGAATTTGTTCGCATTCATATGTGGAATGTCTTCACCGAAGAAATTTTTAGCGAATTTTTGATCGTACAAACTGCAAGAAATGTCGCGATATCATATTATTATTCTTATATTAGTGGTACTTCAGAAGTGATGCTGCGATTGCGTGTACACTTCTGGCGAACACTGTGCACTGACTGCGCCATGGTATAGAATCAAATAGAATCGTTCGCACGTAGACAAATACGCCAACATTGTAAATATTTTTTAAATAAACAAAGACGAAACCTAAAAGTAAAAAATGATAAAAACAAATAACGGACAATTGTGTAACTTTTAAATGTAAATTGTATAAACAATATTCACGTGCGTCCCTACTCCGTTCCCTTCCGTTCCGTTCCGTTCTGTTCGTTGTTCTTACATCGCTTGACAGTGACAATTGCCTATAGTATCCAGGTACATATAGGTATACGTATGTCATACGTACATACATACATATGTATATATTTACCTAATGCTGGAATGAAATGGGGAGGACTTGTGATGTGAGGGGTCAACCCGCCAACACTGCAAATTATTGGACATGGGTATACCAAATTTAATTTCTTTTCATAGGAAGCGTAGTTAAGCCGCCTCAAAATCATATTCCTGTCTACGTATCAACATGTACAATGGGGGACAATTCCCCCAAATTCGTGACACCCCAAACTGCTAATGAACGAGAGATCGATTTTGGGCCAAATACAGAAAGTCGTGAATTCTTATAGCAACGATAGCCACCTTATCATCATTTAGAGCTTGTAAATGTCGTTAAGGTATTTGTGAACTACAGTAAATATTTTTATTTCTATATCCATACATACTTCAACACTACGCAGTATGTGTATGTTTTTTTTCTGTGCTTCACTCTAATGAACGATAACAGTTTCTTCGCTCACAAGTTGAAGGTCATTCCGACGATATACATATAAGTATTTATAAACATGTGTATATGGAATTTCTCTAAAATAAAGTCTTATAATATGCGTCGAGTGAATGATACGGGAAGGCGTTTTTATGAACATATAGATTATAGCGAACTTTTCTTATAGCGAACAATATTACATGGCCCATATATCAGTTTCCTATATTTTTTTTGCGATTATAATGAACTAAATTTTAAGAAGACACTGACAATATTATGGTGACTTCAACTTTTCCAAATTCTTCAAAAGTTATAACTATTACTGAATCCAGGACATTAGAAAGATAATTATTGGAATTTTGGGGATTCGAATTTGCCAATTGCCCCTTTTCTCGTAAATCATGCAGATTTCGGATTTCAGTTTCTTTTGTAAAAACCCTGATATTGCCCATTTTCAATCCCAAGTTACCTGCAGCTATAAGAAGTACATAAGTAGCGTGATTACAACAGACGGACATGGCTAAAACGGCTTAGAATTTTACGACGATTAAGAATACATACACTTTATGGGGCCTCAGATCAATATGTAGAGGTGTTACAAACGGAGTGACATAATTAATATACCCCCCCCTCCTATGGTGGAGTGTATACATTCATACCAAAATAAAATACAAACTGCAAAGTTTCCGCTAAATTTCTTACAAAATGTGGTGTTTGTGGATTAAATAAGCCTTTTTGTGAGGACTATAACAAAATATGACTGATTTTAAAAATTTTTTCTACAGTGAATTCTTGTTTTCATTAAATACAAAATGCAAAGATTCAGTTAAAATGCTAAGAAAATGTGGTATTTATGGCATAAATACGTATATTTTGGAGAGTTACCCTATAGAGGTCTCTCTAATATAACAAAATATGAAACGATTTGCAAAATTTTTGCTGTGATGAATTCTTGTTAAAATAGAATACAAACTGCAAAGTTTCTGCTAAATTGCTTTAAAAGTGTGGTATCTATGGCTCAAAAACCGTATTTTGGAGCGACCTCTATAGGGGAGCTGTATCAAAACACTTCTTAACTACTCTTATTCTTACTAATCAATGTATGACCTTTTTGGCACTCCAATGCCCTCAACCAACCTAAGTGTCCACACAAATAATGTGGGAGTACACATGACAATCAACAAGTGAGTAGGGTGGTATGTGGTTGGGTGGGGGGCTTCTAATTACATTTTCTCGGAATGTGAACGAATCTTGTGTTGCTTTCCTTATATACCAAAGTATTTCATTACTTTCCCTTAATTACTTTAAGGTAATCCAATACACACACGCTTACATTCGACTACACCTTACCTTGGTAAAAAACAGCCAACAACAACAAAACAAAACAAAATGACAAGGAAAACAATGGAATGACCTTGTGGCAAAATGATCAATTTACAAAAATTCTTACACATACTCGTATACATACATATCAAGAATAAAATGTACGACATGCGAATTAATTAATTAACTCTGACATACCGCTCTCGATTTATGTACATTTATTATAGCTTTCCAAATTCGCAAAGAAATTACATAGATTATCCATAGAAATTAATATATTGGCAGTAGTAAGATCATCGTAATATATCGTAGTTATTCTATTTGGAAAAATATTATACGAGTATATTCATTTTGTCACCCCTTTTATAACACCTCTAAATATTTATCTGAAACCCCATAAAGTATATGTATATTCCTAATCGTCTTAAAATTTTAAGACGACTTAAATATGTCCGTCAATACTTGAGCTAGGTGGCTCAAATTTGTTATAGGTACTTTTTATGGCTGCAGATAACTTGGAATTGAAAAATGGGCAATGGCGGCCCATATTTTGATGCAGCCTTCATATATAGCATGCGTCTGATTTTACTTATTAACGCCATAGATACCATAAATGTCAACTGATCTAGCTGAAAATTGGTAACTGGGGTTTATTTCTACCCGAAAACTTTCACACGAATAACTGTAGCCATAGGTCCATGCTTTGATATAGCCCCCTTACAAAAGTTCCGTAGATTTTACTTCTTAACGCAACAAAAACCACAAATTAAAATTCTAAGACGATTTAGCCATTTCCGTCCGCCCGTGTGTTGCATTCAGCTAGCTGGCTGAAATTTGGTTCATATACTTCTTATATCTGCAGGTATGTAGGGATTGAATGGGCAATATCGCTCCATTTTTTGATATACGAGTATAGCATCTCCCCGATTTAACTTAACGCCATAGATACCACAAATTCCAACAGTTTGGGCTGAAAATTGGTAACAAGGGTTTATTTATACCCGGAACATTTCGCATGAACAACAGTAGTCATAGGTCCAGGCTTCGATATAGCCCCATACAAAGGTCCTTCTCGATTTTACTTCTTAACGCAAGAACAACCACAAATTTCAACGAATTGGTATGAAATTTGGTAATATGGGTTAATTTGTACTCGAAACTTTCACACGCCATGGTGATTTTTTAATTTTTTACCTCTAGAAGCCAACGTGGCGCCTAGAGGCAGATAAAACCAAAGACAAATTAATATAAGAAGACATTCCTTCAGGCCGAAATGTCAAAATACGTCAGTTCCGAACGAATAGGAATGAATTGTCACACGCGAAAAAACTGTTTTCCGCGAACTTAGCTTGAACTTTTTTTGCAATTATCGATTAATATTAATTTTTTAATTGTGACAACTACAAAAAATTCGGGAAAAACGTTCTGAAAATCCGCGAAAAATCTTACTCGTTGAAATCAATTTCCTATTCGTTCGTAACTGACAAATACTCGCTACAGGAAGGAATGTCTTCTTAAATTATATTGTTTTTGGATAAAACCTTTTGAATAATGTAAAGGAATAATCAAAGAATATATTTTCAAAATATGACAAATATAGAAAACAAGTAAGAAAGTTTCAGTCGGGTAAACCGACTAAGGTATACCCTTATACCTTAATATTGAATATTACTCGAATTATTCTGTCAATTTGTGTGGGAGGTACCAGCAGGGGTTATCAAATACACCTATTTTTCGCTGAACATTAGATACTTTAAATTCATTGCACTGTGACGAATTATAACCATTTATGTGCACTGGTAAAAACGTTATGAGATATTAAATTGTGGTATGATTTGGGCATTTTGTGTGGGAGGTACAAAAAGGGGCGTTGGCGATAACGCCCATTTTTACACTGGTTTTAATGTTATAAGCTGTTAACTTTTGGTGCTAAAAAGGTACCTTTGTGTGGGAGGTACCAAAAAGGGCGTGGCAACAACGCCAATTTTTCCCTTGACTGTAGGCAATATAAAAGCATAATACTGTACAAAATTTCAAGTTTTTTTATACACTGTTATTAATGTTATAAGCTGTTAACTTTTGGTGCAAAACGGTGCATTTGTGTGGGATGTACCAAAAGGGACGTGGCAACTTCGCCCATTTTTCTCGAGTTGATAGCGACTAATAAGCTCATACTATGTGTGGAATTTCAGAAGATTCGAATAAGTAGTATAGCAGTTATTAAAGAATAAATTTTTCACAACATTTTAACCCTTTGTGGGGGAGGTACTAGAAGGAGTGGACAAATATGGCCAATCTTCGAACTTAGCCGGAGATAGAAAAAAATATTACCACATACCAAATTTGAAGTCAATCGGTTACTCCTTTCGAGAGTTATCGTGCGCACCAGCCAGAAGACAGACAGACGGACGGACATTGCTCATTCGACTTAAAATGACCCAAAACGGTTTTCCTCCGAACATACTTGGGGTCTTAGGTCACTCCTTCGATGTGTTACACTTTTTTCCGTAGCAAATGATATATACACTCGTCACACTAAAGTGAGGGTATAAATATAGATTTTTGTTATTTTCCGTCAAAGTTGAAAAATAGGGTTATCAAAGTTAAAATCAATTTTATGGTAACTAAGGTATCTATGAACTGATAGTTATCTATTTGATGAAATAACCGGCATTAAAATGCAATTTTCAAAACCATTAGATTAAACTTATTGTCAGTCCAGACATTACAGAATGAAAAATAAATATCATATACTTTAAAAAATTTATAGTTGTTAAATAGTAATTTACCTGGAGAAACACAAGGCAATCACTATATTTTTTTATCACTATACTTTTAATAAATACATCAATCAATAGAAAAAAAGACAATTCGTTATGTAGTTTTCGTGATATTACTCCTGAAATCGGAACAAATTATCTAAAAATTGTGTTTTTTTGAAAACCGAAATTCGGTCAACTTTGAACGGTTATATCTTCTAAACTAAAAATCGGACATTATTAAAATGGGTTCATTCAAAATTCAAAAATCCTAGGCGCACATGAAAATTTTGATTTTTGCAACCTGTTTTCTCTATCGGTGTCACTGTGCGTTGTCAAAGAATTGAGCCCGATAACTTTGTATTGGCCTTTTGTTCCTTAAATGAACCACAGAGAACAATGACATTATCGACATCACGCTTTTATTGTAGTTGTTTTCGCTTGGAAAGGGATACCAGGATATTTGACTAAAATATTCAAGTACTCCTGACAGGGAAAGCTAGTCGATCACATGAAAATTTCAGATTTTTACAAATCAGATACAAATCTTATAAATCTGCTCCTCATGGATAATGGTAATGGGAATTGGAAAGTAGCAGAGTAGTAGAAAGTAGCAGGAAAGTAGCAGAAAGTACATTGTAGAGAATTACGTTTTATATACTACATTCATACATACATATGTACGTGGGACGCTAAACATACAAACTTACTCGTACCTCATTCATAGGCTATTCTGCCTTTGCAAGTGTGATCTGAACGAGAACAAAAGCAACAACAATATACAAATTCAATTTAGAAAAGTGGCGAGCATTCTTCGCCAATTATTTTTTTGCTTCAACTATCTTGGATTGTTTATGTAATAAGCATCAAAAGAAACCAACAAAAAAAACAAGAACGAATATACAAATAAGAGAACATCGGTCAGAATGTTCTCAGGCGGAGCAAGAATATGTTTACTTCAAATATATTTTACAAAAGCTTTTTCTACAAGTACCGATGGCCGCTCTCATTCGTATACATTATCGTATGTATTACGTATTCGATGCGATTATTGGTGTATGTGTATGTTTAAGAGAGCTATGCTCTCGATCACTATACCTTGCAAATATTCTCCGACTATTTGCCGGTGTGTTTGGTAGGGTTGCCAATTCTGAAAATGCTCTTGATTTTTGATAGAAAATTAGAAAATGACGTATCGAAACTCTTCTGTGGTATATTACATCAATCAATTAATTATTGGGAAAATAACTATTTCCATTAGTTGGTCAAATTAACGTTATCGTAGACAACTGTTTGCTCGACTCGCTCTACAGTTAGAGCTAACCAACATTTATAGCTAGCAAATCGTATGGAATTTAAAAATTCCAGCTGTTGGTTAGCACTGGTAAAAATGGGAGCTTATTGTAAATTGTGTACTCACCTATTTTGAAGCTTAAACGCATTTACGAAAGCTATTATTGCATTCTTAAGTTAATGTTGTCAATCCATCGCTTATTTATAGCTAGGGCGTCATATTTCAAAACATGCTAATCCAAAATTGGACGATGACTCTAATATACATACTGTACATATTAAATTTCATTGTTATTTTCAGTGATTGTTTTTATATAGAAAATTCGTATCGTTCATACGAGTATTTTCCGTTCTTGAAATATAACACGTTTGTGCGAAAAAAGCAATGTCTTCTGATTGGGATGAAATTTACACCAAGTTCAGTCCTATTGGATAGTAGTTATGAGACAAACTTTCATCGGTTAAGGACTGTCCGAGTAGGAAGGTGTTGAATTTTGAAATTTTGGTCAAGCTTCCCTTTTTTCCATTGTATTTAGAAAATGTTGCAAAGTGTTTTCGACAGACTTTTCATAATTTTTTTTTGTATTTGTCATACCCTTTTTGAAAAAACTGAATTTTATAATACATAATAGAGGTAAATATGGTATAAAGCCAGGAGAATATCCTAGTTAAAAAACAAAAACGATTTAGACATAAAAATAAAACAAACGAAAATACAATTAAAAAAATTGCATGTACGAGGGATGATGATTACTGATTGTCTTTTTTTGGAGATATGCGCTTTTAGCAAACAGTTCTCGTTTAATGTTACTGAGCTGTGCGTATATATTCTAATGATCGACTTAAGTAATCGTTGTAATAAGGATATTGACAATGGGAGTTTCGTGTCTCCTGAAACAGCTCTGTATATCCAACCATTACAACCACCCCGAATACATGTAGCTTACTTCATCTTTAATTTTTAACAAAGTTGTTTTTATATACTGAAAACAACAAAAACGATCTTGAGTCTAACTAACCAATATACCAATTTCTAGAAATAACAGAAACACTGGAACTTTGAATAATCAATCTACTTCGCGTAATTACTTTGAAACGAAAAAAATCTTGAAACATTTTCCTAAATATCAGAATAGACTTTTGCAATAAATTACACATTGTGCCATCGGGAGGCATTTAATATGACAACTTGGCAGCTCTGTTTCTCTACATACACTCTGGTCCACAAAAGCTTTCAGCAAAATAAATCTCAATATACTCCTATATCTGCCTCTCTTGTACTCGCTATGAAAATGTAGGTACTACAAATACATACACGTTCACATTTTTTATCGATTTTGGCAAATCTTTGGTTCGATTACTAGTAGTAGTTTCTTGGTATCAAGCCTATTCCAAAGTGATTTTAAAGAACATTGACCTAAAATAATGTGAAAATATGACCTGAGTGGACGGACCCTTTCTCTCATGTTCCCATGTACAATCGTCTCAGATTAGAACACTTACTTTGCACTATAAGCATGTATGCGTGTGTGTCTGTTTAATGACGGCGTAACGGCAACTTTGAACAGCAGAGCAGTGGTATGTGAGCACAGATACGAATTTATATGTCTCTACGGATGTCGTGGGCAAATATAATTGAAAGCGAAAGCACTTGATAAGAAAGTGCAATAGAAGCAACGAATGTAAACAACAACAGCGTTCAATTTTCCTTTGTACTAATACTGATACAAACTTATACTTTGTATCTACAGATAACCCTCGCGATACTCAGTATTTAAAAACTGTAATTGAAATTCATGATAAAGAAACTGCTCTGGCAAAACTACATAGTAACTACGAACATATGTATACTCGTACACCCCAAAGAAAAAAAATACCAATCGTGGTCAAAGTGGTCATATACGTTGATGAACGTGTGTGTATGAGCTGGTTTGTGCTGTGGAGGCGGAATAATCGGGTAATTTGAGATATGACACAACAAGTTTTAAACACAGATCGATACCTCCACTTAAACTATGCTACGAGGGCGGTTCGGAAACTTCTTAGCCTCTCAATGAAAAAGAATAGTTAGTTTTTCAGAAATATTTGTATTTCTCAATATAATCTCCTGAAACTTCAATACACTTAGTCCAACGCTTATCTAGCAATTATATCCCTTGATTAAAATAGTTTTCCTCAAGTTCTTCAAAATAGTGGTTTACAACTGTAATTGCATCTTCATTTGAGGTAAAACGCTTGCCAGCAAGGAATTTTTTTAGATTTGGGAACAGGTAAAAGTCACTGGGAGCTAAATCAGGAGAATAAGGTGGGTGGTCAACCACTCGTACTTTAATTCGTTGATTTTAGCCATTGTTAAAACACTCTTGTGCGCTAGTGCGTTGTCTTGATGAAAAATTATTTTTTTGTGTTGTAAGCCAGGACGTTTTTCTCGAATTTGTACATTTAATTGATCCAAAAGGTTGCAATAGTACTCTGAATTTATTGCTTTACCCTTTTGCAGATAGTCAATCAATAAAATACCTTTGAAGTCCCAAAAAACCGTTGCCATAACCTTACCAGCCGATTGAATTGTTTTTGCCTTCTTTGGGGCACTTCCTCCAGCTTCAGTCCATTGTTTGGATTGTTCTTTTGTCTCTGGAGTATAGTGGTGGATCCATGTCTCATCAACAGTTATGAAACGACGCTTAAAATCCATTTTATTTCGCTTAAAACGATCCAAACAAGCTTGAGAAATGTTCATTCTTATTCGTTTTTGGTCGACCGTTAACAAGTGCGGCACCCATCTTGCAGAAAGCTTTTCCATCTGTAGTTCTTCATGCAAAATTAAATGGACTCGATCATTTGAGATGCCCATGATATTAGCTATTTCACGCACTTTTATTCGTCGATCATTTAATACCATATCATGCACTTTGGCTATAATTTCTGTTGTTGTTGCTGTTTTTGGACGTCCACTACGTGGTTCATCTTCAATGCTTGTACGACCACGTTTAAATTCAGCAACCCAATTTTTTACTGTTGCATATGAAGGAGCACTTTCACCTAACACATTCACCATATCATTATGAATTTCTTGTCCCGATAAACCTTTTTTATGTAAATATTTAATGACACCACGCATTTCTAATTTTTCCATTGTAAAAAAATCGCGGATGCGTCTTTTGTGAACACCTGTTTCTATATGAAGGAGTTGCCAGATGTTAAAATGTGTTCATAGCAGAGATGGAAGTTTCCAAAACACTTAACTTTTTTCTGTTTATACCGCGCTTTTTGTGCTAGGCTAAGAAGTTTCCGAACCGCCCTCGTAAGTGCAAAAAGGTAGTTTTTCAGAAGAGGCGATCAAAGTTTGATTATTTTTTTTAAATTTGTGTGGAATTCCTTTATTTTTTCCGCCTTTTGACATACATCGGTGGAGAAAATCCTTAATCCCCTGCTGTAGGCTAGCTACTCACAAGCATTTTGCATTATATTCGTAATTTTCAGATTATTTTCTAAATGAAATAACTCCCAAATTTTAGGACTTATTTCATTTGTCCCTTGGTGGGTTATTTAAATTTTTAAAGTTTGGAATTATTTCCTTTTTGTTGGGACTTATTTAATGTGGGAGTTGTTTCACGATATCGCGCATCCTTTCAACCCAATTTCCCGAGACCTTAATGACGGTTTCTGACTCTATTTCACAAATGGATTGACAATAATCACCTTAAGGCCCTTAATCATTAATGGATTGGTCGCATAATATCGATCACAGTATCCCACAAAAAAGTATAACGGCGTCAAACACTATATTATTATACATAATATATACGTACATATATATATAATAGTTTTCTGTTGCTGCACCAAAATGTTCTACGTTGACATGACGAAATTTCGAACTCCCCCTCTTAGGTTTTTTGAACGTATGAGTGCCGAAGATTGTTCACCACAGACTTGCGACGCTTGTCCTATAATATTTAAATGCAATATAATTAGAAATGTTGCTGTTGTCGTTTTGATTTGTAATACACTTCGAATATGCAAGATTATGAAGCCAACAAAGACTCAGCTGTTGTTGTTTGTATTTCAATAAATATGTAGATTTAAGTTATCAAATTAGAATGTTCACATACGAACATACCCGTGCCTGCATAAATTGTGGCACCGACTTGAATGCGTATGCCTGCCTCAGGTGTGAGTAATGGTGGCAATGGCTGTCTGCGGGGCAAAATAATTATTTTGGTAGAGTATGGCAGTAACAGAAATGTCAAGGACCACGAACTGTCCTTTACGTGAGGGGAAGTATGCTCCTCTATGGACATAATGGGCTATGTGCACCTTAAGATTAGTCGTCTGATTATTTTGACAACGACAGTTTCAGATCGTTAAATCGTGAACAGTCCAAAACATACACACATAAACCAATTGACATTTGAAGCAATTTATTTTACTGTAAAGAAATGCGTGTAAATATACTTACATTCCAGGTAGGTTGGCCTTTTTTAACAGAGTTACCAGGCCTCTGGTACGCATCTGGGATATTATGTATATATGAACGAACGCGTACGCTGTGGATTTGTATGTCATCCGTATATTACACAAACACAGGTGCAAATAAGCCTTTAACACACATTGAATTAAATGTCATAGGAATACACACACACACACATGTCGAACATTGTTTACGACCACGTGTATTTAATAATAGCATGTTACAATTGTTGTTGCAACTATTATGTTCGGATATATGACCGAGAGTGTGGGTGTGTTGACATACGATTGTATTCATTAGTGAAGTATGTATCCCACTTGACCATCGCTATCGATATTTGAGTCGCTACTGTCTATCCTTCATGTATTGTAAGTGAATCATCTGGTGCTCAGTTGATGGCAACAAATATATTAGATCGCGAAGTTTTGTCAATAGTTACAGTAATGAACCTTATTGTGAAACTGTAGAAACTTATAATAATTGTTCGCATTGGCGAAATTGGCGAACGAAATTGTTCGAATAATTGTCGAACCTTTACTGTTCGCGAATTATTGGTTTTTATGAAACCTTCGTTGTTATCGAAATTGTATACAGTTGGGATGTCACCCTGACAAATGATGTGAGTCTGTGTTGTTGAATGCACATTTATGAATAACAATGTATATGGAGAATCCCTGCATCCACTATTTGTTTATATTAACTACTACTTTGATTTGAAATTATTAAAATGGAATTAAAATCAAAACACATTAGCGAACATAGATAGGACATACATGCATACATATTATTAGCATATACATACATACATATACATATTATTAGCATATACATACATACATATATAACTTCGTTGGAATTTGAAATCTTAATTTACAACGATACGTATCATCATTAAATTCAATACAAACAAATTTGCAGCAATTGCAATAAACCCAACGTGTGTACACAAGACTCTAATGGACATAATAAATACATACATTCGCAATCGCATATTTATGTAGAGACACACTCATACATATGAATTTGTGTACAATCAGCCAAGAAATCGTTGACAGGACTGTGTGTGTGTTTATTAACAACAAATTTTATTTTTTCTACTTTTATTTTTTATGTTATTTTTTATTTAATTCCGATTTTCTTGGAGATGATTTCAGTATTTAGAAACAAAATTTTAGTAACTGTCGTTTAAACAATTAGAAAAAATTTATTTTTTAAAAAAAAAAGGTTTTTTGCTAGCACCATAAAACCCATAAAAAATAGAAAAAATCCGTTTGTCCCAAACTATGACTATTCAATAATATCTATGGATAAATGTAGAAATTATATCCCTTTTGGTAGAAACAAAATCATGTTCTTATACCTCCACTATAGTGAGCGAGGATATAAATCAGTTGCTGTGGGTTAAAACTGTAACACATCAAGAAGTGACCTAAGAGACATTTTTAAGTCATTTGAGCAATGTCCGTCCGTCTGTCTAGCTTTTGCGAACGATATTGTGTGCATTAATATTGTTTTTTATCTCAGGGTAATAAGATCAATGATGGACCATGCCGATCCACTCCTTCGAGTACCTCCCCCACAAAGGTTCAAAATTTAGTGAAATATTTATTCTTAGATAACTTCTATAATACTTATGGGAATCTTCCGCAATTTCACACATATTATTAGTTTCTTGGTCGCTTCCACCTTGGGAAAAATGGGCGCGAAGTGGTCATGTCCCTTTTGGTACCTCCCATACAAAAGGAACATTTTGCACAAAACTTTAACGGCTTCTCTTCCAGTCCAATATTTAAAAATGTGTAGAGTGTAATGCTTTTACAGTACCTACCTTTTGGTATTACAGCTATTCTGCATCGTTTTAAAGAGTGTGCTCCAACGGTTTAAAGATCTTTACGGTACCCTTTAGGGAAATATAAATACATATTACAGTTTTTCTGTGGAAAAGCAGATGAAACTATCCAATTTTTAGACAGTGTATATATGTAGGAGCATACGAGTATTTTTTAATTTATTTTGCAATATGACCATTATTCGAAATTTATCATTACCTAATAGACAAATTCATTTAATGGTCTACATCCTGGTGGTGTTGTGTTTCCCGTATTTTCATTACAGCTTTGGGTGGCAGGATGTTTGAATTTTTTTGTGGATTTGTTATTTTTAGTTTATGTACATAAAACATATTTAATTAAATTTACCATATTACGACGTATGGTTGGTTAATAAATACATACATATGTATACATATACGTTCGGCAGCAATAAGTTTAATTATACTATACCGCTTATCAATTTAATGACTAAATTACATAATTAGCTTTTTTCTGTGGTTCGATACTGATGACCGCGTGTTTGTTTTTTTTCGCCATTGCAGGTTCAACGCTGACCTAGGAGCTATGGACCAGCAATTCTGTCTACGCTGGAACAATCACCCGACAAACTTAACCGGTGTCCTCACCTCTCTGCTACAAAGGGAAGCACTTTGCGATGTTACTATTGCCTGCGAAGGCGAAACAGTAAAGGTAAATAAGTATAAGTAATAATTTTAAATGATGCATCTATACAATTTGTAGTTATTGAACGTTTTTAAATTGTATGGAATCATATTTTCGCTTGTCTTTATTTCGGACTTTAAATCGTGATTGATTTGTCACTAGGATATTCTACTGGCTTTAGACCATCTTTGCCTCTGTTACGTATTATAGAATGCAAAGTTTTTTTTAAAAAACGGCGAAGCAAATACAATTACTTGACAGCTCAGCTCCCGGTATATCTATTTCACGGATGCTACTCCCATTTAGCTGTGGTTATTCGTTCAAAAATTAAGAGGCATAGCTTCTTCCAATCGAAAAAAATCGCAGAAATGTTCAGTTCTGTTTTATACGTATACGTATACGAATTTTTCAATATTTTAATGACAGATATTTTATGATTTTGTGGGCATTTTTGCGATTTTGAAGGCACTCGATGCACTTTTTTCGGGTAGGTTTGTTCCGCATTTTTTTCTTCTATTCAATATCTACCTACAACTTTGCTTCAGACACAAAAGAGATATTCCGTACGGTATACCGAGAAAAAAATATAGAAAAAGTGCAAAAAATCCACCTTGAGCAAAAAAAATCGTATGGCCATTAAATTATTAATTGAACCGACTTGACTAAACGAATGATGCATAAGTTCATATTTTTGGGGCTACTTTCACGTCCAATTCTTATGCGTTGTACTGTGTCAGTTTCGTCGTGCCATACGTTTTGTTATTGTATTTTCTTTTGTTTTTATTCCGATCTTTAAATCATTATTGATTTGCACTTGGATATTATCCTGGCTTTAGATCATCTTTGTACTGTAGAATGCAAAGTCGATTTTTAAAAAAATCTTCGTTTTATATGGAACTATACAAAAAAAAAATCAATCTAATATCAATGTGGATGTTGTTCGGATACTGAATAACATATTTTTATTTTTAAAATAATTTTAAATTAAAAAATATGGACCATATGATAACCTATAATTTTGAAGTTATCTTATTTGTTATTAATATCTCAAAAAATACCTGCTATCCCAAAAATATTTTTTGTTAATATACGAGAGTAGGGCACAATATAAGTTATCATTAGGTCCACAATTTGGGGTTTAAAGTTATTACTTTTTTAAAAAACTCGATTTTAATTACTATTTTAAAAATATAACTATGTTAACCAGCTTCCGAACAACATCCACCTTGATATATATTTTTGGTATCGTTCCATATGAAATGAAGGATCCCTTTTTTTGTTTTTCACTGAAAATAAATAAATGTTGGTCCTGTTATTCGTTATTTTTTATGAAATAAATATATTGCAGCTTTGTTTAAAGACCCAAAAAAGTCCCGCTTTTAAATTCCGCTTTTTTGAAAGGGAATTACCGCTTTTGGACCAAAGACTGTTGGTCACTTTAATCATTCTAACCATGCCCACCAAATTTCATTAAAATTGGAGACCGTAAACAATATTCCTTGATCACTTAACGTGATTCTTTTCCATAATAAATACCGTTTGGGGCTACTCTTTTGTGCAAAACTTTTGATTGGGTTGCCCCATTAAAACCAAGTTTTGACTAGATGTTAACTGGAATATTTGGAACCAGAAAATACAACCTTCCAACGTCGACTTAGCATGTTTTAGAATGGAGGTATCGAAATGTTGCTTCGTAAAACTTTGTCGTTACACTATATACAGATTTTCCAGTATTACATATAAGCAAATAATTTCATTTTATTGTGTTAAACAAGTGTTTATTGACGATTCAAATCTAATTACATAAAACCATAACGTGTTGGTCTTACCGGGATATGAACATGTATATCCTAACACCGTATAATAACGTAACACTACGCCTTAAAGCTCTCCGCCACGAACGAAATGGAGCTAGCAGAATCGACGATAAACATATATATAAGAATATATCGACGATAAACATATATATAAAGCGTGTCCGCTGTACAGAATATCGTGAACCAATTGGTTGCAGTAGGCCACAAGAGTTTTCAAATTAATTGACAACATAAAACGTTCAAAATGTTCACACGCGTTGTCGTTCTTCAGCTTAATTATATAAATATATTATATACTCACAATACCCTGTGTTCCAGGGTATTGTGAGTTTGTGCATTTCTTTGTAACACCCAAAAGGAGAAGAGATAGACCCATCTTTTTTTGCCCAAGGACGATCCCTATTGAAATTGGTCAAAATAGGTTCAGATTTTCATAGTTCTCCCATATGTACCTCCGTTTTGAAATATATGCACTGCAAAGCAACATTTTTTAACCGATCTGAATAAAAAGTGACCCAACTAAGTCTATAGAGATTAGTGAATGGTACTGGAAGCTGAAAGTCGACTTTCGATTTTGTCACCAACCAAATTTCGTTTCAGTCTACTAGGTCGATTAATCGGACCATAAAGTCGACTTTTCCATATTCAATTAAAATAAAATGAAACCAGTTTAAAGTATGCTGATTTTTGTGACCTATAGACCTATGTAAATTATAGACAAATGGAAATATGAAAACCGTGGCGAAACTGAAATGCAAATACTACTCGAGTTCCAAATAACGTGTTCTTCTTAGCGATCGTGCTATATCGTCAAACTAAACATTTATTAAAAAATAATTTACTCTTTTTTTGGTTGTGATAATTATAAGTATAAATTGTACATTAGGATAAAGTCAAAAACGGTCTTTATTTCAAAGGCTATATATGTATTTCGATTAATCGATACCAAAAGTCGATTTCAGCATAAAGTTGGAAGCAAAAAGTCGACCACGAAATAATCGTTTTTTAGCCACATAATCGATCGTCGACTAAAGTCGATTACGACTTACCATTCTCTAATAGAGATAATACTAAATTTGAAGAAAATCGGTTCAGATAAGATATAGCCCCCATATATTTGTTACCCCCGATTTCACTTGTAAACGCTGTAGAAACTGTATTTTATATCCGCTCAGTACGAAATTCGACATAAAGAGGTTTCTTATTACATGATTGAACACTGCAAAATTTGTGGAAAATCGGTTCAGATTTAGATATAGCTCCCATATATATGTAACACTCGATTTAACATGTAAGCGCTGTAGAAACCATATTTTATATCCGATCAGTACGATATTCGCAGAAAGAGGTTTCTTATTACATGAATGAACACAGCAAATTCAGTGATAATCGGTTCAGATTTAGATATACCCACAAATATATACTATGTTCCTGTCAATTAGTATTTAACTGCTATTGATGCTATATTTTGCGTCCGATTTTTATATTATTTGACAGATATGACGTTTTTGAAGCAAGTTGATGAAAATCCGTTTTTGATTTTGTATAGTCCCATCTATTTGTTCCTTGCGATTCTTGATCTATGAAAGAATACTGTGCATGTTAAGATAATCTTTTCAGATCTAGTTTATTATTATCAACATCTTCAACTCCTTCTTGGCATAAGCCTTGATGAGAAGGTGGTGCTAAGTACTTTGTTAACTGATCGAAACGAATTATCCCAAATTATTGTCGAAATACACATTTTCGCATTGTTAGGGAGGTGTAGGGTATTATATAGTCGGCCCCGCCCGACTTTCTGTCTTTCCTTACTGTTTTTTTCTTCGGTAGAGTTTCTTGAAGCGTTTTATAATCCTGGAAAGTAAGAATTTCAAAAATCCATTAATGTTTCATTGCTAGAAGGGAGATATGCAATAATTGTTCCTTCACCTATTCAGGTTGTTCTTTTTGTTGACAATTTTTTTTGTAATTCTATAAAACGACCCAAAAAATACAATTTGAATAGTTGACCCTTTCGATTTCCTTGAAATTTTGCACTGCAAGACATTGCGGAATTATGGTCCGCCAATATCGACATCACATCACTTTTGAACGGAGTATCAAATATATGTATTGATCAATTTGTATGTATTAAGGACATCAAAAGAACAAAAATGTCCTTAATCCTTGATTATCCTGTAAAACATCGCTTAAATTTTTTTCGTTTTATTTTTAAAATTTATCCATATTAAAAAATATGAATTAATTAATGTCCGTCCGTTTGCATGTTCGAGTGAATGGTGCGAATGATAACTCTGAAAATGAGTGACCGAATGTCATACAATTTTGTACGTGGTAATATTTTATACAAACCTAGATTATGTTTGATAAGCAACCATATCGGACTACTCTTTGTGTTACCTTGCCTAAAAATTGTTAATATGTTGTGACATCTTATAACTTATATACTACACATGGGAATCCTGTGGAATTGCATAGATAGTAATCATTTTACCGTCTCTATAAGTTGAACAAAAATGGGCGAAAATGCCACCCTATTGGTACCTCCCACACAAAGAGACCATTAATACCAGTGCATACAAATACTTGAAATGTTTTTGTAGTATTTTGTATGTAGTAGTGTAGGTTTGTGATTCCGCATTGTCTTGTAGTAAACGTGTGCAAAATTTCATCGAAATCTTGGTTTGTCGGAATTACCCAACTGTCCTTAAAACAATTAGAAAAAATTTTATTTAAAAAAATATTTTTTTGCTGGCGCGAAAAAACATAAAAAATAGAAAAAAATCACAAAAAAAATGTTCGTTCCATTTTTTTGAAGCTAGCATCCCAACGAAGAAAACAATGTCTATTTGAAAAAATCTATGGATATATGTAGAAATGATAGCCCTTTTAGTAGATGTAAGAGAATTTCCACAATTTCATGTTTTATACCCCCACTGTAAAAAAGTATAACTCGTCGAAGGGGTGACCTAAGAGACCCCAAGAATATTTGGCGGAAATCCGTTTTGAGCCATTTTGGTTAGGATGCTAGTTTTCAAAATATTGAACAAAAACAATTTTTGCGAATATAAATTAGCAAAATAAATTATTTGGAGGATTCATAACCAATGATAGTTTGGAATACTCACAAATTTAAAATGTAGATAGGGACTCCATCTACACTGATAGAAAAACCCTTCGTCACCATGACGAATGAGTTTCGTCAATATGTCTTCGTACTGATGACGAAAAGTTTCGTACATGCGATGTTTTGTACGTCAATATAACGAACACGATCATCAACCCATGTTTTTGGCGATTTTGAACTTCGTCGAGGGAACGATAAGGTTTCATTCCCACGACGAAAACATTTATTTGACCATTTTGCTGAAAATATGATAAAACGAAGCAATCAATTTATAGTTTGTGCTTAATTCTACTGTTCTATATGTGTTCTATTTATCTAAGTTAAATAATTTGTTGTAAAAGTTTAATTTAAACAAGTAAAAGCGTTAAGTTCGGCCATGCCGAATCTTATATCCCATCCACCATGGTTAGCATGTGCCGAAAAACACAAAAAAGATGAGAACAGTAGGAAAAGTAGGAATATACTAGTAGATGATAACAGTAGGAATAACAACTATGTCTAAATATGGACCGATATCGCCCATTTTGCAAGTTACCTGCAGCTATAAGAAGTATCTATACCAAATTTCAGCCACCTAGCTCAAGTATTATAAATTGTAGCGTGATTACAACAGACGGACGGACGGACATGGCCAAATCGTCTTAGAATTTTACGACGATTAGGAATAGAGGTGTTACAAACGGAGTGACAAAATGAATATACCCCCCATCCTATGGTGGAGGGTATAAAAATCTAATAATGGTGACGAATGGGTTTCGTCGGGGTGATGAAAGGAGTTCGTCGTGGTGATGAATGGGATTCGTCGTGGTAATGAACTCGATTCATCGTAGAGATGAAATGTGATCATCCTGAGGACGAAAGTTTTGGAAACAGAGATTCGTCATGGTAACGAACAAATTCATAAAGAGGATTATTCCGTACGTTAGCTGACTTTTGACGAAAAAATAATCGTGATGATGTACAAATTCGTCGTCATGACGATGCATTTTCTGTCAGTGTATTTGTTGCACATTTTATCAACAGTCATTACTCTGTAGAGAGCGTAGTGGAAAATGTGGCAACAGCAATCGATTTGACATGTCTATGGCAATATACTTATATTGATACATTCTGAAACGAGTCCAACTTTTGTTGGGCTTTTTATGGCTCAATGCTTTATAACTATTAACTTTAAACTATTGCCCGCATGCATGAAATACATTTAAATATATTGTCGTGTCAAATATATTCCTCATACATATCCAGCTGTGTAAGTTCAAAGGAAACGTAAAAACAGAGATGGCAGGCAGCATCAATTTATCACTATGGAAGTTATCACAAATCCTACATGTGCCAAATGGCAAAGTCAGGCTAAACAGTTAAGTCAGTGCATTTAAGCTGACAAACAGGCATCGTAGTTGTCAGCAAAGGGCATCGTTGTCAGAAATGACTTATCTGTTTGATAATGTTATCAGAAATGTTTTATCGTCATTTTGACGATTTTTAAGGTAAAAAATGACAATTGGCAAATTTTAGCAGGAGTTGTTTTTTTATATTTTTTGGCTCGAAAAAACCATAGCAAATAAAAGAAAATGTTGATTCGAAGAATACAATTATAACTTGGAAAAATCTATGGATATACAGAAATTATATTCCTTTTGGTAGAATTAAGAGAATTTCAACAAAATTATTTTTTTATACCCTCACTATTGAGAACATTTGCTACGGGTTGAAAGTGTAACACATTGAAGGAGAGACCTAAGACTTCAAGTAATAATATACATATTAGGCGGAAATCCGTGTTGGCCCATTTTAAGTCATTTGTGCAAAGGCCGTCCGTCATGTTGGTCAACTCCTTCAAGTACCTCCCCCAAAAAGGGTAAACATTTAGTGAAATGTTGATTCTTTATTAACTTCTATACTACTTATCAGAATCTTCCGCAATTCCACACATAGTAACTAATAGTTTATTAGTAACCCTTATTTTGAGAAAATGAGTGAAATTTGTGCAGTGTAATTTTTTACAATATCTACAGTACCGTTAAAAATTTGGCGTTATTGCCACGTCCCTTTTTGTATCTCTCATACAAATGTACCATTTTGCACAACAAGTTAAAGTCTTATATTATAACATCCATTTCATAACAAACACTTTTTTTTTTTTACAGTGAAATGCTTTTATAGTGCCCATAGTTCATTTAAAAGTGGGCGTTACTACAACACACAAATATAATTGTCAAAATTAAGCATTTGAAACATGTTTTGTTTAATTTTCCTTACTTTTTCAATATGCGTCATAACTTATACATTTATCCATAGATGTTAAAATTTTAAAATATGGAATACAATTATTTTTACGATTTTTTATAGATTTTATTTGTACAAGCAAAAAAAATCGTGTTTGTGATGACTGTTACCAAACCAAAGGTTCTACGTAAAAGTACAATATGTAAAATTTATATCCTTCATTATTACCTTATATTCTGACTACGTGTCCTTTATATATTTATGTAGACTGTTCAATTCAAACTATTAACGACAGAAGGCTGAAGTTTTAGTGTATATTTTAACAGTTTCAGTTCTTTAACATATATTTTTCTATCCAAAACTTTTAAGGATATTCAAGGATTAAAGTTTTAAATGATATTTTTTAATATCCTTTGTCATAGGAAAATTATTCCAAAAATGTTTATGAGTGGCAGAAATCTTTCTCATTATTTGGTATGCATATTGATGATACTAGTATTCTTATTGTGATAGATGTAAATAAACTTTTTTTCCAAATTGTTATCCTTTAAATTTAAAAATCTGTAAAAAGGGCAAACGATGGCTAAACAAAAACCGAGAAAGCCAGTTGTTTGTGTAGAAAAAACATCTACCAACAACAAAAAACAGCTTGAAGAGTCAAGGGAAAAAGAAATTAAAAGAGCGGTTGACTTCAGATGGTTCTTAATTGAAAGTAATTCCTATATGTAAATCTGAATTATCTTTCATATAAATTGAAATTATAACAAGTGGACCGCAGGTCAAAAACAACACCAATGCATCCTAAGATGAGAGTTGAGCATATTAGTTTTTTAAGTGATCGCTCTTTTTAGTACAGTTCAATTGAGTGAACTAGTTCGTTCATTTAGTTCACCAGATCACTGTAGCTCAACAGCTCTTTAGCTCACCAGCTCTTTAGCTCGCCAGCTATTTGTCTCACCAGCTCTTTAGTTCAGCAGTTCATTTCGTAACTGCGTTAATTTGGAATCAAAAAAATTTCATCACCCTTGTAAGCGTTTTTATATTATGGCTATCTTCTTCTGACGAATTTTTCTAATACAACTTCTTCAAATTATCACAAAGTCAAAAATCGTCAACTTGGACGCTTTTCGGTAAATATTGAACCACCTAATTCAAATCAGTGTTTGAAACTTTTACATCATGCCTATAGTTTAAAAAACCGCGAGAAAAAGATTTTGGACAGTTTATACATCAAAAAAGTTTTAACATTCAGAGAACAAACCTTAATAGGAATTGTGGATTTTATTTGAAAAAGTAGTGATTAAAGTATCCACAATGTGAAAAAGAGATATGGGCATCAAAGAAAGGGACAGAGCCCCTTTATTAGAATTGCATAAATGTATTTGTTTGGGAACATTGCACAATGTCAGAAAATGGAGAAATATTATTGTTTACATAAACCAAAAAGTGGTCATATTTTGGATTTAATGATGTCATATCACCTATTTAGTCCTTGATATAATTCTTCAATGTATACGTATTATAAATTTTTGTATCAATACTTCGTATATTTGAATTATCAAGAATTTGTTGTTTCATATCATTTTTCAATTTCAAGCAAAAAAGGCTGTTATACGACGTAGGAACAAATATAAAACATTTTTGAAAGCAAAAAGGTCTATGTTCATTAAAAACCCAAATAAAACTTTAGGTTTGGATGTTTTGTTTGCGCAATACGCTAAAATTTATTTAAAAAGACTGTAGATAAGCTGGAATAATTTGCAAAATGACAAAGAGGTTGAATACAAAATGACCACAATTGAAATTAAATTTTGAAAAATATTTTTATAAACATGTGAATTTTTATTTTATTTTTCAGGCTCATCAGGCCATATTATCAGCATGCAGTCCATATTTCGAAACAATATTCCTGCAGAATCACCATCCACACCCAATCATATATTTGAAAGATGTCAGATACTCAGAAATGCGTTCCCTGCTCGATTTCATGTACAAGGGCGAAGTCAATGTCGGCCAAAGTTCATTACCGATGTTCCTCAAAACAGCCGAAAGTCTGCAGGTTTGTATGGCGATAACTCGCCGCAGTATACATCGAATTAAAACTCATCTATTTCTCGTTGAACTTTTCTAGGTTCGCGGTCTCACAGATAACAATAACTTAAATTATCCTTCCGAACTTGATAAACACCGCGACGCAGATATTTCTTCGCCCACAGGTCGAACATCTTACGGTGGCAGCGGTGGCCCAGGATTGGGCATGCGTGGCGAACGCGAGTCTCGCGACCGCGACCGTGGTCGTTGCGACATGCGCGAAGACCTGCACTCACACCGCAGCAGTAGCAGCCTTAGCGAACGGAGTTCCGCTGCGGCAGCCGCTGTGGCTGCAGCAGCAGCTGTAGCAGCAGCTAGTGGTAATGCCAGTTTGCAATCTGCCGCAGCCACCTTAGGTTTAACAGGTGGTGAACGATCTCCTAGTGTGGGCAGTGCTAGTGCAGCAGCTGCCGCCGTTGCGGCCGCAGTTGCCGCTGCAGCCAGTCGCAGTGCAAGTGCTGATGTCTTAAATAGCCGTGGTGACACCGGCAGCGATCGTGGCAGTGACCGCGGTAATGACAACAGCGTTTGTGGTGTGGTTGGTGTTGGGAGTAGCATTGATCGTGAGCGCGGTGGCATAGACGAACGTCGAGATGATCTAGCGCAACTGGACTACAGCAATCAGAGTAAGAGAGACCGCGACAGAGAGGTGTCTACCACACCAGAGCATATTATTAGTAATAAAAGAAGACGTAAGAACTCATCTAACTGTGATAATTTGTTGACCTCGACCCCAAATGCGAATGTACAGGACAGGCATTACACTCAAGACTCTCAGGTAAGTTTCGAAACACACCAACTACTTAACACTTATACATAGTTATCCATTCTTCGCTATTTTATAATTTATCAACTATTAATTTAATTCTATAAAACGTAGGTAGGAAATAATTTAGGTATGACCTTTTTACGTGCTTTTCTATATACACATCGAATTATAAACTCCTGTGACTTATTGATTTCTCGGAATAATTGAGTGATTTTTCACCGTAGACGAACGGAAATAAGTTGCAGAAACAGACCCTTATCCAAAGTCGATATTAAGCATTAAATATAAATGTAAGGAGAGCACATCACATTCGACAACCTTGCTACTATAAGCGCTCTCCCAAACATCTGTACGAATTCGATCCATCATCGTTTTTGCAATAACAGTCATAGGTACTGAAATATTTTATATGTCTAGTCTAAAAAAAATTATTGCTATTTTATGATCTGGTTGCACTATAGATCAAATTCCTCTGGCCAAAATTAATAAACTTTAAAACAATGTTTTCTGTTTATTAGAAAGTGTTAGAAAAGCTGTATGAAAGAAAATAATCAAAAATAAGCCCATTTGGGTCTGTCAAGATTTTAAACAGTTTATTTCTCACAAATTTCAATTCGTTCAATTACACAGTGCAACACATAAAAAGTTGAGTCTTTTTGACTTCATTTTCTGAAAGTGCTTATCGAAATATCTCAAATTGTATGAAACCATCCTCCCACTGTAAGTGATATAAATAACATTAATTAATATTCATACGAACTAGTGGTCGAAGTAATAACGATACCAGTGAATACGGTTTTGACTGGAATTTGACTGTTTTTTGTTGGTGTTTGTGTTAAATTTTGTGCTGCTTTTGTGTGTTCTGAAATATATAGTAAAATTTAATGGCCAACATTTTTGTAGACAATTTCATCCCCGTCCACCCCATTTGAGGGGTGTTTTTTAGGATTTGTTAAAATAGAGGCAAGAAATACCGTTATGTGGTGGAGCTAACTCTGAAACTATTGATCACATTGAAAACTTGTATAGGAATCGTTTCTGAGTTATGATAAATTATGTGCAGAAAGGTCATAAAAATTTAAAATTTCTCGTGAATTTTGCGATTTTGAAGCACTAGATGCTGTACAAACCTATTTGTTTCACATATTTTTTCTACTCCTCTATTTGACCCCTTCAAATTTTCGCAAAATTCAGCACAATAATTCTACTAGTGTGCGGGAACTTTATGTCGTTTTAGGTTTTTAAAAATTTATTGTGGTTTTTGTAGTACAGAGCTCCAAAGTTACCTATCTCAAGGATTTTTCTCAAAATTAGTATTTGTTAAATTAGCCATATCTTCTTAACCGCTTTACGTATTTTGAAGATATTAATACCAATGAAAAGCTCTGCTACCCCTCTTTAAACTTGCGGAATATATATATGCGGAAATATTTATTTCCTTTGGTGGAAGGAGGTGAAAATGTGGACAATATCCTTAATCCTTGAATATCCTGAAAATGTATCAATTAATATCCTAGGTGGCGCTGTAGTCATGTCATTAACAAATTGTTCATTTATGGACCAAAACGGATGATATTCGTGGAATAGGTTGATCTCGTACTAAGAAAGCGAATCTTCTAAGTTGGATTACATTTTTGGCTGAATCGTCAAAATAAGGAATATTTGCCAATTATAATACAAAACCAGTAAGGAAAGGCAGAAAGTCGGGCGGGGCCGACTATATAATACCCTACACCTCCCTAACAATGCTATAAGGGTCATTGCGACAATAATTTGGAATAATTGGTAAATGGGTAAGAACATATATATGTGGATATATCTAATTCTGTGCCGATAATCGCTAAATTAAGCAATATTCGTTCCTAAATTGAGAAACATCTTTCTGGAGAATTTTGTAATGATCGGAAGTAAAGTACAACTTCTATAGTGCTTTGTAACCAAATCAGGAGGAACATATATATAAATCTGAATCGTTTTTCCCTGAATACTCATTCATGTAAAATAGAAACCTCTTTCTGTCGAATATCAGTAGGATATAAAATGCAGTCTCTACAGCGCTTAGATGTCAAATCGGGGCTAACATATATATGGGGGCTATATCTAAATCTGAACCGATTTCCCCCAAATTTTGTATTGTCTCTAAGTGTATCACTAGACTACTCTCTGTCAATTTTTGTACAAATCGGTTCAAAAATGTTGCTTATACAGTGCATATATGCCAAATCGGAGGTACATATATATGGGAGCTATATGTAAATTTAAACCGATTTTAACCAAATTCAATAGGGATCGTCCTTGGGTCTAAAGAGAGATATGTGCAAAGTTTCGTTGAGATCTGTACTTTGCTAAATCGACTCAGAAAGTGATTACAAGTCGATCGGTATAATAAACAATGGGTCTATCACTTTTCCTTTTGGGTGTTACAAACAAATGCACAAAGTCATAATACCCTGTACCACAGTGTGGTGTAGGGTATAAACAGCTCACATTTACATAAAGTTCTATCTATCTACCTATCGGATTCAATAGCTATTATTCTCTTTCTTCACACTAAATTAACGTATACCACGAATAGGGTGATTTTGGTCCATAAATAAGGAACTTGTTAATAACATTAATGCAGCACCACCTATCGCATCCAGTTACAGTTACGCATACTCACATTTATAATATAAATATAATTTGTAAAAATAACATCAATAGGTCAAGCCGTTTTGAAGTTACACTAGTCCAGCAGACGAATCTAAAATCTTCTTTATATATAAAATCCTTTGTACGTTTGTTAGTAACGCATGATCTCCGAAATGATAAGAGCGAATGGGCTAACAATTGCACATTAGGTTCAGTTCGGCGTCATCTATGTTTTAGAATTATTTTACCCGCGAAAAATGGCAAAGTGGTCAAGTTATTTGCAAAATCGGCTTTTCCTGACCGATTTGACTGAAAATGAAAATATAGGTGTGGTTTATCTTGTTTGTGTGTATGATTTTAACCAGTAGATGGCGCTGTAGTGGACTTATGGCCAATTCACATTTTATGTTGATTTTTTCTGAAACTCGAAATGCATGCATTTTTTGATGAAATATCAATGAATAACAAACCAATTCATCCCAAACAAAACGGGCAGGACAACGTCTGCTGGGGTCAGCTAGTACTATATAAAAATGTACAAAAACAATTTTAATATTGAGTCAATATAATTTTTGGTGCATCAAAGTTCCATTTTGAGTTTTTTATAGTCTGTTCATAACAGTTTGACCCTTATTAGTACCAAAAAGGATATTAATTGATACTTTTTTAGGATATTTACAGATTTAGGTTATTTTCCATATTTTTATCTCATTCCAACAAAAGGAGATTAATATTTCTTTCCGCAACATTGAAGGGGAGTAGCAGAGCTTTTGATTGGTATTAATATCATGAATATATGTAAAGCGGTTAAGAAGATATGGCTAATTTAACAAATAGTAATTTTGAGAAAAATTTTTGAGATAGGTAACTTTGGAGCTCTGTTACACAAAAACTACAATGAATTTTGGAAAAATAAAAATGCCATAAAAATCGTGCTCATTTGTATAATCATTGCGCCAAATTTCATTTAAATCAAATGGGGTCTTTTTTGAAGTGTGCGTTTTTTATTCATTAGTTTTGGAATCAACCACCTACAGTTATGTTGAAAAATTCCCATCGGTTAACGAGATATAGCTGTTGGAAAAATTACCTTTTTTAAGAAAAAATTATCAAAATCAAGTTTCAGTCAAAATCTTAAAATAAAATAAAAATCCGAATTGGAGCTAAAACAGAAAAACCCAAATGGCAATTTGTTACTTACACTTACGATAAGCAATTTCAGCAACTGAAGTCAAAACCGGGTCAACTTTCGATGACCTCGAAAATGTTGTCCTGTATTATTTCTGCAAAGCCCTAAAAATTCATATTTTTTAAAGTAGCGTCAACATTTCAAGAGAAAAATAAATATCAAAACAAAGGTGTATGTGTCAATATGTGGTCCCGAAAAAAATCTCCACTGCTAGTTTAAACTTCCCTGTAATAGGATACAAACTTCAAGAAAATAGCCTTAGATGTGTATGCTGTCAAACGACAACTTCAAGAAAATATCCTTAGATGTACATGCTGTCCAAACGACAATTTCAGAAATAAAATGTTCGTCTAAGATCGCTGGTAACGAAAATATGGCTAGTACATATGTTAGAAGAAACCTTAATAGTAACGCACAAACTTTTTCACATCATAACTTGTACAGCATTTTATATATTTATGCAATTTTTGCATATTTTTTTAGGCGCCCTCAAATTTTAAATCAAGCCCCGTGCCAAAACCTATTGGCGGTGCGGGCGGTGGAAATACATCAGAAACGGAGGATTCCGGAGGACGCCGTGACTCTCCCTTGTCGGCCAGTGCGCTCAGTGGTGGTGGCAATGTTAATGCATCATCCGGCGGCATGGGTTTAAACCAATCGCTGAGTATTAAGCAAGAACTAATGGACGCCCAGCAGCAGCAGCAACAGCGTGAACATCACGTTTCCTTGCCTCCAGAATACTTGCCGGTAAGTCTGAAACCCCCGCAGGGTATTCTTGTTAGGTCAGCAGAAAACATAATACATATATGTAGATGTTTGCTTACAAACATGCTGAGAAATTTGAAAACACTTGTTGCAAGAGCTAATTGAAATGCCAAGGAGCTTTGTTTTTTTTTCAATTTTGCTTTATTTTGTTAAGGTTTTTTCTTTGGACCGGTACGATGGTTCCAAATGTTTTTATGTATTTTTTTTATTTGTTCATGTCATTTCAAAAATTGCCAAATTATCCTTGTATTTTAGATCCATTTCGGTAGAACTATTTTAATTTAACATAAGTAAATACACATGTACAGAAATGCTTTAAACCTTAAAATGCTGTAAAATTACCGTCATTGATGTGCGCTATTTGAAACCCCTTTTCGCTATGGTGATTGTGCACGAAAGGGAAAACTAACTGTTTTTGGAAGGACGAAGGATTATTGAGATTGTCTTGAGAAACAAAATTATCGGCCGTGAAAAAGAAAAAATCTAAACAATTTAAAGGTTTTTGTTTTTAGAATACCCACATGTTTTATTCTATTAATTTTTCTGTTCCCATATACACCACATGCCACATGGTATACACCTCACACAGTAAATCGTTATCTTTCCTCTGATCTCTCTAAAAAAACACTAAAGAAATCTCATACATTTTCTCTTGAGTTTAATTTTTGTTTGTCTTTTCTGTTTTCTTACGTTTATACGAATCCGTCCGTTTAAAAGACTACCATTAATCTCGATAATCCTCGACAACCAAAACCAACTAGTAGTAATCAAAGGCAAATCAGTATTGCCGAAACGTTTTCCAAACATTTGCAACAGGAATACGAACAGTTTCAGAAGCAACAAGAGCAGGATAGAATCCAAAAAGACCAGCAACACCAACAGCAGCAGAACTTAATCTTTCAGCATGCCGTCGAAGTTCAGTTGAAGAGATTGCAGCAGCAAACCCAGCAGCATATCAAGAATACCTGGCAGCAAAATGTGGCTGACATAGAAATGGCTGCCACGTCCACCATACAGCGCTTGCTTCATCAACAACAACAGCAGCAGCAGCAACAACATCAGCAACAGTTTTTGAGCCCTGCGTGTGAAGCCTCAACTTCCCGAAGTTCCTCAGGCAAGTCGAACGCTCCCCTGCCGCCCGCCTCCCCTAGTGTCCCACCGACCAGTACATCTCGGAAAAATGGCCGCTTCCGCACGAATTGGCTGTTTCTGTACGACTGGTTGCAGTATGACGAACAGTCCAATACGATGTACTGCAAGTTCTGTCGCAAGTGGTCAAATGAATTGCCGGACATCCGGACTTCGTTTGTCGAAGGCAACTCGAATTTCCGCCTTGAAATTGTCAATCATCACAACAAATGCAAATCGCATCGCATGTGCTATGAGAGGGAGATGCAGGAGTGCCATACGCAACAAAAGGCCGACAAGACCGCCACTACGATTGCGGCGGGGGCGCCGAATGTCGGAAGCATCAAAGCCAGTGCCAATGCTGAGGACAACAGTGGTGTAAAGCCGCCCGAAATCATAACTATAAATGTGGGCGACGACAGTTCGTAATCTTACAATCGTACCACGGCAGAAAGGACGTTAATGAACTCAGGTTTCACGTTGATATGAAAAATGTGTAGAAATCATCCAGCAACAATAATCCACAAATAAACTTCACTTGATATTATTTTTTTTCTTTGACTTAAGTTTTAGTTTGATATGTTCCGCACACGTTTAAGGTTTAAAGCATTTCTGTAAATAAATATCACGTCAATTACTCAATGAGTACACAATCAAATCAAAGGATGTTTTTATGATGTGACAACTATTGTCAACCTCCTTTCTTTCTCTCTCTCTCTCTCTCACTTCCGCTTCCTCAGCCCGGAGCGTTGAAACACTCCGACGATATGGCATCGTTGCTATCGAGCCATTCGTTGCAAGCAGCCGATGCGCGAGAGGATCATAACGATGCAAAACAATTGCCCTTCGACCAGTCCGACAACATCGATGGTAAGTACTCCAATCACAGTCCTTGTATACCTGTTACTTTATATTGTATAGTTTGCCTTTAGTCTCAATTGTTTGGTAGACATATTACTTACTTTTATTTTATTTTGTAATATTTTGTGTAAAAAGAGAACAAAAACGATTTTACTTACCTTTCCATGCAAACAAACATACCTATTTATTTACATTTGCGTATAAATATATGAAATACATACATAAATACTTAGTACACTACTATTTACCTCTCTTTAGTTTCAAGTAGTTGTCTATAATTTAGTTATTGCCTTTTTTCAAACATACAGCAGCATTTTGTATTGAAAATAATATATATACATACATACATATATGATATTCCAATATCTGCAAATGAGATGCGTTAAAACGTCGTCGATCGTACTGAAATATCACACCTTTACGTTATACTGCAACTCCTAAATGATAGACTCGTTCGTAACCGGCAGTGATTAAAATTGAGAACTAAAGCAGCAGCAATTGTTCGTGGCTAAAAAATCCTATCTGACAATTTTAACAAAGGTATGACAAAGTGCCTTGGGTAGGTCAAAATGGGATGGGACAAAAGACCGTTAGATTTTAATTCACACTATTCAACAAAAGAATGTTCGATTCCGAGACCTAAAAATTTGTTTGTGTAGATTGAGGCATACTGTTCAATTTTTTTGTGGATACTTTCTTTTAATTTTTTTTAAATTACGTTTGTCGTCGAAGGTACTTTTAGTATTTGCTCTAATTTTTGGAGTTTAACCCCGAGCAGGCCGTGTTATAGGTTAAACTTAAGCTAATTATGAGAGCTACAAATGTTACAATGTACAAATAAAACTTTCACATAGAAACAGTGATTTAGTAACAATCGTTAACAAAATTAGAAATTTAAAAAAAAAATCCATAAAAATAGAAAAGTTCGAAAAACAACATTATTTTATTTCATTTTTTTAAAGCTACCATCGTAAAGAAGGAAACAAAGCCTACCTGAAAAAATCTGTGAATAAATGAAGCAATTACTAGTATAGCCCTTTTGGTAGAAGTGAGAAAATTAAAAAAAATCATGTTTTGTGTAAAAATGTGTTTTTATTTGTTACTTTTATTTATATTATGTACGTACATCTGTGTTCATTTATATTACATCTGACATAACTTTAGCTTCTAACGTAGAAACCCAAAATTTTCAAGACTGCTTCGCACTACCTAGTATTGCGTTTACGATTAGTTATAATTTTACTACCTATGGATTCGGCTGGGAAGTCCATGGGATTCCATTAATGCACTAAAAGGCGTAACTGAATGGAAGCCTCGCAAATAATTATTTATATATAATATATTTATTTTTATATTATAATATAAAAACCACAAATATTGTTTAAGAGCTTCCTATCTGTGCTAAACTCATTCAATATACTGCCCTCCTAAGAAAGAAAGTCACATCTTCATTTTAGTAGTTTTGAGATATTTAGATTTTACGTTTTTTAGTTTTCGCGCCTTTTAATTATACCCTACACCACACTGTGGTACAGGGTATTATAACTTTGTGCATTTGTTTGTAACACCCAAAAGGAGAAGAAATAGACCCATCGTTTATTATACCGATCGACTTAGAATCACTTTCTGAGTTGATTTAGCTATGTCCGTCTGTCTGTCCGTCTGTGCATGTATTCTTGTAATCAAAGTACAGGTCGCAATTATGGTCCGATCTCAACGAAACTTTACACATATCTTTTTTTGGCCCAAGGACGATCCCTATTGAATTTGGTTAAAATCGGTTCAGATTTAGATATATCCCCCATATATATGTTAGCCCCGATTTGACATGTAAGCGCTGTACAAACTGTATCTTATATCCGATCAGTACGAAATTCGGCAGAAAGAGGTTTCTTATTAAATGAAGGAATACTGCCAAATTCAGAGAAAATCGGTTCGGATTTGGATATAGCTCCCATATATATGTTACCCCCGATTTGATCTGTAAGCGCTGTAAAAACTGTATTTTATATCCGATCAGTGCGAAATTCGGCAGAAAGAGGTTTCTTATTACATGAAGGAATACTGCCAAATTCGGAGAAAATCGGTTCAGATTGAGATAAAGCTCCCATATATATGTTACCCCCGATTTGACATGTAAGCGCTGTAGAGACTGTATTTTATATCCGATCATTACGAAATTCGACAGAAGGAGGTCTTTTTACATGAATAAGTATTCAGGGAAGATGGGTTCAGATTTATATTAAAGCTCCATATATATGTTCCTCCTGATTCGGTATCAAACCGCTATAGAAGTTGTATTTTACTTCCGATCATTAAAATTTTCCAGAAAGATGTTTCTCACTTTAGGAACGAATATTGCTTAATTTAGCGATTATCGTTTCAGAATTAGATAATATGTTTCTACCCATTTACCAATTATTCCAAATTATTATGGCAATGACCCTTATAGCATTGTTAGGGAGTTGTAGGGTATTATATAGTCGGCCCGACCGACTTTCTGCCTTTCCTTACTGGTTTTAGGTTTAGGTTAGGGTAGCAGCCTAACTTAACAAAAATGGAATAAAATAAAAAAAAACAGCAAACATTTTTTCCCCATTTTTTTTCTTATTTTTTATGGATTGTTTGAGCACACAGAAACTAGTGTTATTAATGTTGTCATACAAAAATATGTCACAATTTAAAGTCTACAATCGGATCCATTATTGTATTTATTCCTAACTTCAGTATTGAGCATACTTCAAAAACTACGAAATAGTTTAAATTTATCTAGGGCGTCCCGATGTTGACAGACATATTGTTTTGGCAGCCTCTTTTAAATAACTTGTTTATTATTCATTCAATGATGCCAAATCATCATGTCAAGCTACACGATTAACTACAAAGTGATAAAACTTTATAATGCAAATAAATGTTTGATAGTGTACCGTGTGGTCCATGTAGTAGAATCCATCACATCGGAGCTGCGTTTTTAAATTTTTAGAAAGGGTCACTCTTATTTCCCCTTTATTTCACTGTGAAGCCAGCCAAAGCCGAGGCAGCCCCATGAATGAAATCATATCCCATGAAAGTAACTTTAAAAAAGACCACCCTACGTCAACCCACATAAGGTTCAGCAAATGCATCCACAAAAAGTTACTGTTTGGTGCTGATTTTGGGCCTGCGGCATCATTCGTGGGTACTTTCAAAAACGTCGAAGGGGATAAAATAACCATACGTACCATACAGCGAATTGGGGTTAGTGTAATTTCCGATTTTAAGATACGACAAAAGTTCGAAATACGAGTATGGATGTTAAAGGGGCACTTATTTTGGACGTTCAACTGTAAGCTAAAAAAAAAGGTGATGTCAATCGAGGCCATATTTGGGTTAAATCTATATCCTCCACTATAATTGTTCCATTTTGTTTAGTTTATCAACAGATCTTAATAATAATTAATAGAAATGTTATTTCATGCCATTCTATTTTAGATCAAGGCAAATAATGTGTCCTTTATCCGGCAAATTACCCATACCGTTTGCAGTTACTTATAAATTAAAACGAACAAATGCCATATATATATAAAGGGGAAATAAAACGCATTTTCCATAAATTTCTTTATTTATTAGGAATTGCATCAAAATCAGTGTAAAATGGAATGAATATCGCGAAAATATTTCACAAAGAAGGCGTGGCACATCAAGGTTGAACATAAAATTTATGATACATCGCGACGTCCTATCTTTATTCGATTTCCCACAAAATTGGGCAATATGAAAAATACATTATATATTCAAAATATTCATTAATAATATACGCTTCAGTCCAAACGACAATATAAAAGGAACCCTAACTAAAGCTAACTATCAAACGTATTGATTTTTCATAAATATATCCCAATAATATTAATTTTGATTTTTCGCGAGGAATATTTTTCTCTGAGATACCAACTAAAAATGTCAACGACTTGTATGACTTCTGACAAAGGATAACATTTTAATTTGTAATTTTTTAGGGGTAAGGGGGTGAGAAGCCTTATCGACAGTTTAGAGAGAAATAATTCTCCAAGGTTTTGTATTCCGAAATCGTAGACTTCAAAATCAACACCGAAATAACTAGCATCTCTGACTTCCCAACATACTTTCTAGAAAAATGGCTATCGCCCCTGGATTCAGCATAGTCGATATCATCTATGATGCCCTTAGCCAAACCTCAACAGCCTCCAACTTCGTCATAACACTGAGCGGGAACTCCGCTCCATCGGAACATGAGGGCATCCCCGTAAAGCGTTAGGGTAAAAAGCCAAGCACGGCCTTTGTTTTTGTATTTATTTTTTTTTCCTTTGTATTTGCCCGTAAAAGGTACTTCGTTGTAGGCCTTCCATACATATTTTTTGGGATTGCGTAATAGGTACTGCGTTTTAACTATCCGCTCTGTGATAAACACGTTCGTTCACTACGACTTATCAGCAACGAATTCCTTTTGGACAGTGTAAACCCTTTCCAAAATAGGAAAAAAAAATTACAAAAAATTATGTCCTAATTTTTATGTTTTTACAAATGTTGAACAAAACTTTACTTCAAACGATTTTGTTTGACGAGTATAATCGATGCCATATTTCGAAATTCCAAAATTGTGAAATCTTTTGGAAAATGACAAACTTTTAAAAATTACAGATTTAACACTAATATGACATGTGACCATAATGTACTAGTGCTTAGAGTTTATTGATTTGAGGTTAAATTTGAAAATACAAAATTTAAAAAATAAGTGTCTTTAGACCTGTAGTTTGATTACAAACTTTATATATGAACAGCAGGCGAATGGGCAGACATCGCTAGATCAGCGATGTAATTCTGAACCTATCGGTATACTTTATGTTGAGTCTAGCGCCAGTATTTGTTGATGTTACAAACATATTATCCACATCATAATGAAGGGCTGAGAAATTGACATTACACACGAACAATAGTATATATAGTATATACAAAACCACTACAAAGAGATGTAAAAAGGGATTATAGAAATATTCCAATTTAGAAGTTGCTTAATTAAAACATGTATAATTTTCCCGCTGATGACTTTAACGCATTTCATTTGTAAACGAAAGAAAACTTGAAATGAAAATTAAGTATATAAATTAAAGAAATTGCTGAGGAAAAAGAATACCAAATTATTATACATAACTTAGTTCGGGTTTGGTATAAAATTTTGGTGTAAATCCCTCAAATACATTGCTCCCTTTGTCCGTACTGATATAACAAACTATAAATATTATCATATTACACATATACATACATACACTCCTAGTAAATATACTCGTATACATATGTATGAATATATTTACACCAATAATAAGTATGTCTTTCCTTTAGTTGGTAATTTGTTTCAGCTACAAAATAAGTTCAATTAACTATGATCCCTGTTCCTTGTATTATTTTTTTTAGTTTGCATGCCTCAAAATATATAGAGAATTTCCATTTCGAATCTGTGCTATCCTCGCGAATTTCCATTGGTATTCCAAAATTATATTAGTACTCTCAAAGAAAAAAATTCTTTCACATGAACGTAATGTTAGATGATTACAAATTAATTTTGCTAACAAAACAGTAAACTGTTCGTTATTATTAAAAACGTCGCATTGATCCTGTGGCAAAAATGATTTTTTCCACAATGAAATTAGAACTGAATGGGAAATTCCGCGCCCTAAATTGGAAAATAATTTTCCTCGAACTATATTTTTATTATTAGCAAAACACAATTTCGTTCCTATGAAATGCTTTTTTTCTTTGTGTGCTATTATTAGCGAAAACTACAGAAATAGTTAAAAAGTTGTAACGTGAAATATGCATATCAAAGAATATATTGTTTGTAATTTTTATACACTTGCGTAAGTATGTATATACATGTAATACGTACAGAATTATAGATTGATTTGAAATTTCGATTAAGCACTCAGCCCGGAAGTCCCTTTATTTATTTGAAATATGCCATAAAAACTGCAAACAACAGTACACCTATTTGAATTCAGAAAGAACGAATAAAAATTATCAAAAATTAACACAGAAGAAGAACCGCACTAAATACAAAACTATGTATACATAAGTACTTAAATAGATACAGCTTTCAATTGTGGAGATTAACATTAGATATATTAGACACCTTTATTAATTTGTATTTGAAAGCAACAGATCAACACCTCTCCTACCCAATCAGGATTTATTCGAAAATGTAGCAATAATTAAAACAAACAGAAAATCACATCAACCAACGACAGCAATGATAACCACTGAGACGAAAACGAAAACTAAAACTGAAAATCTAAATTGATTGGATATGAGTAGAAATTACATTTGAAATTATTGCAAATTGAAGTTTTTGCTCGTATTCCATACACAGGACATATACATTACGTTACAGAGATACATATACGGATATATATACATACATATATGTATGTAATTGAAACATGCAAATGCCTACATATCCTATATAAATATATGTATATAAAGCACTCACATATACAAACATATGTATGTAGTTTATGCAGCTTGCGTTTGAATTACATCGGTATGTACATATTTATATACATAGAATGTGATCGTTCGTTGCATGCCGCATGTTGATTAGTATTCATTCTATATACTTATATTCTTCTCTATTTCTGCCTTCTATATACATCTATTTTTACTCTACTTTGTTCCCTACAATTATTTCTATCCTATTATGCTATGTTCTCTGCTCTCCTCTTGCATTTGTCTATTTCACATCGATTATTATTATTGTTTAAGTATGAATTATTTTTATTTATTATTCCCGTTCTTCTTTTTTTTCCGTTCACTGACACATTAGTTCTTCTCCTTACTATCATGTATTAGCTAAGAACATATTGTCTCTCCTATGCAGAACTTTCTTTTTATTTAATTTTTAGTTGACTTATGTGTATTATCAAATTCCTTTTATTCATATTTTGATTTTGTTAGTTTTTCAATTATTATTTGTTTTAACACTCATATAAAAACGCCGACTGAATAACTTTCCTCCAGCGTGTTAACGTTAAACATGCTGAAAATCAAAGATAAAACCCGTAATAGAAGCGATAACACCCGTAATATCGTAAAACTATTCGTAATAATACAAAGACATCTCTATTCCAAATTTACATAGTACATCTAATTAAAAATGCCTCCGTTTTTATATACATACATACATATATTTTTTGGTATACAAAAAAGTCTATAGTTTTTAAGTTTGAAATTGTATACTCGTACGTCACGACATCTAATAATTGGCTAAATGAAAATACAATAATCTATGTTTAATCTCACTCCACCCATTACCATTACCCATTATACGAGTAAGTGATGGAGAACAGGATGAATAATATTAATTCTCATGCTCAATCACATCGTAAATAACCATTATAAATAATGTCACTAAACATTTTCATTTCCATTAATTAGTTTAATTAATCAAAAACTAAAAACAGAACAACAGAAAAATCCCAACAATTCTAGAACATACTACATCAATGGAAAGAACTAAAGAGAACTCACAGTTGTCCGAGGAACAAAGGAAATGCCCTTAATTTTAAAAAATAATGTAGAAGATGAAAGTGTTTATAAAATGTTCAACACATTTGAAGCGCCAGCCGGAAGTTGGGTCTTGAAAATGAAGGAAAAAATTAGGGCCTATTTTCGTTATAAAAATTTATTAGTAAATTAAGCCCCAATCAAGAAAAGATGAAATGAAAATACGCCTCAAAAAATTAAAAGTTGTTCTCTTTGTAAAATGGACAGTACATAAAGCTTTTACGCGAAGATGCTTCCGTTTCTAAATCCATAGATGAAAATGAGCCCCAAAAAGCAGTCAAATTATGAAATTAGTCTCCACAAAGTTGTAGTTGTATGACACGAAATTTTTAGAACCCATATTCATACAAATATTGGGGTGAATTTTCATGGGCCTTATGGGCTTTAAGTTCATTCGACCATACCCTTCGACTATCTCTACCGACGAAATTGAACTTCCTAATCTGGTCTTAGACCTAGTTCCAATATTCAAGCCCCAAACAAGATAACCTTCAAGAAATGAAATTCGTCATGATGTTATTGATTGTTTAAAATTTGGATAGCACCATTTTCAAAATAGATCCGATTTCAACCGTCACAAGTAACAGAGGTCGCCAAAAA